>OY757924.1:93326451-93579416 GCA_963585895.1 Sepioteuthis lessoniana | reverse complement strand
TACATCAGCGTTTTATTCAGTCATTTACACACTTGTCCGCTATATATATATATATATATATATATATATATATGTGTGTATGTGTGTGTGCGTGTATATATATATAGTATATATATATACAAGTGAGAGTGTGTGTGCGTGTGTATTTGAATTAATGTTTTCTAAATTAAGATTTCATCTGAAGAGCAAAAATAGGACATTAAATGAAATACAATTCTGCAGTTTCACACCATATCAAAAGATGATTTTCTGAGGTGATTCGATTACTGGAAGATATGCAAAACTAAGCGTACTGAACACTAAAGAGGAACATTTTGCAAACAAAAGAAGCGTCTCTTTCACCGTTCGTTTGGAGACTGAAATTTTGAAGGAGTGAATGTTTAATTTGAACATCGCAAATAGCGTAAAACTTGCAATCATTAAGTAGTGTTGATTCCTGTGTTCAACCCTGTTTACATTAGAACATGATCTGTCTCTGATATTGTTCCCTAGTTTCTCATAATTATGAACATTAAACACAATATCTGTCGGTCGGAAGAAGAGCAAATCATGTTTATTCTACCTTCAGGTGAGTTCTTTGTTCAGTCAAATACATTCGTCCAGGGTAAAAGTACGGATGTAGTTGATTATTTTTTACAACCTGGAATCAATCTCTCTAGTGATAGATCCCTTTGATTCTGAAATAAATCCAATAATGGAGAAAGCCGGCAAAACCTTCAGAAAGCTCGAAAAACGTGAGTGATCTGATGGCAAGCCAAGCTCAGTATATATGAAACGAACGTTTTATCTGCCTCTTTATACTCTTCATCCGAGGCAGAACTCAACTCAACTCACTTTCCAAATCTCAGTCCACGCTTCCGGTGCCTGACGTCACTCACGTCCCTGGTCACATCCTCTATCTGGGATTTTTATTGTGACATCTCTGAATGACACATCCGCTCCGCACGCGCGCGTGAACACCTGCGCTCATGTTTGCACCTAACTAACCCATGCTCTGAGCCGAAAGGTTCTCAACCTAAGTAAACCCAAAGGCAACATATATAAAATGAAATCCCTTGACCATTATATTACATATATATATATAGTTGTAAGTCTGTATATTTGTATCTGAAACCCATCTTTGTCTAATTCAATTTATTGATGTGAGTGGAAAGAAATAATTTTTAGATAAAAATGAGCCTGTGAATCTGTGCTATTTTTAGTATTTATGATACTTAATTCATTCAGTCAAAAATTTTCCTAATTAAAATGCACTAAAAGCATAAAGAATGTATTGTTTAAACCCCTAAAGATAAAAACAAAAAAAATTAATTTTATTCAAACAATGAAAGGTGGAACGACGCTCACTTTCCTGACTAAATGTAACACGTGATTTTCCTAAATCTCATGTCTTGATATTAAATAACATTTTTCCATCTACTGATAGAATAACAATTGAACAGCCGATGGGTTGGTGTCTTTTGGAAAACAGCTAACAAAGTTTAAAAAAAAAATGAAATGTTGCCGTGTAATTCAAGGCAGCTTTCAGAAAATATTAGATTTTCTTTTTAAGGAGAAACAGGTTCATAAAAGAGGGATACAAATAACTCTGAGCAACTCTTTCATTCATAAAGAAAATAAATGGAGAAAATAAAACTTATAAATAATTTGAAACTTTCAATTTTTATTTGTTTATTGCTTATATGTATTTCTTCATGGAAATATCTTTCTGTGACAAACGTTTAAAGAATGCAATGCAAACATTTTAAAATCGAATACACGACAATTTGTATTTTTACTTAGAGCAAAAGATAGAAATAATTCATAAATTAAAAAAGTTAAAAATGTCTGAAAAAACTCTCTTTACCGGAATTTCTAAAACAAAACATTGCTATTGTTAAACCTAACTGAAAAACAGCCCTACATGAGCGATTTCAACTTACATAAACTAACTAAAATTTTAGTTGTTAAAAATTCTATTGTCGTCATAGATATAAGTACTGCACCAAACTCTATTTTTGGGAAGACTAATATAGTTATTAAAATTCAGCAAAAAGTTACCGTTTATGGCCCCTCAATAGCCTTTGTTTATGAAACAAACAAAATTTTTAAAGTCTTGATTTTACGGTATTTAGAAAAAAAATTACCACACATTTTATAACTTTGGTTTCTGGTCAGGCAATTTTCGGCTATGTCTGCTTTATACAATAAAATAAAAAGATGAAATTTAGGTTTTGCTTAGCCAATCGTTCAGCAAGAAACTTAGAGTGTAAATCGAATTCCTCCCAGAAAATCTATGACGTTTTGAAATTTATAAAGTTTTTGAAAAACTAATATGCTTAAGTATTCCCCAAGCTTCTGTCAGAAACTCCATAGATTTAGCCGGGATTACGGTGTGTGACTGAAGGACGAATAAGACATTTAGTAAATTACCGTAACATGTTTTTAAGTTGCATATTTTTCCATATTCTTTCTGTTACTGTATATTTTTTAGTAAGAAGATCTGGTAGTTTCAAGTTATCAAAATTTCTCTGATGAGCCTCTGTTATTGGTAATTATTTTTGGTTAATTTGCCCTTCATCTTATTTTTATTCCTTGTTTACATTTCGTTGTAATAATACATAAAGATCTTTTCTGAGATGAAGAAGTTATTATCATTAATTTGGAATTGACGGTAAACTAAAATTAAACATGTCTTGAATTAGATCTAAAGTTGCAAGAACGAGAGATCTAATGAGAATAGAACCCACTACAGATTATTCTGCGAGACGAGATTGTTAACCATTACACGACAAAAATGAGATACCCGGGTTTAGAGTACGAATAATCTTCCTCGGGGAAGCAATCTATGTTTAGCATGGCAGGAAAGAGTTCTGAGAGTAGAATTTGACACAAGGTCAATTGTTAAGGGGGATAAAGCTGGTTTGAATTCAGAGTTTTCCTTTTATTCGACTGGTTGCCTAACAAAGGATGAAAAACGGAGTCTGCCCAGCAAGCAGAACCCAACACAAGGTCAATTTATAAGTCGAGAACGGCTTGTTTGAGTTCAGATTTTTCCTTCTATGCTGGTTGCCTTACCTAATATAGGACGAAGATATTTGCAATTCACACGAGAGAAGGAAAAAACTGCCTTCAAATTAATTGTCATCATGATCATGATCATGTCGTGCAATCGGCACGGATATTCCTGATCCTTTCTCGCTACCTCTCCCAATCGTTCATCGCTTCCGGAAGGTCCTCAGGGCTACACCGCGTATCCTCACAGAGCTGCTGTATGTAGGTTCTAGTTGGTCGCCCTGTTTTGGTAGGCCATGTGAAGGGGTCCACAGGAGTACATCACTTATGAGCTCGTCCCTACGTCTCCAGCAGTGTCCTGCATGTCTGGTTCGTCTAATTTGGATAGTTTTCGTGATGGGTGGTAGATAGCCGTATAGCTGCTGCTTTGTGGGGTGTTGTCTCCAGGACCTGTTCAATATTGCTTGCAGCATTCTATTGTAGTTGCCGTCAAGCTTTTTCTCCAGTCGTTTAGTTAGCGTCCATGTAGTGCATCCATATGGCAGTATCGACAGGATAGCTGCTTAGAAGAAACTGCGTTTCATTTTATCGGTCAGGTCTGACTTCCATATGACCGATTGTCTATTGATAGCTGTCCATACCTTTGTTAGTCGCGTGTCGATGTCTGTCTCGAGGTAGAAATCAGTTGTACTCCTCTTAAAAATTTATCTTGTGTGAAGGAGTTTCAAAGCTAAAGACCCCAGTCTATACAATAATTTACTCATAGCGTGGAATGAGGAAAATGGATTCATGCCTTTCACAAAAGTATTTATGTAAAGTTGTAAGGGTTATCAATGTAGGATTGAAATCACTACACAAGTGAATTTATTCAATAAAAACGTGTTTGTTAATCTTTCAGATGCAGTAGACGCCTATGGAAGGTGATTGCCATCTATAATATATTTGCAGCAAATTATCTGTTGTGTGCATCTGGGTGTGTTTGCATCTGATACATGTATATTTAATTTTGATTGGTGTATTTAAAAGTGGTCACGCAACTAACTGACTCTCTTCGCTACTCTGTTGTACTGGGTCCGGTTAAATGTTATGCATTTCGGTCGTCTCAATGAAAGTTGATGAAGAAGAAGAGACAAAAACGAGACAAAGTCGAGATGAAGAAAGAGAAAGTCAAGTACATTATTGTCAATGTTGCAACTTCAATCTCGACCGGTCTCAAAAATAGAAAAAACGTGAAGAGGTATTTTCAAACCAATCAAGTAAAGACCTATATTTGGCAAATTATTGTCCATCCTCAGTAAGAGGGGAGAAGTTCGCTTGCCTCAAAAGTTTCGTTGTTACCTGTCGCTATCCAGTTAACTGACTGACTGTCTCTTTAAAAATCCCCAGATCTCGTGTGTAACCATCTCTTAAGCGTACCGCGAGAGTTCACCTTGTTGTCGGTCATATAGCTAATCACCAGGGTCACTGGTGGTGGGAGGCGGCTATTACATCAAAGAATGATATTCTAGATTAAAATTACCACCGTGCAGACGCTAGAAGTTGTTAATGGGTGCAAGGTACGTCTGAACTGAAGTAGGTGTATTATTTCAGTTTTCAACTTGGGCTGGAATGGTGAACATCGATCAATTTTTTTTATATAAACTTATTTATAACATAACCTTCATTTAATAAGTATTTTGAAGAAGATTGACAAGAAAACCATGTTGTTGCGACTTGAGCGAGACAGGTTAAGCTTTGAAAAGGATATCTAATTTTCTCAAATCAGGCTATACTTTGTGAAACTTTAAATCTTCCATTGTGCAATGATTTAATTGAAGAAAAACAACATAAAATTATCTATTGGAATAAGATTGATTACAACTCGGTGACGGAATTATAAATGATTTATGAATCTTCTTTCTTTGATCAGGTAATATTTTGAGAATAGATCTTGGTTCTACAGAGATATAAGTGTTTACGTGCTATTCAGCGTTTGTGAAGAAATAGAGAGTGAATCTTTTTCTCAAAGTCGAATTCGGAAGAGACCTGAATAAAGGAATTTTCGTTTCTTTTAATGATGGGAAATTTCTTCTTTGTTCTTCACACCTGTTTTTAGAGATGTCTTTTCAATGGAGTTTGAGTGACAGCAAGTCTTTCAGGAATCCAGGATTTTTCAAAGTATTCCGGATGATCTTAATAATACAGTGGTTCGGATTGTTACGTTTCTTCCTCAGGTTTCTAATTCCAGTAGACTTCTTTTCAAGCCGTTTGGAACCGGTCTCAGTGAACCAACTACAGTTGGTAGTCCTATTTACCAACCCCTCCGCTCGGGCAAGATATGACACAAGGTCAATTTTTAAGCGGAGTTTAACAGGTTTGAATTCAGAGTTTTCCTTCTCCTAGACTACTTGCCTCACCAAGGCTGAAGAACCCAGTCTGTCCTACTATTTACCCATAGCTGGAGGGAGAATAATCGGATTCATACCTTTCCCAAGGGTATTAGTGCTATGTGAAATGCAATCAGTCTCGTCCAGGATTTATTGTCCTACGACGATAACCATTACACCACGGGCACCTCCAACTACAGTTGGTAGTGCTACCTTCAAGTTCCATATTTTTTTTAGTTTTCTGGCAAAAGTATTTTTCTCTCTTTTCACTGGGACAGCAGAATCTACAAGATGACTGTTTCTTATAGTCTTTTTAATCAACATTTGTGTCTGATCTTCTCGTCGGGATCGAGAGATTCTTTAGAATCTGTCTTCTTTATTCAACTGGGTGTGCCCATCTTTTTGTAATAGAACACACACACACACACACACACACACACACACACACACACACACACACACACACACATATATATATATTCCTTACGCTTAGTTTTCTGTCATTTTATTCTACATACGAAAGGTTTAAAAATCTGTTTGTGCGTAGATGTGCTCTTTAAATTCTGGATAATTTGTTTTAGTTAAAACATATCCGCCTTAATTTAGGATGATTAAAGCTTTGGCGTTATATGGAAGATTCACCAGAAATCAGCCTTGAATATTTCAAAATACAAGTTTTTACTTACCCCAGCCACTTATTATATACCACTTAGTTCGAGGATTATCAGCAAAGACGGAAACGTAGATCAACGTGTGAAGATAAAGACCCTCAATGAAGACCCACATATAATTCGCCCCAACGGTATAATTGAATGCAGTAAAAAATAGCTTGCAGCCCCAGTGCTGAAAATATAAAATAAAGTAAGAATTAGGCATTGCAATAATTCGCACTCCAACACACATCATTATAGTTTTTAAAGAGTGCAATATCTACAGAGTGTTCAATATCTGCTATAGAGATATTTAAAAGCAATAGATCATCGTCATCAAACTCTTATATTACAAGTAATAATTTCAAATTTTTATGATCTTCAGGCAATACTAAATTCTGAAGAAATACAAGAAAGAGATCCATTTAAATGACGGAAAATTGAATCGGATCCCCGTTACAGAAGCTAAAAAAACTATAGAACATAACCAAGTGAGTAACAAAAAAGTCTTCAATGTTGATTTTAATTTATTAAAAGCTTACTTAAATTTTGAAGGTTAATCACACAGATATACGCATATGTTTCTGTTGTAATCCGCGTAATGTAAAGCTATCAATTGGTTTTTTTATTTCATTAATCTTCTTAATCATCAATATTTTGTTTCATTTTACTACGTTTTTTTTAAAATTTGGGTTGTTAAAGTTTGAATATATTTTGATATTCTTAGTGAATGGCGATAAGATATTTCTCGTTATTATAAAATGGTTTCGTATTGTCTTCATTTTACGATCTACTTTATATGTATAGATGAGCCTAGCTCGGACAATCGGTCAGATACCATTTCATTTCATCCTCTTAATTCAGATCGTTCTTCACTTCCCTTTTGTCTCTTCTTCGGTCACCTTGGTCCCTTTAATATTTCTCTCAGGTTACCATCTTTGCTCTTATTTGTTGATGAGGAATGAAATGTAACCACCATTTCATTTGCAAAACGGAGAATCAGTGGGAGCATGATGGAGTGTTTAATCTTTTGTGTTGAGAGTTTCTCGCTGAGTAAATTATTCTAACTTTAGGACCCTTTAGGTCACCTGATTGAAACCATCCAATGAGAGTCGTGGTTGTTTATCATATTGGGTGAACTCAACACTTCTTTTCACTTAGGACTCAAATTGAATGCTACTCAATGCGTAAAAATAGATCTCATTGACAGTGGAAAACTTTGCAATAGAAAGATTTTCATTTTGATATTGTAACATGGTCGGAACCAATACGACGTGGCATTTTGTTTCGTCCTTCGGCATTGCGTTACAAAATTCTTCTATTCGTTGCTAACCCGGTTGATCAGCTATGTGAGGTCGAACATCGATGTTTTTGGTTGTCGCTTGAATTCGGATATATATCATTCAGGTTTTGTCTCATCCTGTCTTTTCAATGACAAGGTTGCTGAAGTTTGTTTGGTCATTGTTTTTTTTTTTATGAAGATCAACCAGGCTTATGATTACTTTCGGGGAAAATTATCTTGCTCGTCACGTAAAGATAAATGATATGAATGCAAGGAATTTCACTGCTGACTTTATTGTTAGTCAGTCAAATAAGACCGAAAGGAGAGAGAGAGAGAGGGGGGGGAAGGAGAGAAAGAGAGAGATAGAGAGACAGAGAGGGAGAGAAAGAGATAGAGATAGAGAGAGAGGGAGAGAAAGGGATAAATAGAGAGAGAGAGGGAAAGAAAGAGATAGATAGATAGATAGATAGATAGAAAGAGATAGATAGATAGAGAGAGCGAGAGAGAGAGAGGGATGGAGGGAGGGAGAGGGAGAGAAAGAGAGAGATAGAGAGACAGAGAGGGAGAGAAAGAGATAGAGAGAAAGAGAGAGGGAGAGAAAGAGATAGATAGATAGAGAAAAAGAAAGAAATATATGGATAGATAGATAGATGGAGAGAAAGAGATCGATAGATAGATAGAGAGAGAGAGAGGGGGGAGAGAGAAAGAGATAGATAGAGAGAAAGAGTGAGAGAAAGAGATAGAGAGAGAGGGAGAGAAAGAGATAGATAGAGGTAGAGAGAGAGGGAAAGAAAGAGATAGATAGATAGATAGATGGAAAGAAAGAGATAGATAGATAGATAGATAGATAGTGAGAGAGAGAGAGAGAGAGAGAGAGAGAGAGTCGTGGGAAAACGAGAGAACTTTCTCATATTTGTTCGTCCCTGGAACTAAATTGTGAACTTTTCCACTTGGAGATTGACCACTCTCAGAATACATCAAGGCTGTCTGATATTTATTGACAGCTCAGAGATTCTTGAAAGTTATTAAACCTAGATTTACTCAATTATCCAAACACTTTTCCTCCACCTGCCAATCTGATCTTCAACTATCTTCTTTTAACATTCGTTAACACAGATCTAAACAAATTGTCATGTTTGGAAATTTAGATTTAATAGAGAAAAATGTAAATTACACATGATGGAACCAAAAATATTAAAGTTGAATTAAAATCAAGCAAAAAAGAAAATAAAAAAGTAAATGAGGAACGCAATTTAGGGATTGGTATTGAAGTTACATATAAAGTTAACAGTCATATTTTGTCTTTTGTATCGAGGGAAAGTGAAATGATTGGTAGGATGGTTGGTATTTCTATTTTAAAGGGGCATGTGTTGTTTTAAAAATATATAAAATCATAACGAGACCTCATATTGAAATTTGTAATCAAACCTGAGCTTCTGGAAACTGAGATTAAGAGGCATACAAAGAAGAATAACAAAAGTTAAAACTAAGGAACAGATTGCAGTTACGAGGAGATGTTAGAGAAATTATAATTAACTACTTCCTAGAAAGAAGTACGAGAGGTGATCTAATTGAAACTTTCAAAATAAATAATGGTATTTCTAATTATACTAGACATTTTTTTCAATATTTCTCCTCAAAGTTGAAATTTACTGTCAAGACAGATTTCAAAAACTAAATCTATTAACCGATTGAACTTTTGCAAATTGAGTAATATATTTTCAGAAGAAATTGCCGAATCAAAATTATTTTTGCTGAGCTTAATTTAGTTTAACAGAAGATAACAGAATCTAACTCACTATAAGGGTAAGAGTCAGCATAGTCAGTAAGCTATTCGCCATGCCATGGTGAGAACCAATATCATCTTCTCTAAATTTGGCACCGAAAAATGATCAATGATATACGATTGAATATTTCTTCCTCATAACAGAATAAGGTGAAACATTTACGGTGGTGTTACATTGAAATACATTTGCTAAGTTGGATATTTAGATTTACAATGGATAAGTAATCAGGTTATCGAGCCCTATCTTTGGTCCGCAGATTAAGCTGACTGTATCCCTTGCAAAGAGGAAAGACCCTCCCCTCGCTCACAAAAAATATCCTGGGTATTACACTAACTACATCTGAGGGTGACACTCCAATTCTGGAGCTCTGGGTAGTGTCGAGTACTCTCTTTATTGACATTATACCCACACTCACACTAATCTGGAGTGGTAGCAACTGTAAGGGTACTCTCTTTATAGCTGTTTGAACATTATTCATAATACATAAAATAAAGGTGATCGCAAATTAGACGACCACGAACCCGCTACCCACCAAAATACAAACAGCATAAGCAAGCGAACCCCTCCCCACCCAAAAAACCCCCAAAACAAATGACATATTAAAACGTTCTTTCTTGATTGGGCCTAAAACTTTTTAGTGTGTCAGCCGTATCTACAATCGGATTCATTTTGTCATGTTAGGCATTAGATTATCTCCCCTATTGTTTATCTTCCCTAGCAGCCCCATATGTTTTAGAGATCACTCTTAGACTTGTCTTCGGAGTTGACTTACGGTTCCTTTTCTTTATCGAGTAAAAGTATTAGAGATCCGTCTGCATATAGTCGAAATCTGCCTAATAAGCTCGATTTTTCGCGTATCGTCGATACAAAATGTTGCCGTTCTTCTTTCCAACAATATAAATATTTGACATTTTTTTGTATTGCAGTTTAGTATACTTTATTTACTACAATCACTTTTTATCGCATGTCAGCCTTAAATTCACTTCACTTGCTAACTTGCCTCTCTCCTTCACTTCCTTGTATTATTTAAACTTGGAATAATCCCCTTTTATCAACGAACTGTCAGTCTCTCTTAATTTATTAAACCCCTGCCAACGATTCCATCGTTCCATCCACGTGTTTATCAAACTCTTTTATTCCTTTTCAGTTTTACCCTTTTCTATAGCTTAATAAACCTGTCGACGAACCCTATTTTTGCTTCACGGTTTAAATTGTCGTCAGAGATAATATCCGTGTTTCACTGAAATAGATGCATGTCACCGGAAACTGTACACATATAGACATCTGTCGTAGAACGACACCAAGATAATTATCTGGCAAGTCATTTCTTATTAAACTGCTTTTCTTCTGTGCAAGATTAAACTATACACACACACACACACACACACACACACACACACACACACACACACACACACACACACACACACACACACACACACACACACACACACACACATATATATATATATATATATATATATATATCGCATAGTTTTCTGCCTGATGATTGTCGTATAACGACGGCATAAAACCAGTAGTCGCAGATAAACATCCAAGGCATTAAATATATATAAAATCTAATATATATATATATATATATATATATATATATATATATATATATATAAAGTATCGAGATTGAGGCTGTATTCACCAGGGCATGAAATGAAGAACAAATGATACGTTAATTCATTTTTTAAAAGTCTCTTTGCAATGAAAACATATATTCAAACAGTTCTCCCTGGCCGAAGCATGTCTGAAATACTTCTTTTGATGTAGTATTTTTAAAAGTCTTCAAGTATTGCTCATAATATAAAGTTTTAGTATAGGGAACAAGACGAGCTCAGCTTTTGTGGATGGATACCAAAGGCTCTGTATATTTACCAACCGGAGCCAAACCAACAGTGTTGTTCGAAAATCATCCCGGATGGCTTTATACTTTTTTCAAATTCGTTAATTAGACTTTTAGACTAAAGTGCTTACGTCACAATTTATTAAATAAATTGCATAAATTTTGCAAACGTACTCATTTAAAGTTTAGATTTTAAATTTTGAAATAAAAATAAAGATTCTTTTCTGATACGTTTTTCAACCTTTTACGTATATATATTTTCCTTAATATATTTACACACACACACACACACACACACACACACACACACACACACACACACACACACACACACATATATATATATATATATATATATACAAGAACACACGCACCCCACAATATATATATATATATATATATATATATATATATAAGAACCCTTTTCTTTTGTTCACTCATAAATTTGAATGTTTCAAGTTATTTCATAAATAATTCACCAAAAGTTGCGCCTGTATTCTTTGTGGGAACTGAGACAATGATAATTTGCCAAGAATATTGGAAATGCCAACAAGATGTGAAAATGGTCGTCAGAAATCAAATCAATTCAGTGTTATCAGTGGCGAATTGACAATTGGGAATTTAAAGGACGCAGCAGAACTGCACACGTTATGTGCTATTGAATATTCCCGAGAGTAAAATATAAACGTATCTGTGAATCATGAATGCGGATTTCAATATTATTTACTTCGTTGTTGTTATAAATAAAACTTTAGTACCCTTAATCATGCACAGAATTATCAGCATTCTCTTTCTATGTCTCTCTTGCACACACAGGTATATATATATATATATATATATATATATATATATATATGCCAGGATGAACAATGTTACCTAAATTTACATGACCATGAATATTTCTAGACTAATTGATGCTTGATGGAGACATATTTTTCAAAAGTTGATCACGTTAAGCAGTGTTTGCAATTTTGGTACTAATTGGATTCTCTTCCATCGATCCATTATATATTTTTAAGGCACTTGTGTAGTAATGATTATCGTCATTATAAATGAACATAGTGACCATTGTTCAAATCCTGGACGACATTGTTTCCATTTCAAACAAATACCTTTGGTAAAGTTATGAAACCAAAAATTCACTTTTCAGCTATGGCTACATAGTAAAGCAGACTTTAACTTTGGTTTGGCAACCTGTCTAGGAGAAGGGAATATATATATATATATATATATATATATATATATATATATATATATACATATATATTAAGAAAAACCACAAACCGGTCACATTAGGATTATAAATTTATTTCCATCCTGTTATGTGTTACATTGTTACATCTGTTACATTGAGCTCTTTACCAGAAAAATTTAAATGTTCACTTTTGAATAATTTTCTTGTCCTGATGAAATTACTCCCAACTCCGGTTTTACTGGACCAAATAATACTTATATATATATATATATATATATATATATATATATATATATATATAATAGATTCTTCCTGGTTATTGTGTGAATCCTGGAGTTGATCGTCTGGGACTGAAGAGAGGAATCAATAACAACAATTTTTATAGACACAGGAAACTTTATGGTTCATTCTTTTAGAATTTCTTTTAAATGTTATTGGGAAGTTGGAATTAAAGTTATTTTTTATAGAGTTGTAAATATCTGTTTGGTATTTATGACTTATTCATCTTTAATAATTTCTTTGAAAATCCGTCTGACACACACTACTTTCGAGACTCTGCAACAAATTCTCTATACCACCGATTCTTTTACTCCAGAATCCAGTTCAAATTCTCTCTCTCTCTCTCTCTCTCTCTCTCTTTTACTCTCTCTCTCTCTCTCACTCCCTCTCTCTCGCACTATATATATATATATATATATTACTTACGCTATCGAAGTTGACCTGGTGAATTATAGCTTGATAATCTATATCTATTTTAAAATATCGAAGCGTTAAGTTTCAAAAGTATCCTTTACGTCCTGTATTTGATGAAATAGAAAAACTCCATGAGACAAGGAAAAGAAGTGGAAGAGGACTCGCCAGCATTGCGTCGATACAAAAATTCAGGACCTCGAGAATATACAAAATAGAGCAAAAAGTGTTGGCTTGTAGCACCAGTAACAGCAATAACAACTGAAATAGCTTAAGAACAAACCGGAAAAAATGTAAATAATGAAAAATGGGAAAAATAATTATAGGGGTACTTGAAGCTACAAGCTATGGGAAATTGGAGCGAAACAGAATATCTATTAATAGAAGAAAAAAAAATAATGCTGAAAGAACTAATCATGTAAAAACAAAACTCAATAATAGAATCTCGTACCAAAGGGAAAAGTCAGTGTATGTTATGTAGTGGTTGATATGAAACAGAAAATCACAGCAAACTAGCGCAAAAGGAATACAAAAGCAGAAATATCTTGATCCACTGAGAATAGGGTAAGAGAGTAAATTTTGATCACTACTACGAATAGTTTATGCACAAATAAAAATGAATTTTATAAAATGTGACGGATAAATTAGTCTGTTCTTATTGTGATACAAATGGATTATTGCATCTCAACCAGACGACCAGAGCTAGTTTCAAATACCGAGAAGAAAAAAGCTTGACATCGCAAAGATTTTGCATCTCAATCAAACCATAGAGAAAAAATAAAGGAAAATGAAAACCTGGAAAACTACTTAGATCTTGTCGTTTAGATTTCGATGAAAAAACCACCTGTGAGAGCTAGTGTGAAAAACCCGCCAAGAACCAAATAATGATGATGACGAAAGATACACACAGAAATAGACACAAAAATATACGCTAACACTGGTATAATATTTACATGCATATGAATATATATATATATATATATATATATATATATATATATATATGTGTGTGTGTGTGTGTGTGTGTGTGTATGTGTGTGTGTGTCCCTAAAGAAACACATTAGAATACATATATACTATTTAAATGAATCTAAATTATAAACATTTCTCACAGATAAATTATTGTCAATTTCTCCGAAAAAAGTTGGTGAATTAATAGCAACATATTCATCTAATAAAAATGAATAAAGTATAACATCAGCATAATGAAAGTTTAGTTTCGATTTTCTGATCTAAGTAAATTGATTTTAAAAGGTAAATAGATTTATTTTATTTTTGTGGGAAAAAAAGTCAAATATTTCGGATAGTGGTTATTATAAATAAGATCAAAATAAGTAATAAAACAATCATTAATTTTCAATCATATATTTTCTGATGATTTTTTTTTCTTATTTTAATCAGCGATTTTTGAAGCAAAAGCGAATTTATTGAAAACAAGAAGAAGCGTAGGCTTTGATTAGTGCTGATATATTAAGGATTTAGGATTCAGGGAGTCACCATTTCAGGCAGCATCTGTTTCTTTGTCTAAAAGAATTAGGGTCAAATTCATTGCCTAAAGCCGGAGGTGTTTCCTTCGGGTAAATACCAATGGAGAGCAAACAATGTATACACACACGCACACACACACAAACAAATATTTGTGCGCACACACACACACACACACACACACACACGTATATATATATATATATATATGTGTATACGCACATGTATATACACATATATATGTACATGAATATATATATATATATATATATATATATATATATACGAGGATCATTAAAAAGTTTCCAGACTTTTTTTCGTATGGGCACTTTTATTGATAGTACACGCATGAAACTCTAGTCCCCTTCGAAGTAATCTCCTACGGCTGCAATGCATTTGTTGTACAGTTCCAACAACAACTTCTGGAAGGCCCCATGGAAGTCCTCTTGTGTTAACGTGTCAATGACCTTCGTCACAGCCTCTTTCATCTCCTCAATTGTCTCATAACGACGACAGCCTCTGAGCTTAGGGAATAACCGAAAGTCACTGGGAGCAAGATAAGAGTGTAAAATTTACGAGTACTTACATAGAAATCACACGTTATCAACACCTTATTTTGAGATTACGATATCAAGTAAAATTCTTGAATCCTGTACGAACGTTTTGCGAACATTTTCCCCCTTTGTTTTATGTAAATTATATCACTTCCAAATGACCAATTTATTTTCCGTAAAACCTCTTAAAACCACTTGAGAGGTGAATTTGATGTGTATCTTACTCTGCTTACACTACTCAACCAATCGACAAAAGTTTGATTGATAAAGGTTGTGCTTCTGGGCATGTCACAGGATCTGAAGAGCCAAGGTCGACCATGTTCGCTTACTGTTTGAGTTCATGATGATTAATTCGCTTGCCTATAAAATATCTAAGTAAGATTGTTTCGGATTGTTTATAACAAGTGTTTCCAATTTAAAAAGAGAAAATAGTTTAACCTTTTCACTATTCTGAAAGTTACATCTAGTTTTCACTGCTTCCTGTAGCAAATTTGAGGGTCACATGGCTTTGAAACTTAATCTAGAATTAAGTATAAAATCTTGGGAAGATGTGTGATTAGACAGCTGATGCATCTTGACCAGTGAAAAGGTTAACTATGTGTTGTCTAAAAACGGTTGCAACTTAAAAATGAAATTACAAAGAGGAAGAAAAAAACTGGACTGTGACATCATTGTGAGTTCAAACATTAAACAAAAAAAAACCAAAACACCACCAACAAACAAACAAACAAACAAAAACACATACACTCTTTTGCCGGGGCTTAGGATACGCTGACAGTATCCCACCCGAAAAGAAATATCCGAGGTATGACACTAAACTACATCTGAGGATAAGACTCCAGTTCTGGAGATCTGGGAAATTTCCAGGATTCTTTCATTGTCATTACTTCCAGGTCCACTTTGCCCTGGAGTTGTAGTAACAGTTATGATCTGTGTGTCAAATAGATCTGTTTGAAGATTATTCGAATTCAAAAGGGCCGAGTGCCAAAAACAACGACAAATAAAAACAAAAAACAAAACAAAACAAAAAGAACAACTCTTAATAAGCAACAACAACAACAACAACAACAACAACAACAACAACAACAACGATAGGTCAATGTAAACGTACAACGAAAACAATTCCCTAACGTCTCAACTAACGTTAAACTGATTAACATGTCAATCAAATCATTTAACCAACACAAACAGGTACATACACACATACCCGCATAAACATATACGCACAGACCGAAAGACACACACACACACACACACACACACACACACACACACACACACACACACACACATTGTATATTATGAATCATCTCTAAAGGGGAAAAGGTAGTTAAGTTTTATTCCAAGAAATATGCCGGCTAATTTTGAGCTATACCACCGAAGAAGCATTCTTGAATAATTTTTTTTTAATGACCGGTTACGAAATTATAAATGATATTACTTTTGGCACACCCAGGGCTTCCCTGGCGTTCTTGCCGGGTAAGCGATTAACTTTGAAGTTAATCGCCTGTTCCCAATAAACCTTCAACAACAGGGAATGCCTGCTTAGCAGGGCTGAGTTTATAGATTGGCGCCAGAGGCACCCAAATAGATGAATGCCGAGGAGACCAAGCAATTTTTTTGCTTTTTTTTTGTAATGGCCGCGCCTGAGTTTCTTTTCGTGCCCTGCCTTCTAAAATGACTTCTTATCAAATTTTACTTTGAAGTCAAATGTATCTACATCAATATTTTATAAATCTACATTAGTGGTTCCCAACTGATTTATGAACCATGTCCTATTTAATTATTTCTAAAATTATTATGTATAAATTCTGATACCCTTGTAATATTTAATTCTTACATATTCATTAACTTGGTCTCGAAACAACTCTCACCAAAATATTACTCTTCCTCAACGCTGGGGCATGCGCTCCAGGTTGGTAATTACTGATATACAACCATACTTCATACCAAACTATTTAGATTATTTATCAGCGTGATTCCTGGTATGATATTTTTTCTTCTACTCAAGTTTTTTATTTGTTGTCCATTTAAAGCGATTAACAAGCAGATATTCTTGTGAGTTCTCATATTTTGTGTCATTTCATCCGACAAAGTTATTTAGGTTAAGTTTAACTCTGAGAGTATAAAGTTACAGTTGCTGTCGTGTATGTGTGTTTCGTAGTCGGAGTTGTAGAAATAGATTTCTGTAATCGATAAGTAGGGTTTTTAGTATTTAAACGTAATGGGATATCTACCTATAATATAGGAGAAATTCAATTAAATTCCAAGCTAACGACTTGGATATGTTTTAGTTTACTAAGGCAATAAGATCTTATGCAAATAAAACTAATCTGACTGGGACTGTTTCAGAAGTGGAACGATTAACTCAAAATTTTTAGATCATCAAAAACTTCCAAGATATTTTAATTACATCTGTGAGTGTGTTTGCTTTTTTCATCTCGTCTAAATATTAACAACACACACACACACACACACACACACACATTTTTAAGTTCGGATAGCGGAGACACTGATTCAGTGGTGATTGGCTGCTATGAGTTTCTTCCCTCTACGTTGATTAGGCAATTACATACGCTCTATCGATGATATGGAGCCTTTTATTTATAAATACAGTAAATCATATTGCCATTTGTCCGAAATTGAACGTAATAGCAGAATTGGAGATCGATCTCACTCCTTATGATGTCACAGTTCAGCCCATTAGTTAAAACACTTCAGAGATTCCGTTATATATATATATATATATATATATATATATATATATAATTTCATATATATTATATTTGATGAAAAAGTTACCATGTGTTTTATATCTATTTTAATTAAATTGTTTTTATCTGTCCATGAGATTGATCGTGTTAAAATGTTTTATTATCATCTGAATTACCAATCAGCTTTGAAATAGATTCCTTGGGAAGCCATATGCCAAACGTTAGAAACAGTTCTGGAATCTTAAACAGACACTGACTTCATTTAGTTCATTCCGAGCTATTGCATTACCTCATTAGTTTCCTAATGACAACTAAAGGAATGGATTTTAATTTTTGGTAATGAGTGGGGCATAATAGTTATCGTTCAAAGTAATGGACTCGGCTACCTCGGTTAAAAATATGAACGAAGTTGTTGGTATTTCACATTGCACTAAAACCGTCGAGAAAGGTTTGAATCCAACTATTTTCCCTCAGGGAATAGGTAAATAAGACAGATTGTATTCTTTAATTTTGGTATTGCAATTAGTCTAGAGGGAGAAAAACTCTAAATACAAACCAATTACCATGTGTGTATATGGATTGATATATATACATATTCATGTGTGTGTGAAGATGATATTTTAATGATATAACAAATGAGGAATTGATATATTATAATTATTCAATATTATCATATATATATTTATATATATAAATATATGACATTCATAATATATACGAGGAACGTATGACAAATTCTAAGCGTCATTATGAGTTTAGATTTGTCATACATCTGTTATATAGTCATTTACAGCATCACAACGACACAATAATTAAACAGACGCAAGGACAAAGACGCATGAAGGGTTAAGATGCAGGAATGAAGGACGCAGGAAGGAAGACACAAGAAGACTTCTTTAGAAAAATATCCACCTCTCTTTATTTGTAAGGTTTGCGTTTGAGAGGATGCTGGAGATCGAACATAAACATTATATTTTGACCCCACTGTTATGACCGTCACGTTGTGTCTTGTTCTCCTGATGTTGGGGTCCACTCCATCAGGGCTTCCGAGGACCCCTCGGTCGGGTGTGGCCTTCCCTACCACATCTGGTCTCTACTGTCTGGAAGTCTGCTGGCAACTGCATCGGGGCTTTTCCGAGTGCCCCCTCGGTCGGGTGTGGCCTTCCCTACCACATCTGGTCTCTACTGTCTGGAATTCGACTGGCAACTGCTTTTGCACCCCAAACTCAACTGAGTTAAATAATAACTCAACGCCCACACGATCGCCTACTGGATCTTTGAATCGGATGTTCAATCGTCATCAAGCGGAAATAACTGTCATGCAGTTCAGAGGTCACTCTCTTCCGTTGCATGACTGTAATGGCAGAATGGAACCTTGACCTTGTCCCATATCATAAGCCTTAATCCGCCCACGCGATCTCTTTCGATTACTGGCCGTTGAAATGTGTCACTTCCTTCCGGTGTATTACCTTGGAATAGCATTTTTTGGCCGGGGCGATGGGTCAAAATATAACACATCTCTCACATTTGTATGTGCCTCACCTGCACAGAAATTAAGACAGGGATCTTAATTAGGTTTTATTGCTTTATAATAAGTGGTATTGTGCTGCCACCACAAAAATGTTCAGCTATGGCTCTAATTTTTGGTTGAGGCTTAGAACATTTTAAAAGACCTTTGTCTATATCGTCATTTATCTACATACACACGGACATTATATATATATATATATATATATATATATATATATATATATATATTCGTTTGAGTGTGTATGAAAAGTGATTCTGTTGCATATTATTGTGTCTCGCCAAACATTGCTGAAGAAGAAATATCTTGACAGTTGATGAAGAAATATTAGATATTGCCACACTCACTCTGATTTCGTGGACGAATTACCGCATTATTATATGAATTGTCCAACTGTGCTCAAGTCTTTAAATTTTAAATCTTATAAAAAAGAGAAAGATTCTGATTGTTCCTTTTCAATCACTCCTTGTTTGTCGTTCTCTCACCGAAAAGTGAATGAAAACTACGGTACACACAAATGAATCCTATCAATTACTGAATTTATAATCACTCAGGTTTCAAACGATCGATTCTGTATTATTCAATATTGTAAAGAAAGCAAACAGTCATGTTACTTATTTCTACTTCAAGGAAGACGAAATGATAAAAAGTGAATATTTTAAATGCAGGAACCAACACAGATTTCAATGATGGTTCTGCTCAGTTTCATCGACATATAATCGCACAAATCAGGGTATACCAACTGTTAAATTTTGGTTAGTGAAAGAAGGAGGTACTGAAAAAAAAAACAACAACATGAATCACCTGTGATCATGAATCTTGTAATGTAAGATGTGAAGTCTCTTTTTATGACCCAATATGGCGATAGAAAATGCTTGCTACTTTACGAACTGGATCAAGACATTTTAGCAACGCTGGATTCAGTAAAAAAACCTTTCAATGTCCCCCAGGAAAGAGATTTGGGAACACACTTGTGTAAATGACAAGTTATTTGTGTAGTGGTGAATGGTATCGTCTGTTTACCGTTGTCATGAGAATTATCAGGAAATTATGTTTAAAAAACATTTTTTATCCCCGTTTTATCTCCTCTTCAACCCGAAAGCACCTTTTTCTTTGTGGTAATTTTTTTACGATCCCTCTCCAAGGCAGAACCATTCAATTGAAATATAAAAGTCGAAGCTGATTGAAGTGGGTTGTTTTTTTTACTTAATTTTATTTAATATGGAAGAGTTACTATGTTTTAAAACAAAGTTTGAGTCGTATTTCGATGTGAGAGGATGGGTAAATACATAAATTCAATGCCTTTTTCATGGGTTATGAAGCAAAGAAGTTTGTATGACGTCAAAAAGCAAAAAAAAAAAAAAAAAAAAGAAAAGAAAACCCCAAAAATGCAGTTTAGAATAAAACTTGAAAGCACTGAATCGTTTTATTTGTGAGCTTTGAAAGTTACTTCAACGTTACATTTCTTTGGTTTTTTGTTATTTCATTGTAATATGAATACACGGTATTGCATTCATTTTTGCATTCGTGCTAAGTAATAAAAATACCTATTTGATCAGGGCAGACCATGGTTGATAATGTTAAAGGCCTAGTGTTATTTTCTTTTTTGAAATCTTTTTCTTGTGCATCGTTTAAATCGATGTGTACCTTATATTGCCGACTGTTAAGCAAGGTGTCATCTAAATAAATGAGGAAGTTCCAGTAAAGCTAGAGATTTTGGGAATGCGGACTACCCCTTTATTGCCATCGCTCCCAAGTCCACTGTGGCCCGGAGTGGTAACATCTGATAAGAGTCCTATCTATGGGTTAAATAAAACTAAACCGTGCTTCCTTCACAATACTGATTTTTGCATTTAAACTGTGTATTTATGCTAAATTGAATTGTTTAAAATAGAACTGTTTTGACTTTTAAACTGCGGACTTATGCTAAACTGAATTGCTCGAAATAGAACTGTTTTGACATCTAAACTGTGTACTTATGCTAAACTGAAATATCTGAAATAAAACTGTTTTGACATAAACTCTGTGTATTGCCCAGTCGAATGGGGCTGTAGAATACACCGACGGCACCTCTGCAGAGGGGTAAGACCCCACTAAACAATCTGATGGTGAGGTTCTAGTGATGCTTGAGCTTTGGGGAATGCAGTGTACCCATTCATTGCCATTGCTCCCAAGTCCATTCGGGCCCGGAATGGTTTCACCTGATAGGGCCCTATCTATGGGTTAAATAGAACTAACTGCATACTTATACTAAACTGAATTGTCTGAATTAGAACTGGTTGACTAAACCGAATAGCTTGAAATAGAAATGTTTTTGATAAGTAAACTGTGTACTTACATTTAAACTGCGTGCTTATGCTAAACTGAATTGTTTGAAATGGAACTGTTTTTGACATTGAAAATGTACTTATACTAAAATGATTTGTTTACTATAGAACTATTTGGACATTTAAGTGTGTGTAAAAAAAAATCTATACTTATACTTAACTGAATTAGCTGAATTATAACTTCTTGACTAAACTGAATAGTTTGAAATAGAAATGTTTTTCTCAATTAAACTGTATTTACATTCAAACTGCGTATTTATGTTAAACAGAATTGTTTGAAATTAGAACTATATTCATAAAAATGGATTTGGCCTTAAATAATCTAGAAAGGTTGATATTCCATAAAACCCAACCAACCAACCAACCAACCAGGACACCTGTTGTGGGTGTTTTACCCCACTGCAGAGATGCAGTCGATGTTTTCTGGAGGTCCAGTCAACTGGGCCATTTTCTAAAGGTATATTCAAGGAACATATGAAATGATTGCGCGCAAAGAATTCCAAGTAAATAAAATTTACTAATAGGAAGGACATTTAAAATAATTAGGTATTTCGAAAAGTTCTCAGTGGTCTGTATTCGAACGTTGGTGAAAGCAAGATCGTGAATTTATACGGATACAAGTTCAAATGTGTAAGATTCGAATGTTACACATGGCTGAGGCGAGTCTAATTTTCGAGAAAATTTTTTTACACATTTGTCAAGTATATGTTTGGAGATCGACCAATAAATCAAGCATTGGAAAAGCCAGAAATTTTTGCTAAAAATCTTTACGTCGACTTCAGTGTCAGATCGACTTGTATGCCGTAGTTTACAATAAGATGGTTTCTTGCCTAAACGCAGATACGTATGAATTGTTATTTAGAATCCTACAAGAAGAAGAGCATCAGTATTATCAGTGACCTGTTAGAATTAGAACCTAAATATTTTACAAGACTTCAAGTTTATAACTAACAATTCAAATGGTTAAGTTTCGCTGTTCCCGATAAATTACGGAGGTAAAGTGAATACTTTAAGTACCGTGTGCTAGACGAAATTAAAATTTAGTAAATAATCACAAGTTGACTTGAAAAAAAAAAAAAAAGAAGGGAGAAATGAAAAGGAAAAAAAACTCAAAATTTTGAGCTCATTTGATTATAAGCAACTTGAAGATTTTTTTTCCCGAATTTTATAGATGAACTCATTTTTATTTTATACAAATAATCATCCCTTTAAGAAAAATTCAGATGGCAAGTGAAGAGGTTTGGAACATAGAAGAAAAAAATAAACAGACCAGTGATTTCCCCTGGTTCCAAGCCTCATTAGTTTCTCCCGGGTGAAGAGTAGGCGTATAGAATTTTTTTAAACATCCTCGAAAGGTTGTTAGGGATTGCCAGCATTATTCAGTGATTGAATGAGAGCATTTGAACAACATCTACTTAAAGCTGTTTCAGCTCTGCTAGTTCTGGGTCTATAAAAATAATCCTCAAGAGAGGATGATAATCTACTTAAGGATGCTGAATGAAATAAATTGCTCTCCCAAAACGTCAATTACCAAATACAAAACAACAAAACAAAAAAAAAAAAGAAACAAAAAAAAAAACAGGGCTTTGATACAACGATTCAGTAGACGAACAAGTGCAGATCTTCAAGTATATTTAAACTCATCTTACAATTCTTCAAAATAAACAACTTCTCTCTCTATTCACATACAAAGGTAATTAAGTTTTAAAAAGGGATTTTAAGTTGGGTTTTTTTTCTCGATAAATCCTAGTTCTTCATTTTTGGGGAATTGGTTTTTCGTAAACATTTTTTAATATCGCAAAAATTTGAGATTCTTCAAGGCGGCAGTTAAATAAACTTTTCATTTGGATATGAAAATCTAAAGTGCATATTTTAATTAAAAAAAATGACTCTAAATGGGTTGAACATGGGTTTGCTACGACGAAACAGTCGAAAAAGCAACCCATGGACTCCTTAGTGTTATGTTTTGACTTATTGACCCGGCCAAAAATGCCATTCAAGGTAATGCACCGGAAGGAAGTCACACATTCTTATGGCAGTTATGAGAGGAAATCGCGTGGGCGGAAATTGGCTGATGAAATGGGACGAGGTAAAAAAGATCCCATTATACTCTCATAGACTGACGCACCGGAAGAGAGTGACCTCTGAACTGGATGACAGTTATTTCCGCTCGATGACGATCACACAGGCCATTCCAAAGAAAGCGGAAGTGACACACCCTGGTCGCTAGATATCGGAAAGAGTTGCGGAGGCGTGTCCATATCACCGGGTGGGAGTTTGAAGGTAATATAAGGCCGACGAATTGAACAGAGGACAGTTGAGTTCCGGTCAGCTGGGTTCAACGAGCCAGTGGAGACTGGCGAGTAGAGTTGAGGTGGTAGACGAGATGTAGAAAGGAAAACCAGTGCTCCGGTTGAGCAGCCATGGAGAACGAGAAAGACACAACGCTGACGGCCATAACTTCGGGGTCAAAATATTTCAGTAATGTTCGGTCTCCAGCTCCCTCTCACACGCAAACTTTGAACAACCCACAACTGCACAGAACTGATAGATGTAAGTCCTTGCTGGTCGGCCAACACTGGCGATTTCCTGAGTAGGATTCCGCAAGAGAAAGTCGCTTAGGAGTTCATCCTTACTTATCCAACTGTACACCGCATGTTTTGTTCGTCTTACTTGGCTAGATCTTGAAGTATGTGGCTGTAGAGATGTTTTGGACTTGTTGTTTATGAGTTAATCAAATCTACATATATGCAATTTATTTTCGATAATGAAAATTTTGGTTTGTATAGAGACAATGGAGTGCTACTGATGGAAGATTGTAGCAACAGGTAAAGGGATTGCAATATAAAAAGGCTGATCAAAATAAGATCAGTATGAATTTGGATTGAAGAGCGAACCTGAACTGGTTAACTTTCTTGGCGTAACTTTTCGGTAAAATAAAGTGACATACAGAGTATTAACAAAAAGTAAAAATCTGCTTTTATACATTTAAATCGATTCTAACCACTAACCAAAGGTTACGAAGCACGTTAATAAGCCAATTTCGAATTATCAAGCAATTCTGAGAGCACCAAAAATTTTGATAGGGAAAATAAGTAAATTATTGTGGCCCCAAGAACCGTTTGATACCCCCCACAAAAAAAACCCGAAAAGGCAACACACAGATTATATGGTTGAACCGTCTATTTAATATGAATATAAAAAGAAATATGAGGAGGATGTTCTTTCTGTTTGTTGGCATTTTGCCGGGTTGAAATGCGACAGAAATTTAATAAAATTCAAAGTGAGTTAGTGCTTGATAAACAACATGCAGAAAACTTATTAACACAAACGCAAAAACTTTGAAAGAGCAAAGTAGCCATCCAGATACGTGATGTGGTTGCAGAAGGCCTTAAAATGACCCTTTTGAGGGAAACTGACTTGCAAGAAATTATATATAATGCACTAAAAACCGATCTTTGCATCAAAATTTGAAAGGAAGAAATCAGTTGATAATCATTGAAAGATATTTGTGAATATTAAAATAATACAAAGCTGGTGAACCTTGTATCAAAGAACTCAAGAAGGGTACAAATCACCCAGATAATAACTATTATATACAACGTATATAAAATGGAGTAGGATAGGCTGATCATCACTGTCCTAAAATTAATATAAATAGTTCTTACTGACATAAAACTTATTATAATAATCTATTCATCACATCAATTGTTCTAAAATTCTTTCGCACCATCAAAACGAGTCAGTCACTCTATGAGCCCATGAATTAAAATCTTATATACAAAAATAGAAATATCCCCAACTTAAAAAAATGAGTAATATATATATATATATTATAAATTTTAAAAAATGAACGCTGGTATCGCGCATTCCCTCTTATTAACTAACATTGCGAATGAAAAGTTTGACGATAACATGCATAATGTCTTGTTTCATATCAACGGCGCGAACGAGATTTTTACACGAAATTCTTCGATTACCTGATGCGCAAAAGCCACTGTGATATCTAAACAATCCACCATGAAGAGACTGAAGAAGTCGTTTTATTTGACTCAAAATAACCTGTTGAACCTATAAAAAATATTTCCGAGAAAAAATAAAGCCGATCCTGTGCGGTGCTTAGTTTAGCCGGAGTGGAGAAGGGAGAAGTAATCCCAGACAATACGGCTCCAAAAAGCTACCTCCACTTTTTGCCGAGAACAACTATTGAACCCTCGGTATGAATTCGGGGACCGAGGGCAGGAAAAAATAGCCAGCAGATGGGTTTCGTCACTCGCTTCTTGAATGGAGCGTCCCAAGAAATTGAACCAAAATCAAACGAAAGTACGAATTCGGTGACTAAACTGAAGGCACAAAAACTTAAGCCACCAGAAAGGTCTCGTCACTCGTTTCTTGAATGGAGCTTTCCAAGAAATAAAAGTAAAATTAAACGAAAGTCGACTACTGAAATTCTACCAAGTTAAACAACTGAAAGAAAATTCAACCGAGAATTCTGCCAAAAAGAACTTTAAAGAAGACTCGGAATTAAATGAACCCTGAAACATTTCCACAGAAATAAAGAAAAGAAACATACTTTAATTCAAAGAACTTTGTTTCTCGAACACTTTCTCATAAAAGGTATAGGAGCTCCTACATTTGATAAAGGTATTAGTCTGAAAGTGAACGTAATAGTTGGATTTTCAACTCGTTTAACTCGAGTCGGCAGTGTAGCATTCAAGCCATTTGACCACGGGGACTTTCACAATATAAATAGTCAATTTTCTTGCATTGATCTAATAAAATAGTACGTTTTTACCGAAGAAAAATAATCGCATTCGTAAAGCCCTGACATATTTTAGTATACCGTTTAAACTTTCTAAATCATATGATTCGGTTGAAAATTTAAGAAACATTTTTTTATATTTCCATATTCTGTCATTGACGTCTTTCATCAATATCATCTCGATTAAATTGACTTTATACTGAAACAGTCGTTTAACTAATCTTTTAAAAAGATCGGAAATAACATCTCAAATACCATTCAAATATCTTGATATTTAAGTCTTTGTGCATAACTGAAAACGTATGCGCAGCTGAGAGGGTATCTAGATATTAAGATTTCTACTGGACGAGTAAGTGTCAATTTGAAAAAACGAAAAAAAATATGATGCTAGTCGTAATACTTTCACGTAGATTGTTTTGGACAAAAAGAAGGATTTTACACATGCCGCCTCGTCCATAGTCTCCGCACCTAACCCCGTAAAATTCTAATTATTCTTTTTCTGCTTCTTAAACTAAACAAAGATGTGACGACGTGGTGGACATTCAAGGAAATACGACTGCTTAGCGTCTTAATATATTTTTGGGAGGAATTATAGAAGACTGATTCAAATAAGATTATGGAAATGCAATGGAATATTTAGAAAACATTTCTTTGTTCATTCCTGTTGTAGTGTAAGCATAGGTAAAGTTAGCTAGCAGGGACAGGTATGCAACGTGGAAACTCGGGTATAAGTCGGAGAACGAGAAGGTTGATATAGAAAAACAACATGGACACTTTAGTATTTTTCTTTAGGGTTTATAGCTGGCTTGTTACCGCGAGTTATCCGAAAAGAAAGAAAGACTAGTTAATATTTTCTATTAAAAGGTCACGGCTCCTCTTGGGATAAAACTTAGGCCCGACTTTCTTCTCTGCCGGTTGCTTCAATTTTGCCTTACTTCCGTTTATTTCCTTTATGTTATAATACAGGGAGGAACGATAAAATTGTCGCCCTAGAAAAGACGACATGATTCCATTTCCGTTTAATGAAAACCGGTTTTCTTTTTTTGTTGCAGGCCATCCATTTGTTGGCCAGTTGTGTACAAATCCCAGAGCGATTGGACCCTTCTATCATGTCTGAAAGTGACACAATGTTCAACGAGCGAGATCGGAGATGCGCCGCTGTACAACTCATGTTCTCTACCGATCCAAGTTATGACAACAGGACCATTGCCAACACCTTCAAAATGCCCGGTGAGCGAGAACTCGGAGTTGTTCAAGAAGTTCGATCTTGGCGTCCAAGGACTGCTCGCTAAGAGGGTCCGAAGCGGAACCCACCACTAGCTCGCGATATAACTCTTTCCGAGGCCGTGAAAGGTAACTGGGCCTAAGAATTTTACGAAGGGCTGCTTCGCACTTGCAGCAAACAGTATTTCGCCCATCGGCTTACGCCGACCTTCAGCCTTTGGGTCTGACTGTAGGCAAGGAAAAGTCCGACAACCTTTCGTCTCCACACTGCGTCCCTCGTCAAGGATCGGCCCAAGTATGCAAGTCTTTTAGCAAGCCAGTTGCCCTCCAGATCATACATACCCAGACCCCTGTTGCGCGTACGTTGGATGCAGACCTATATACGGACCATCGGCCCTCCGTAAGAGGGCCAGCAAAACAGACACCCCGCAGAGGCGGATTTGCCCCCTCATCCCTAAGCCTACGGAGCAGGAGCTCCAAAGCGAGGACATACAGATGAGGAGACAGTGGGCAACCATGCCGGGCTGAACGCCCGATCGCCCGATCGCGAAAGCCCTCGAACGCCTTCCGTTCACCTGCACCACTGCCTTGGGGTTGATGTACATCATGCTAATCCATCTGCAGAACTCCGGTTGGAATCCGGCAGTCTCCAAAACAAAACGCCAAAAACCGATGGTCAACCCTATCGAAGGCCTTAGACTGATCTAAACTGATCAGCGCGGCTTCCGTGCCGTCTTCTATCCCCTCTAGAACCTCGCAAATTAAGTGCAGATTGTCCTGGATCAATCTTCCCTTCACAGCGTAGGTCTGCTCGAGGCCGATCAGACCGCTAATGATAACCTGTAAACGATTCGCTATGACCCGGGTCAAAATCTTCAACTGTGTTATCGGCCTGTAATCATCTAAACCCTCCCAAAAATGATTGCCACCTTTCTTCAGCAATGTGACCACACTCTTGGTAACGCTACCAGGGATGGCTCCCTGGGCTAACCAATTATTGATCATATCCGTCAGAATAGGCACAAATATGTGCGGCAGTACCCTTTGTTGGGTTTCAACAACCCAACAAAGGGTACTGCCGCACATATTTGTGCCGACATGCTTCAACGCATCACGGACTTCGCATTCAATAATCACACCCTCGCAACAAGCTGATTCCGCCGCCGCAAGGCGGGGGAAGTCGGCAAGATAGCTTCGAAACTTCTGAAGCGGGAGATCAGGACAGGAGGCAAAGCGATCACGACAGTGCGCCCGAAAGGCATCACGTATCTCACGATTCGCTCGCAGCACGCGCCCATCCGGGGACTTGACGGATCGATATACCGACTGGGAAACCTACGCTTTTCTTCCTATGCGCAGTCGCGTTCTATTTCACAGCTTCGAACTCTTTTTAACGTAGATCTAACTACGAATCCCTTGTAGCGCTCGCTAATCTCACGCTCAAGGTCCCTCCTGACTAGCTTTACGGTTAGGGTGTATCTCTGCCACCGCCCGAGATAGTCAATCTTCTACAGATTTCGCCTTCCTGGTCCTATCTATGTTGAGCTGACGACCGTAATTGGTGGCGAAATATCTAATTCTATGTTTAAGAGAAACCCAATGCCTATTCCCAGTGACCGCCCTCACTAATGCCCGCTTAATTAGGGATTCTAGCCGGTCCCGGAAGTCCCGTATCTCCTGTAAGGAGGTATTGAATTTCCAGTAGCTGGCCAGACTAAGCCTATCGTCGCCTTAATTTCGCCAGTTGTGTTGATGAGGGGGGAGAAAAACATATTCTTTTCCGGTCGTTCCACACCTGCGCAGAAGATATGGAGCCCTCGGGCTTTTCCTCGTTATTTCTAATTACCGTAGCCATTCATCCGTGACTGGCTCACGTACAACAAGCGCTTTGCTTTAGTCGTTCAGACACTGTCTGCTTTTTCTTGTTTATTTCTTTTTTCAATTTCAATTTTCAGTAAGCCTTTCAATTACGTTACACTCTCTTAGTAGAGAGAACTTTTGTTTTGATACTTTTTGAATCACCTTTTTATTTTGAAGGAATAATGTTCCATTGATTGCTAATGATTTTGCTTTTGAAATGGATTGAAAACCAGGAGAGAGAGAGAGAGAGAGAGAGAGAATGTTGCTTTTGAAATGGATTGAAAACCAGGAGAGAGGGAGAGAGAGAGAATGTTGCTTTTGAAATGGATTGAAAACCAGGAGAGAGAGAGAGAGAGAGAGAGAGAGAGAGAGAGAGAGAGAGAGAGAGAGAGAGAGAATGTTGCTTTTGAAATGGATTGAAAACCAGGAGAGAGAGAGAGAGAATGTTGCTTTTGAAATGGATTGAAAACCAGGAGAGAGAGAGAGAGAGAGAGAGAGAGAGAGAGAGAGAGAGAGAGAGAGAGAGAGTGTGTGTGTGTGTGTGTTGCTTTTGAGATGGATTGAAAATCAGGAGAGAGAGAGAGAGAGAGAGAATGTTGCTTTTGAAATGGATTGAAAACTGGGAGAGAGAGAGAGAGAGAGAGAATGTTGCTTTTGAAATGGATTGAAAACCAGGAGAGAGAGAGAGAGAGAGAGAGAGAGAGAGAGAGAGAGAGAGAGAGAGAGAGAGAGAGAATGTTGCTTTTGAAATGGATTGAAAATCATTGACCTGTTAGAACTGTGGTGGTACATATGTCAATGTGGTGCTGTAGTGCTACAAGGATCTGGTAAGAACCTTGGACGTACATTATTACTGGATGATGGAAGTAGTAATAGTAGTAGAAACTTGATTTTAACGGCATGTCAAACTATTTGGGGTTATTTCATGTCTAGCGATTAGGGAATCGCATACATAGTATGTTAATATCTTGTGATGGTTCAGCTGTCCTAACCAAACACGGGATGATTCCGCAGATCGTTCCACTGGTCGGATATATCTTCTGATGACATGACTGATTGTCCACGTTGTGTTTTTTAGATCCAGACAACAAATCTATCGCTTGTCGGAGTCGCCGGTCAACAAGTAAACGAATGAGATTGCACAATTAAGAAAGTAAAATAAAATAAAAGTTGACGCCAAGGATCAGAACTAAACACAGATTGCAAAATTACAATATTTAGTATGAAAAAGAGTCTCTCAAAAATGAAACAAATATTCACCCATTCTGGAAGTGACAAGTTTTATTTAAAGACTAGTTCATGAATTAACACCCCGTCAATCATTCGTATAAGTTTTAGGCTTTTTCTTTATCTTTCTGCAATTACGACAATTTTCTTAATTCACTTCGGTTTTTCAACAGCTAGTAAAAAGCCTTTTTGATGTATCATTATCTCGATCACTCTTTGTTTCTTTATCTCCTCGGGTCTGGCACAAGGGCATCACTCGCCCGCTCTACGCTGATCTCTAGAGTATCATATTATCTTGATTCTTCTTCGCTACCTTATCTCCCTGGATCTGACACAAAGCTACTTAAAGGCGTTGCATTATTTCCGGTTTCACTTCGTTTTTCTACTTTCACGAGTCTGGCACGAGGGGATCTCTCTAAGCGATACATTATTTCAGACTCTCTTTTCTTCTTCATAAATTTGTCTATCGGTAAGACTTCATCACATGACTACTTTTAAATTTCTATCCTCTGGATTAAAAAATATAAGCTTATAAGAACTCAATATCGTGGACATTTACTAAGTTTACTTGGCACAAGTCCATAGACTTGTTTGCTGACCATTACATCACGCGAGGTGATCAAATTCAGTATTTGGATAGAATAGATAATTTGTCATCTTACCGTCACATTTGGAATAAATTTCCGTGTCCCGTCGGGAGAACGCTGCAAATCACTAGCGAATGCCAAACCATCTACCAACGTGTTGTCTTTGGTCAATGCAAGGACAGCTCGAAATATGAACGATAAAAACAGGTTAACGTGGATTGTGTTGCGTCGACATCGTAGCTTTCTGAAAATAAATAAATAAATATAAATCAGGACAACATGAAACATGAAAAGACATCAATATTTATTTATTTATTCTGCATTTTATCTCCCATTTCCCTCGTGTGTTTATTGAGCACAGCGAAATATTATTTTTGAGGCCTCCCGATTTGACATTATAAAATCGATTTGTACACTAGAGCGGGAGGAGACCAAAAATCAATTAGAAGAAAGTTTTTGCTCTGGCGAAGAAAAAAAGAACTTGTACAATTTACAAAGTTTTGGGGAGGAAGAATACTTAAGTGGGTCCTAACAAACAGCTTCTTTCTATACTGTATTCACACACACATGCAGACACACACACACACACACACACACACGTACACCATAATAATCATCATCATTATTAAGTATCAAGTTGCGCTGATATCAGAGATACTCTTGATTCTCTCTAGATCCCTATCAGCTATCACTCTTGATAAGTCCTCTAGACAGTATCCAGTGTCCGTACAGAGCTGATGAATGATATTTTTGTTGTTCAGCCAATCCTTGTGTGTCTTACTGTTTATCCTTATTTCTCCAGCAATGTCCAGAATTTCTTGTTCCTTTTAATTTGACAGTTTGTATGATGGGAAGAAAGTCAGCGCACTGTTGCAGTTTTGGGTGTACAGCTTCCAAGATATATTTAAAACAGCACGCAGCATTCTTTTCTTGTTCCCCTTTAGCTTTTTCTTCTAGCATTTCGTAAACATCCAGTGGTGGAATGAGACAAGGATCATTCAATAAATGGTGAATTTTGCCCCAGGATTTGGTAATATGAAGTGCTATTTAAAGTAGCAACTTCTTCAAGGAAAACCAATAGTGATAGGTTCTTTCATGTCCCAGAAGACAATCAGCATGGCCTTCTTTACTGACCATAGCACCTGGAACGTTTTTTATTGGAGAGCCTAAGTGCTTCCACTCTATGAACTGTATCTTTGACTCAGTTTCGTTGTGGTACACCCATGTTTAGTCAATTTTGAAACGATTTTGACAAAAAAAGGTTTGTACGCACATAACACGAACTGCATTTATCAGCTACCAAAAATTTTGTTCAAGTCTGGATCATTCTGTTTTAATGTAGACAGTGTCTCAATCGGTTTCATATTTTATAGGGCATCATTATAGCAGTAACAATTTCTTTGAGAATATCATATGCAAAAAGGAGTTCCAACGTTTTTTCTCTGTGCATAGAATCAAAAGACTTGGAGAAATCTTCAAATAGGCGCGCGCAAGTGTCTATATGCGTGCTTGTGTGTATGCTTTTAAATAAAGATTAAAAAGGACTTCTGTATTACGTATGTGCAGGAAAATAATTTTAGCAAAATATACATCATAAAAACCTCTACTTATTTCATTACAATATTCATCTCTCTCTCTCTCTCTCTCTCTCTCTCTCTCTTGCTCTCTTCCTCTCTTTATTTATCTATATATACGTGGTGCCTTCAATAAGTTTCCAGACTTTTTTGTGCACGCATTCAAAAGTGTCGTAAATTCAGTATGTTATTGCTATACATCTTATGATATGACTGACCAATTTTTATAATTTCAGGTTCAAAGGAACAGCTACAGCAGGAATTAGAATACACCCTACTAAAGCCTGATTGTTACTGCTGGTGAATTTCAAAAATGCAATCTGGATGTGAGGACACTTTAGAAGAACGGTATGCAAAAATATTCTGTTTTAAACTTGGAAAAAATGCCACAGAAACGTATGGAAGCCTTCAGACGGCTTTTGGATCATCTTGCATGAATCGAGCATCAGTTTTTGAGTGGCATAAGAGATTCAAGAAAGGCAGGGAGTCTGTGAAGGATGATGAAAGGTGTGGGAGGAGTAAGGAAGTTAGAACACCAGACTTGATCGGCCACATGGCTAGGGTTAGGGTTACTATGTTGAGGTTTTAAGGGAACTAAGGAATAGATTCCGTTGGAAGTGGCCAGCACTCTTCAAATCGGGTCAGTGGCATTTCCACCAGGGCAATGCACCAGTCCACAACTCCATCGTTGTCACAGACTATTTGAGCCAGATGGGCATCAAGACAGTTCCTCAGCCTCCCTATAGACCAGACCTTGCTCCCTGTGACTTTTGGTTATTCCCTAAGCTCAGAGGCTGTCGTTGTGAGACAATTGAGATGAAAGAGGCTGTGACGAAGGTCATTGACACGCTCACACAAGAGGACTTCCATGAAGCCTTCCGGAAGTTGTTGGAACGGTACAACAAGTGAATTGCAGCCAGGGAGATTAATTCGAAGGGGACTAGAGTTTCATATGTGTACTATCAATAAAAGTGCCCATGCGAAAAAAGATCTGGAAACTTATTTTATGATCCTCGTAAATAGACATAGCCATAAACATGCACGAACACAAACTTAAATTAACAATGGTATTAACACCTAACTTGATAAGCATTGCTTATCAACATGTGCTGGAATACCGATATATATATATACACATTTATACATGTATTAGTAGCCATGGTTATGTATCAAGTTAAAAAAAAAAAAGATATGAAAGATATATTTTCCCCTTCATTGCAGAGATTTACATTCGTTTTTATCAACAATCCCCTGGACTGGCTTGAAACAACGGAAAAATTTGAAATCTGATTACTTGACCGAACACAATATATTAAAACTAAGATAATAATATTTGTGAGACAATGTGTTTTATCAAACACACAAATCAAGTCTTTCAATCTGATAAGCTGTAGTATAAACCTAATCGAGATGACACACTTGTCTACGAATGGTTTTCTTTCTTAAAAACTTTGAATCCCATACAATAATCAAGCAAACATAAATTCTAACTATTTTTTATGTAGAAAGTTCTCGAATCATGAGACATGTTTAATTAAATTTGGAAGTCAAAAATATTTTTCGAAGATTTTTATTTTCCTTATATTTCTTTACAAATTCGCAGAGTAGCCAACTTATTCAAGCGCTTTCGGTGGAATTTCACCTCCTAAGCAGTTTATCTGTGATTTACATGCCGTGAAATTAGGATTAAACATTAGAATCGTGTAAGAAAGATTTAAAAAAAAAATCTCTTGGCAGATCTTTTGTTTGAAGTGGTTATTTTGGAAGATTGGTACATTTTTCTTTTTATGATTTTAAGTTGTTTTTTTTTTTCTAATGAATCTTTATCCATATTTTAGAATCTAAATCAATATAGAAACTTGTCAAAATTTTAGATTTTGATAAAGTCAGTTTACAAAAAAAAAGATTTAAAATTCATATAGACATATATTTCCCATAAGCTAGGAACGTGTGGAGGTACTATGCTAAATAATATATATTTATGGCGCCCGTATCCTCTCCAATTAACATGCCATACATTCTGATTACCGTAACGGTTATAGTGGTGGGAAATAGAATTGGTGACCCGAGTTAAAATCCTAGATGACATTGTTCGTGCTTCAATTCGATCTAATGCCCTAAGAAAAGACATAAATCCATTAATTCTCTCTCACCTGTGACTAAATAGTCGAGGTGACGAGGTTCATTAGTCTTGATAAGGCAACCAGTCGAAAAGAAGGAAAATCCTAAATTCGAATGAGCTTTATTCTGCTTAAAAATTAACCTTGTGTCACATTCTACTCGTGGCAGAGGGATTCTACTGGGTTATATGGTACGGTTAGCAAGGAACGTTGTATTTTGAGTGTGCCAGGATCAGTCAGTTTTATTTATTCATATGCCAGGCTAGTTTGTTCGCAGGTGATGCCGTGTTTATATTTACGGAAATTCCAAAGTTCTGTATCTCGACATAACGTAAACAGTGGAGCACTTGATCGGGCAGTGATATGCATGTATAGAAGCCTGGAAATTTGTTCCGATCAGAGAGGGCGAGAAAGAAGCCAGAAGGGATTATATCATTCAAACAGGAGAGAACTATGAGAGTGTGGAAATGTTTAGATCCAACAACATTTCAAAAACTACGAAAAAGATATAGAACAAAACAGTTCGCTTTTTATATACTGTTTCCTCAGACGCAAAATAATTCCGATTCCATACTCTCGCCAAAAGTGATCGGTGATTCTGAAATTTTCAGCTCTAGAAAGAAATGCTATGGTACAAAACAAAGAATGCGCCAAATAAATAGTTGTTGTTGTCATTGTTGTTGCTATTTTTGAGTTGTTTTTCTCTGACCACAAGACAATTATGCCAATGTCTGAAAAATCTTCTTATGACTGCTGATAAGAGGATATTTGAGTTGATATTTAAAATGCCCTGTGGAGCAATTTTGATATGGTCAGTTAAACGGATGGGAAACAATATGTTTACACATAGGTAAGGCCATAAATACCCCCATTCTTTTGCAACTATTGCACGCTGACATCGTACTACTCAAAACCTCCACTTTTGATAAAATAAAAGAGGGATTGTTGGAAGGTTAAATACACCGGGTGTAGGCTCACATTACTTTGATTTTGCTACAACCTATCCGAAGATAAAAATAAGATAAACAGATAATATACTTTCATTCAATTCCGAAAGGGGAAGAAAATTATCTTCTATTCATTAAGTTTTACTGAGTTTGGCAAGGGTCAGGAGACACCCAGTGAGTATCGAATTGACTGGCAATGGTCTGCAAGAGTAACTTGCCAATGATTATGCCAAGTTAGATGGCTCTCAAAAATATTAGATTACACAAAAGTTTATACTGTTTTTGTTGTTACATAGTATTAGGATTATATAGTTTTAACTAGCATTATTCAGCTTTAACTAAAGTTCATATCAGCGTTGGATTTTAAAAAGATGCCAAAATTGGCGTATTTTTGTTTTGTAAAAAATTAAAGCGGCAAATAAGCAAAGTTTTCGGCTACTTATTTTTAATCAATGAAAATATCTAAGATTGCAAGATTGCCAAAAGCCGAATTTTGTGGAAAAAAGGTGAATGTTTTGTTTCATAAAGTTAATATCAAAGATTAAAGAAAATTTTCATAGGTATTGTTTAACATCTAGATTCTTCAAAATAACGAAGTATACACTATTTCATTATATATATATATATATATATATATATATATATATATAACCATTCAACCAAGAGATAAACGTATATGTTTGTTACCAGACAATTTTGCGTCGCATATAAACACTTCAAAAACTATTTTAAAATCTTTCCGAGAAGAAATTTTCTTTACCAAAACATTTCAACCGACGATGAGCCAAGTTCCACAGTAAATGAGAACAATAGATAAATAAATAACAACAAAGAAATATCCCTATCTTATCACATTACATCTCTCTCTCTCTCTCTCTATCAATCTCCACACACACACACACACACATATATATATATTAGTTTATGAAGTGGATAAACTATAAACAAATACCTGATTTTTAGACAATATCTAAACTAATTAGAATTAACAACACCCAACCATTAAAGTAAGACAATATTTATCCGTTTTAATTTTTAAACATAAATAAAAGCTAATTCTGATGAACCATTTTTATATGCGCAAAATCTGTTGTAAATGTATCATCACAAAAAAATCATGTAAATCCATGTATATCCCGACGTATTAGATCATCAAGGTAATATTCAGCGTCCTTCATATCATTAATCAGATTAACTGGGTTTATTTGACAGCAACCATTTACTCTCCATATAAAATGCATCATATTATACTGTAACATAAAAGAAAGGTTATGGTTATTGGTCTAAACTACAAGAAAAGGGTCCACGTCTTTTCCAGAGGCATTTATGCCAAATTGAATTTGAATTGTTTTAACGATTACTATAGTAGGTTAGTTCCTGACCAGTACTCTGTGTTACTATTTTGCTCTACTTAGTATTGAGCACTTTTTGCATTGTAGCTTAGCAGCCCTAACGGTGTTTTTTTCTTTTGACCAACCAATTGCGTGTCTTTTGATTTTTTTTTCAATTGGTATGATAAGGTTGGCCTTTTCTTTTTTTTGCAATATATATTTTTTCTAATATATATTTTTCCCCTTGGCAGTGATTCATTGTATATTTTCATATTCAAATCACTTGCCGGTTTTTTTTACCATAAGGGCTATTATTTAATATATATATATATTGGCCCAGCGGTTAGAGTGTTCGCCAATGGCGCGGGAGACCTGGGTTCAATCCCAGGTCGAGTCATACCAAAGACTTTAAAAATGGTACTTGATACCACCTTGCTTAACACTCAGCATTATAAGGTACGGTTCAAGGGTAAAGTGGAGCAATCCTGGGAATGGAGTAGCGCCCTCCCCTACACCTTGGTGTAGTAGCTATCGAAAAGGGAGCCTTCGGGTCACCCTCGACTATGGTCGCTAACTTACTTATATATGTGTGTGTGTACCGATCCAAACTAAAATGCGCTTTGCTGCTTCATTATCTCTTTCAGCCTTGTTTGTTGATTGCACTTTCTATTTTCCTCCACAACGTAGCACAAGTTTACCAATATGGAGATCACACTCATCCTCCAAACGGTAGATTCTGGTTTGAAATGTAATTTAGTAATCAAAAATGTCTTTAAATTATTATTTTCCTTCAATGTATTTGGCTTACCTTTTTGTTCGTCTCAATCAGATACTTAATGAAAAAATACGCGAATGAAAAAAACAAAAACATAACAAAACAAAAACATAAAAATGCCTAGACAGATATTAAGGTTATAATTATTTAATAATATATTGAAATGATGAACAGAGAAAAATTAAAAAATAAGCAGGGAAATTACAAAAGGAAAAAATAACTAGAATAAGAAAGATTACCTGCCAATAGATAAAACCAGCATGAGACAATAGAAAGTGTAACGTAGTCACCGATGATTGTTATGTCGATTAAAGATAATGAGGGAGAAAAACATAACCATACAACTCTTTTCAAGTGTTGGGACCTCTGTTGCTTGATTTTCTCCGATAAGTTTGGAAGCCGTGAAAGTAGGTTGAAATAAATAACCGATACAACGTACCGGGTAGTTTCTTTCATTCTTCAAGGACTCGATTTTCCATGTATCTTTGAAAGGTTCACTCTCTTTCTGTACACGCAAACGTTTGTCTCCTTGTACCCCAGCCACCAAAAGAGAAAGAATCGAGAATCTAATTTTCTTTTATTTGGGTTAAAACTCAAACACCAGTTCCACTTCGGAAGGGCGGCATCGTTAGTTTAACCTCTACCACCAGTAAAATGTCCGATCAAGTCTGGTGACCTCAGTGAGAGCTGGTTAACTGAAGTTAACAGTGCTGGCTGCTTGATCAGGCATATCCTGTCACATTTAATCTACTGGACGTGATATTGAAATCTGTCTGCTCGTCTTTCTTATGGTTGATGACTTTTTAAAAATAACTTATCTTTTTGCATCCCATTATTATTTGCTTACGTTATTACACAAAACTACCCATTAAACCCATTGATTTTCTCTTGGACCAGCACTCTGTGATGATATTGGTGCATCGTTTTAAGACGAGGATTATAATTATAATTTCATAGTTATCTGCATAATCTAAAAAATGGATTACTAAAATCCTTCAATGCAAACGCAGACCCCATAAAATTATTCAGTTATGAACTGAAGTGAGAAATTCTTTGTTTTGCAAGTCAGAAAATTTATTTGAATTTCTCTAATAAGATCTCGTTCGGATTTATCCTTTTGATTGAGTTACATGAATACGTTCGCAAGAAATTTAAAATATGGATAAAGATAATCAAGGGTGTTTGTTGTAGAGTGATCAGTAGCAGCTTTGTTTAAGAGGCTACTGTTTGTGAGTTCGATAAACAATGAGAGGCCCAATATTTTGGCATTGCATCTGGTTGAATTGCTCTAAATTCTTGTCTTGTTAGATTCTGTTTTGTGCCGAAGATCTCACTGTATTTCTCACGAGGGGCAAAGGTCGCTATTTGAATCCGAGTTAACACTTGGTCTTGAGAAAAAAAGAGAAAGAGAGAAAAAGAAAGAGAGAAAGAGAAAGAGAGAAAGAAAAAGAGAGAGAGAGAAAGAAAAAAAGAGAGAGAGAAAGAGCGAGAGAAGGAGAGAAAGAGAAAGAAAAAGAGAAAGTAGAGAGAGAGAGAGAGAGAGAGAGAGAGAGAGAGAGAGAGAGAGAGAGAGACTTTGATTCATTCTTATTTTCATTTTTTAAACCGAAGATTAATCATATCGATATAATTGCGAAGAATCAGAGGGCCTCGAGTTTTAAAATATTCGTTCTAACATAATTAACTGACATGAAAGAAGAAGGAGATCTTGTGGAATAATTCTTTCCATTAATTTTCAAAGAAAGGAAAAGTTGAGAAAAGAAAGCCAAAATCAATATTCCTTTGCTTTGGTAAGGCATCTCACTTTATCGTATTTGGTTGGATTAAAAAGCATATCCATAGGCATTATTTTGGAAATTACTTCACTTATTTCAAGGTTCAGATCAAAAATTGGGAAAGCAAGAGACTAGATACAATCGTATGTACGAGGGTAGGATGAAACATTTATAAGCTGAATAGTCCATAAGATGACTTCATAGCTGCTGTTGACTTTTTTGACCAATGACATTCAAGCACTGCAGCACCAACAGAAGGGTATGAATCGCAAGATCAACTATGTTGAGAATTGAACTTGATTTGGTCAAATTTTGAAAGTATCTTGGTCAATGTTTGAACTTTTCATCTGACATTCGTTAGTTGATCCTTGTTTATTTGACCAAGAAACATTTATCACTGTCGTCTTCCGTTATTCACGGTAAATATATGTTGAAATAATCAGAAAATCAGATCTGATGTAAATTAATAATAAGAAAATAACTTGTAATTTTGATGATTTTGTCATTCAAGCAGAACCCAGAGTGAAAATAAAAGAAAGTGAAAAGATACAAAAATACTTGGATCCTGGCTGAGGGATGAAAATGATGTGGGATATGAAAGTAACGGAGATACCAATTGTGGTTAGTGTCCTTGAAACTGTCCCCAAACAACGAAAAAGAGACAGGATAAATAGCGGATTAGAGGATTAATCGGGATCATCGGACGATAACACCCCAAGAAAAAATATAGCTATATTCTTAATATTTCGAGCACTCAACCGGAAAATGAATACAATAAATCATATATATATATATATAGCTTTAAGAAAAACAAAATCCAGTCACTTTAGGATTATAAATACGATGGAAAGTCTTCTACCTGGCTAAAGTGATCGGATTTTGTTTTTCTTAAAGGGATTGTTGCTCTGTGATGTCAGCTACATTGAGCTATTTACCAGGAATATTCAAATACTCGAAGTTTGAATAATTTAATTGTCCTGACTGAATTAGTCCTAACTCCGGATTGATTGGATTGAAGAACACACACACACACACATATATATATACACTAAACCTATTTTAATGCGAACACATACACTGACACACACACAAATACACAAACAGAATCATTTAAGGAGGAGGGTTAGTAGTTGATTTGGTTTATGCTATCTCAACTATCGTAGATTATCCACGGGGAGAAGAGTAATAAAGGAAAAAAAAAAAAAAATTCCGAAATGGATCCAAACACTCATGCATACACACAATTACTCAGAATACATTCTGGTAATAGTTCAAAAAACACATCTGCAAAATCCAAAGTGTGTGACGGACAATTAACTCGAGGTGCACATTCACAAACATAAATTCAGGTATTGAAAAGAACTATAACCCTATTAAAACAGTCTCCCCTTTAAAAATTCAAGGAATGCTCAAATCAAACATTAACTGCCGGGAGGCAAATTTGGATGTCAGAAACACAAGAATAAATAACCTGAAACCAAATTTCTTTGTGGATCAATTCATTTTAAAGTATTTACTTGTTTCTTTTTGTGGACCAACGAAAAAAAAGAAAAAATATGTGTATATATATATATATATATATATATATATATATATATATATATATATATATTAAGGTATATATAAGTAAGCACATATATTTATATATCATCATCATCATCATCATGTCATGCCGTCAGCAGGGATATCCCTGACCCTCTCTCGCCACTTCTCCCTATTATTCATAGCCTCTGGCAGGTCTTCAGGGTTACATCCTGTGTCCTCATATAGCTGCTGTATGTAAGTTCGAGCTGGTCGTCCTGCTTTTTCTTGGCCATATGTGGGGGTCCATAGGAGTACATCACTTATGAGCTCGTCCTTGCTTCTCCAGCAGTGTCCTGCGTGTCTGGTTCGTCTAACTTGTATAGCTTTCGTGATGAGAGGCAAGTGGCCGTATAGTTGGTGCCTTGTGGGGTGTTGTCGCCAGGACTTGTTCAATATTGCTCTCAACATTATTGTGTAATTGCCGTCTAGCTTCTTCTCCGTTTAGTTAGCGTCCATGTAGTGCATCCATATAGCAGTATCGATACAACCGCTGCCTGGAAGAAACTGCGTTTCATTTTATCGGTCAGGTCTGATTTCCATATCATCGAGAGCCTATCGATAGCTGTCCATGCTTTCGTTAGTCGTGTGTCGATGTCTTTTTCTGTTGATGAGACGCTACTTCCTAGGTAGGTGAATTTGTCTACTAGTTTCAGAGAGACTCCGTCTAGTGTGGTAATGTTGCCCGTTTGGTTGTAACACATATATTCAGTTTTGTGTGCATTGACATAGAGGCCAATGCCTGCTGCAGCTCGTTCCAAACTATGCAGTAGTGTCTCTGCTTGATTAGGCGTATTTGCCAGTAACGCCAAGTCATCAGCGTAGTCGGCGTTCGTGATTATTTTTGCAGGGTACCTTTTGCTTCTTTTCTTCGTCAGCTCGAAGCCATATTCTCTGATTTTGTCGATCGAAGTTCTAAGCACGTAGTCTAGAGAGATGATAAAGAGGTATGGGGCTAGCGTGTCTCCTTGTAGTACTCCTGCAACAATGTCGAAGTATTCTGTGTCTCCATCTGGTAAAAGTACTTTCACTTTGGTGTTTATGTAGAGAATCATTATTGCTGCTACGGTTTCTTTTGGTATGCCGTATGCTAGTAGGATTTGTTCCATCTTTCCTCTGTGAATGGAATCGAAGGCCTTGGTAAAGTCGACAAATAGTAATGTCGCCTGAAGGTTTTTTGCCCGAACGCCTTCAAGGATTCTACGGATGGTCAATATTTGTGAGGATGTGGATCTATTTCTCCGGAAGCCATTTTGGTTTTTCCTAAGGATGTTGTCTATTTTGGGTGGCTACTATGGATGTAAGTGGTAGTTCTTGGCTAATCCGAGGTAGCCTTTTTTAGGGAAAGGAAGGATGCATCCCTTCATCCATCTTTCTATTCTATTTTGACTATAGACTGCGTTGCATTGTCGGAGCAGTATGTCGTCGAATTGTCTAGTCTTCCACACTTCTGGGGGGATCTCGTCCAGAAGTAAGCATATATATATATATATATATATATATATATATATATATATATATATTTAGATATTCATAAGTAAACACACACACACACATACACACACACACACACACACACACACACACACACACACACACACACATATATATATATATATATATATATATATATATCTTGATCTTACTTTGTCAATATAAAGTTTCTTTTTCTGAAGACAATTTTGTTTAGATTCAATAAACCATTATATGAGAATGATGTTTAAAAATGTATTTTCCTATTTTGTTCTGTAATTCAACGCAAAAATCTCTTAAAAACAAGAATAAATACGTTAAAATCTCATTCACTTGAATTATAAAAGAATATAGAAAAGTTCAAAGGGTTAAAAAGAAAGATTGTACATAGGAAAATATTGGAATTACATGCAAAAAGAAAACTGGAAGAAAAATATAATCCACTAGCTTGTTGGTTAAGATGATACGAAAGTGTGGTGTTATCAATAATTTATGTTTAAAAGACTAAAAATGAAACAATGAATGAAGGATATGAATGGACTTAAAAGAAAAGAAGTCTATTGTATTGACAAACAATTGCACAACTGAGATGCAATATGGGAAAAGCAAAAGCAAAAATAAAAAAAAGAATAAAGCAATATATTACATAGGGAAGAAAACATTTGAAGAAAACCCACACAGCAAGTAAATCTGTTCAACTCCAACTGAGTTAATTCATACACTTTAACCCAAAAAACTAAAGGAATATATTTGATTTAAAGAAATACATATTTTTCTTGTTTTCTTATTCAAGGTGAATATTTTGAGATGAAAATAAGTTTCTGTAACAAATTACAATACGAAATATTTATTAATATTTAAAAAAATAATTGCAATCTTGTATATACTGAGAATTATTTTTAGCCTCAGAAGATAAGGAAAATTTGGCACTCGATTAATTTCTAAAGTGTGTTTTTCTGTCTCCCACCCTTTTTCTCTTTGCCTCATATATATATATATATATATATATATAGGGAAATGTATGCATCTGCTTATTCCTAATCAAGCTATCAGTAAATAGTGGGACAGACAGGCCTCTTTAACCTTCGTATGCCAACTGATCTAGGAGAAGGAAAACTCTGAATTTAAAACCAGTAAATCTCAACTTAAAAACTGACCTTGAATTACATTTTCCGGAAAGGTTGGTAAATACACCCAGACACGCGCACACACATATTTTCATCTTACAACGGGTGAAAGCACGTGCGATACCCTGCCCTCATCAGCTGCCAACCGGGGGTGATAACACAGTTTCCGTAGCTCAAGGCGGTACTGCCACTCCTGACGTTACCAAGCAGCTTTTGCCACCAGAAAGGGTATTTTAAAGAATTATATATATATATATATATATATATATATATATATATATATATATATATATATATATATATATATACGCCAGATGACTTAAGAGCAGGGATTACATTGGACGTTCATCTTCATTTTAGTGTGCAGTTTGTGATAAAAAAAAGAACGCATTTATATACATATCTATGTATGTTTGGTTCGAAAAAAACAAAGATTGTACAGAGTTTCAATAAGTTTTTCTTGTTTACGAAGAAAGGAGAATAAATTAGGGTCAAATGAATGAAGAGATCGTTCGAAATATTGACACTTTCGAATGCATCTGTAGGCATTTTCAGGAATGGTACAATTCGTTTTCATAATTAATGGGTTAGGGTTGGTCGAAATAATGCTTGAACCACGAAACAACGCCTAACCCCAAAGTTATTATCTGATGAGAATTCCATTTATTGCATCGCTCGTTTTTTTTTTTGCAAAATGTGTAAATAATATGGTTGTGTGTGCGAGTGTGCATGTAGGAAACGTACTGAATTCAAAGTCATCCAATCAAAGATAAACTTGTCTTGTAATTCAAAACATGTTATCTAAATAATTGCATATATAAATTGTTATGATAGTTATATGTGATGTACTCGGACATTGAATTTATAAAAGCAATATTAAAATTCCTGTAAATAAAACCCGATGTGTTTCCAAAAATACCTTCAATGCAATTATAAAGTTTTTGAAATAATGCCAATTTACCAAGCAGACGATTATGTATGATTACTGATAGAGGAACAAAATTTCATTGATGAGTAATAAGTATATTTTAACCATTTTGAAACAACAATCATCTTTGTTTAATCCAGAGAAAAGAAAAAAAATGAACAGAATAAGAAAATGAATAAGAGTAAAAAAAGGAAAGGGGGATGAAAAAAGACGGTGGGGAGGGAATGTTATCTATTTACGAACTAATTGTCATCAACATTTTTTTGTTCACTGCATTATTTTATATGATCCATTCGTTAACACAGATCACAATATATTTTCTGTTATAAATTTCAGAACTATATTCAAACGTATCCTGCTTTTCCTTTATTTTCTGTTACAGATTGTTTTATTTCAGACTTTCTAAATAGGGTTTTTAAATTTAGAAAAATTACATTGGACCATTCTTAAAAGAAGCAAGTCTTACCAGCTAGATTAGGAGCAGTTCAAGAAAAACAATGAAAGAAAAACAAATATATTAGTATACTTTTTACATATTCTACTTTCTTTCTTCAAATTTGTAAAACATGTCCTGTTTTTCTTTTTGGTGTTATTGATATTTATCAATACCCAAAACAGGATGGAAATAAATTTATAATCCTGATGTGACCGATTTTTGTTTTTCTTAAAGAAATTATTGCTCTGTTATGTTAGTTACATTGAGCTCTTTACCAGGAAAATTTTAAATGTTCATAGAGGAATGAATTTGTCCTGACGGAATTATTCCCGACTCCGCTTTATCTGGACTGAATGATACAATATATATATATATATATATATATATAAACTGAATTCAGTAATTTATAAATTTAAAAAACTGTATTTGTGACAGCTGAAAGTGCTTTATAAAGAAAATTTCCTATGGACACATTAGCAAAAGTTGGGAAAATTCTGATATCTGTTTATGAGTGGACAAAACCACTGACGATGATCATATAATGTCCATCGAAGTTACTTCAATCTGAATTTATCAGTATTTCATAGGAAGACTAAAATATCTATTGATACATATGTAAAGCATTGAATCGCTCATTGTGTAACTAATCTTCGTGGGAAACACTCGGTGATCCGCGCTAAAACCCTTGACAAGGTTATTTGTATTTTTCGTAGCTCTAATACATTTTCGAAAGGGGTGAATCCAACTACTCTCCCTCCAGCTAAGGGTTATTAGAATGGAAGATTAGATTCTTTAAACATGATATATTAACCTGTCTAGAAGTAGGAAAACGCTGAAATGAAACCCAGTTGAACTCTTCTTAAATCTAACCTTGTGTCGCATCCCACTTTTTGTGTAAGAGTTGACTAAATACATATATTCACTAAATATGTGAATAAAACTGAATTGATTGAATTTATCTATTTTCTTATGGGAACTAAGTCTCAAACTTTAACTGTATGTAGCTTTTATACTTATATGCTAATTTCAGAATAAATTGTATTTAACTTCAAACTTGATTTCTATATGTCTCCAATTCCGAATATATTTATAAGTGGTGATGTTAACGAGCACTCACTTTTATGTAACGGTAAAGTTATTTATGGTGCGAATATCTTATAAACACATATGCAAATTTATTCTAATGTGCTGCCCTCTAGATCTTTCAATTAGTAAACGGTCATCGCGCCATATATGTGGTTGTTGTGGGTACCTCTGGTGGTGTAACGGTTAGCAAGCTAGACTAGCAAACCTACACGAGTGAGTTCGAGTCACATTGGGCGTCCCATTCATTCGGCCTTGTGCCACATCAAAGCAAAAAGTTTTGAAAATTACTATATGTGGTTGTTGTCAGAACCAATTGGTCATTGGTGTACTATTACTGTAATGTGTCTTGTGTGGTGTAATAGTTTACCAGTTAGGCTAGCCGACTCCTGTCAGAGAGTGCAATTTTCACTGTTTTCCCTATATTTCCGGCCTTGTGTCAAACTTTATTAGGCTTTTTGAATGACCATTTCTTGTTACACAGTATAAAATTTTCTTAGAATAGCTAATTTAATTCATTCACCTATATAAACACAATGTTAGTGTAAATTCATTGATAACGTGTTACTCTCACAAAAGATCTTTAAAGAACCAGTTCCTCACTGAGTGCTTCATTAATCTAGTCTGAGGATTATATCTTTTTCAATGGACCACATAGAGACACGACACGTTTAAAATGGTGGTTAGTGAATTAGTCGCACAAGCTAATGGGAGGCACATCGATCCCCGGAAGACCCACCTCTAAGATAACATTGCATTTCTCTCTACCAATGCACAGATGAAGATTTTAGGCACACGTTCGTGCGCGCGCGTGCAACACACACACACACACACACACACACACACACACACACACACACACACACACACACTGTTTATCTGTCTTTCTCACTCTCGCATATATCTATCAAAGGGAGGATAATTTCGTGTAAAGTACATTTTAAAAGGATGTATTTCTTTGGGCTAATTTAATTCGTAACTAAGAGTCTTTGACTGAATAAAACCTATGTTCTGTTTTTTTCTTTCTATTGTGGACCCCCATTAAGTCAATGATTTAAAATGTTTGCTGAGTTCTTTTAGGATAAAATGTCTGTCATGTACAAAGGAAACTTTTTGTGTTATCTTTTAAATTAGAAAGGAAAATGTCGAGTTTAATTTCCAGATTTTTCATCGAATTAAAAGAATAGCCCTCAGCAAAAGGTTTCATTTTCATAATCAGATGCTCAGATTTTACTTTTTCTCAGATAAATTAATCCTATGTTAAATTTAAGTTAATCTCTGGATTTAGTTGTCAGAAAAGATACATTAAAACAAACTTGTAAAACCTTCAAAATGTGTTAATTGCACCAGTTCTATTTAATTCTAAAACCAATTCTATATATACATATCAAAGGGTCACTTAATATATAAGGATTTTTTTTAAAAAAAGGAAAATAATTTTTTCCAGAATTGCTTTTTATAAATTTTAACTTTGGAATTGGCTTATAGCAAAAATATTTTAATCCTGCAAAAATATTTGTTTTAAGGCTATTCAAAATGGCAACATCTCACATAGAGTACTCCAGGTTTGACCAGAGATTTGTCAACAAATATTTGGTAGCTGAGAAGAGCAAAACGTAAAATTTACTGAAGAATTTATGATGTGTCCGGAGAAACATGTTTATTTAAAATATATTTACAAATAAACTAAACATGGGGTTGACTCTACAAGACTGAGTAAAAAAGACAATCCATTGAGTGCAGGCACACTTACTCTCCGGTAAAGAAAATTTCAGGGAATAGCTGACTAAAAAGATCATGTTAACATTTTTCTGGAACATGAAAAGACCCTTGACGATTGATTTCCTTGAAAACTGTGTAAACAATACTTCCTGTTTTTTTGTGGGTCCTATGAGAGAAAAAAAGTAAATAGTTTAAAATGAATAGGTCCACAGAGAATTTGTTTTTAGGTTATTTATTCCTCTCCAACACCTGTTTCTGACATTTTCCGTTGTATATTGGAAGTAAATGGTTTTTTCTAGTGTTCCCTTTGGTTTATATAGTGGCGACTGTTTTTTAGTTAACTTACTTATATATACATATATAGATACTAGATACAACAAAAATCATGAAAAGCCAGAGACTACCCAAAAATCTTAAAAGAATACTCATCTCTTCCACATTCGCGGAAAAAAACAGCTGAAGGAGTTACCAAATGCAACAATAAACGATGCATAATATGTGATATAATTATAGAAAGTAAAGCCTATACCTAAAAAAACACGGAAACCAAATTAGAAATAAATAAAAACTTAGGCTGCAACTCAAAAAACGTAGTCTACATGACTGAATGTAGCGAATTCAAAGCAATATTCATAGGGTCACCACAGACCCTTAATATAAGGACATCACTACACAGGATTAATATCAACATAGAAGAGAATAGAAAATCAAATGTTTCAAAACACTTATTTAAAATAATGCCAATATATCAAACTAACGACTATACATTACCTCAAAACAAGGAAAAGAACTTTATAGATAAATTTAAACCAAAGTTACACACTCACACAAATGGAAATAAACATACATACATTTATATATATATATATATATATATATATATATATGCACAAAAAATCTCAAGACACATTCACACACACACAGAGAAAAAGTAGCTATAATTGAAATCGAAAACAACTCTAATACACACACATACACACACAATGTACCAAATATCAAAAGTAAATGAGTGATAAAGTAGGCTAAGAGAAACACAATCTCAGAAAAAGAAAGGACTAGCATTCATAAAAGAAATCATAAGTAACAACCATTCAAACAACAAATATTAGTAAGTTCAAATCTTATTGAATACTCCATTAACTAGACCTAGAGCTAGACATGTTCTCGGGCGAAAGCATATATATATATATATATATATATATATATATATATATATATATAAACCCATAATCAACGGAAAATCATTCAAACTGCAAACACTAGTGAATGCAAATCTCATTAAGTTCTGCAATAACTAGGTCTTGTGCCATATATATTCTCTGACGAAAGCAGCAAGCAGGAAACATACACGTATGTAAGAACAAAATAAATAAATTAAAGAAATACAAATCTCTTCGTGAACCTATCAATTTTTAAACATATGTAAAATAATAAGGAAAAATGAATTACAGAGGAAATAAGTCCGTATAAAAGAAAAACCTTTAAAAATTATTCATATTTTTTGTAATAATATTTATTTCAACTTCAGACAAAGAAATTATGAGTAATTTCTCATGAAGATTTATAAAAACTCACAAAATTCAGGTCACCCTATCTTCCTAACCCGAATTTCATTTGCTTTATTGTTTTTTATTTTTTTAAAGTTAAGATTAGACCATTTTTTTCCCTGTTTGGTTGACAAATTATATTTAATTCCTGTAGCAAGATGTATCAATTTTTTACCTCTCTTTCCTTTCCACTAATTTTTTATGCAATGACAAACAAACTCTTAAACCTAATGAGGGAGATAAGTAAAAATATAGAATAAAGGAATAAATTTATTTAGGGAGAAAAAATTATCTACTATGAATAACTTATACGGGAATCAATAATGTCTTAACAAATATCAAATTATATTATAAAATATTATATTGTATATTAATACCATTTTATCAAAAAACATAAGAAAATTGTCCTTTTAATAATATTCAGTATAATTGGTCACAAAAAACTAAAAGTAAAAATAAAAATTATACAAGTTCCTGTTAAGACATTATCTAAAATTATAAACAATATATATATATATATATATATATATATATATATATATATATATATATATATATAAAGAAGATACTGCGTTGGCCATACATATATATGCGTGTGTGTGTGTTATCTGTTTGAAGATCGCAATCAGTGGCCATTAAACTAGAACTCTTGTCATTGTCTTTTTAAAGAAATTTTAAATCAATTGCAAATAGATAATTAAATCAGGGCAAAGTACAATTCATATTCAAATGTTATCTCCTGTGAGAAATTATAAGAAGAATTAGGTAAATCTAAATTCTAAAATTGTACTGGAAATTACATAATTCATTAAAATAAGAAATTATATTTGTATTGCGCTAAGAAAAATCTTGCTATGACTTTAATTAATCGGTCATACAATAAAGTGTTGCCTAAAAACCGGATCATAGATCCGTTTATATTGCAATGAACCTCAACATTTCAAATCTTCTTTTAGAGAACATTATGCTCTCTACGTCATCTTGTTTAAATCAAAATATATAAACCTTCTGGATTTAATCAAGTCCAATTTTTTATTTGATGCATTGCCAAAGGATTGGTATTCCATGTAGACATAAACTCTTGACTGTGAAGTGTTGTGTTTCATGGGAACGTCAACTAAATTAATTTAATCGCAATCTAAAAGCGAGCATAGGAAGATATTACGAATTTGGGTGCGGGATAAAAAAATCCTCCCTCTTTGGTTGTCAGTCAGATTCTCGTAAAATTCACGATACTCACTGATAATAGAGAAGAATAGCATAATACTATTTCGTTAACAACGTTTGCATTTAATTTCGACCCAAGATATTCGGTTTCTTCCTGATTTTCTATTCATTTCTATAAAATCATTTACTACACATAACTATCTTTAAATTATTTGCGATACTTTTATGAAATAAAACCGTTCAGACTTTTTATATAATACATTTGATAGCCTTAATCTATTAAATTCTGACTACTAAGGATTCCTTTTTCTTTGCTTCTTGTATATTTCTCAAATGAAATAATTCGCAACACACACACACACACACACACACACACACACACACACACACACACACACACACACACACACACACATATATATATATATATATATATATATGTGTGTGTGTATGTGTGTGCTTGGACAGCTGTCTTTCATTTAAGCATGTTTGATTAAATAATAAAGACACATTTTGTCGATATAATTTTATTAAGATCCTTCCAAATTTCCTGATAAGTGTCTTGGTTTCAGGTTGGAATTGGTGGATGAATTTACCAAAATTGTCCCGAACCCTTTTGAACTTTTCATTGGGCATCATCAGGGGTTGCTTGCATGTATAAAAAGTGTTTTTAAAGAGTTCTGAAAGTTTTAGGTTTTTTATAACCTTACAAAATTACGTAAACTCAGATTTAGATAAAACTTAGATACTGATGAATTTAAAAGCAGAACGCTATCACCGGAAATAGAATATTATCAAGAAATATGGACTCTTTTTTTTAAATAGTCCATATTTCTTGATTATATTATGCAGAGAATACCACTAAAACTTGCTTCAATTCCAAATAAATTGTTTCCCGGATTTTAATACCTTAAATCTACATTCAATACCGAAACTTGCTGAAATAAACTTTAGATCAAAATTGAAATAATCGGAACTGAATAATCTTTCACCGTCAGAAATATTTTCTGATTTATTTGCGGAAAAGGACAATAACAATAAAGGAATGCGTCAAATAGTTGCCAGGTTCAAATACCATCGGGGCTAAAATCCAGGCAGGATTATTGTTTTCTTCGCTAAAGGTAATATTGACAATGTCGCTATTTGCTTAATTACAGAAAACGTTAACTCCTTATAGAGGTACACTTCAGGCTGGGAGCGGAGTGTAGTGAATATCTGCCTCACATACCCATGAGAGGCCTGTATATGTATGCACTAACTTCAGGTCTATTACGTTGTCTTGATAGCATGCTTTTTTAGTCTACATGTCCCCTTCCTCCAGTGACAACAATGGTCAACAATCGTGGTCAAATGTCGAATTACCGAAAGTAGACGTGTGTCTAGCCACGCATTTGTGAGTCCAGCAATCTCGGTGGTCATGACGCCCTAGAGCTGAATTTCCACTCCTGACCGACGGATGTTTGTGTCACTTGCTGTTGATATTCGTCCGCCTCGATATCTATGCATTCTTCTAGCCTTTGGTCACCATCTGTTTCTTCCACTTCCATCAGCTCAGATATGTCATTCTGAAGTACTAAGTTGATAGGTATTGGTGTTTGGGAGGACAATTGTGGTATGGGGTAGTCTTGTCTATCTGCAACTTGCTCTATTCTCCGTAGGAACCAACGATTCCTTAGCGTTACTCGGTTGCTTCCGTTCACACTTACCCGGTACTGCCATTTACCAAGCGTTTCTTCCACTCTGCCAGTTTTTTTTCCAATGTAGTGATTAAGGTTCTGGATTTGTACCGACTCGACGAGCAGGCGCTTTTTAATTGCGTGACAGTGCGCATTATATTACTTTTGATTAAGCAAGATTTTTTCACCATTGCCCTTTCTCTTCATTCCTTTATTTCCCCCCAACATCTTTGCACTTGATATTTCTATTTAAGTATGAGAGGGTGGTCCTTGATTGCCTGGCCGTACAACATTTCCGTTGGTGACATTCCCATATCTTGTTTTGGAGTATTCCGACTGGTCAACATAGCTCGAGCCACGCGGTCCTAACACGGTGACCATACGCCCCTGTTCTGTCTATTAGCATTCTTCTGGCCGTTTTGACCGCTAATTCTGCCCATCCATTGCATTGGGGGTAATGTGCAGACGATATCCGTTTCTTCATGCCCGAATCACTGAGGAAGGCATTATATCGATTCCTCCCGAAAGTCTACATTCACTGTTGGTTGTATTTTGTTCAATTATCGGGCTTTCAGGTTCACTCGGAGCCGACTTCATGGAATTTCGTGTGCGAAGCTCATTGTTCTCTCTTTGCAGGTTGATTATCTGCTATAAAAGCTGTAAAATATTGCTGATTAATATTTTCTGGTTCCGTGGCTATTCTTTCTTTTTTTTTTTTTTTTTTGAATTATTGTTTTTGTCAGTGTAGGATTTATCTTTCTTTGCAGTAATCCAGTTGACTTGCTTCGAGGTTGCTCGTTGATCAGTTTTCTTCGTACTTGCAAAATCATATTCTGTTAATCCTGTATGCAGCACTATACAGAGGTCTACTCCCGAGGTGGAGAGAATATCTGCCTCACCTACACGAGAGCCCTATTTATGTGTATATTGACATCCGGTCAGGTATGTCATCTTTTTAGCGTACCTCTTACACTAGTTTGTTCGTTAAATCTTGTCATTAATATCATGCGTGGTACAGACTTAATGTATAAAGTGTTCATAGAGATCAAAATAAGTATTTTAGAACAGCCCACAACGAGCAGCATCTGGTTCAATCGTTTATAAACAAAAGGAGAATCAGTGTTTGAGCTCGGAATAGAAACACAATTTCTGATACTGACTTTAAAACTTTTAGAAAATTTTCGATTTCTTCCTTTCCACTTCTTTTATGCCCAAATTGCCTGACTTTTGATGAGATCGATTTAGTTGCAATGTAAATTTCTTATGCTCTCGTGCAGAGGAATTAGTGTGGTGTGAACCCACATCCCAGTTTTTCCTCTCATTCCCAGATAACTTGGCAAAAATTTCTAGTCATTATATTTGTCAGAAAATACAGATGAGTGCATATTTGGGTAAACCTCTCTTTTATAATGACTCTAAAATAACTAACATGGACATAGTCACCATTGTGTGGGGCAATCAATTGCATCAACAATTATGGGTCATTTATAGAGTTACGTGAAAAAAATAATATTTCTACTTCCTGAATCACAGAAACATTTGAAGCTAAATGAAAATAATCATTGAAAAGCCCTATTAGTACATATTATTAAGCTTCGAAACACACACACACATACACACACACACATATATATCCTAACACACCTAAGACTGACATATAGTGGTCCAGGGCACCTTTGGTGGTGTAATGGTTAGCAAACCTTGACTAGCAAACCTACACGAGTGAGTTCGAGTCTCATTGGGGGCCCCATTCATTCGGCCCTGTGCCACATCTAAGCAAAGAGCTTCGTTAATTACTATACTGGTCCACCAACTAAAGACTGAATACACTAAACCATTACATTGTTAAAAGTAAACGGTTAACATTATTTAATAACAGGACTGACTTCAAGAGCACAAGCTGGAAAATTAGAAGCATTTGCGAGAAGAATTGTTGAAGAATGGATAGATAACAAATAGTTTTAATATTCAAATAGGAAACCAGATTTTTATAATCAACTATTTCAGAATACTTGATCAATTGTGATATGATTATTTCGGAAAGATGTAAACATATTTGATAGGTGTATTATGAGCAGGATACGACAATTTTGAAGCGGATTTAAACAGGTTTAAATTCAGAGAATTCCTTCTCCTAGGATGGTCACTGTAAAAAAGATTAAAGAGCTCTGTCTGATTACTAATGACTTATAATGAGAGGGAAAATATTTGGATTATTGCCTCTTTCAAAGGCATTTTCACGATATAAAATGCACTTTATAAAATGCAAACAGCCTTGACGTCAATTGTCGTGCTAGTGTTGGAGGACAAACAAAGATTTACTTACATCAGCTCTGTGCAGACACAAGTTGCAGCCTAGAAGACCTGCCAGTTGTGATGAATGATAGAGATGCATAAAGGGAGAGAGTTCGGGAACTCCGGGCTGTCAGCATAACTGTTGCGATATATATATATATATATATATATATATATATATATATATATATATATATATATATATATATATATATATACGCTAATTCCTACTCGGAAGATCGGGGAAATTGATCAGTAATGCAGTACGGAATTTATGAAGTACGATTTTTTTCTGCTATCCTTTGTGAGCAGTACTCATTCTGAAACAAGGAGACTACTTCGGAATGAAATGTAGTGACTAGGTTTTAGTTTTATTGCCTTTGGTCAATTAACCAAAATTTCTAGTCACAATCTATCTATCTATCTTCACACAAACGCTGGCGACACGGACACACAAAAAGAGACACAAAGTTATATATATAATATATATATATATATATATATATATTGTAAAGTTTGCGATCGTAGTCGATGGCGATCAGAAGGCTCCTTTTTCAATAGCTACTACACCGAGGTGTACGGGAGGGCGCTACTCCTTTCCCTGGGTTGCTCCACTTTACCCATGATACGTATCTTATATTGTTGAGTGTTAGGCAATGAGGTATCAAGTACAATTTTTAAAGTCTTTGGTATACCGTGACCTGGGATTGAACCCAGATCTTCCAGACCATTGGCGAGCACTGTACCCACTAGGCCAATGAGTCGGTTTATATATATATATATATATATATATATATATATATATATATATATATATATATATATATATATATATATATATATATATATATATATATATATATATATATATATATATATATATATATATATATATATATATATATATATATATATATATATATATATATATATATATATATATATATATATATATATATATATATATATATATATATATATATATATAATATATATATATATATATATATATATATATATATATATATATATATATATATATATATATATATTATATATATATATATATATATATATATATATATATATATATATATATATATATATATATATATATATATATATATATATATATATATATATATATATATATATATATATATATATATATATATATATATATATATATATATATATATATATATATATATATATATAATATATATATATATATATATATATATATATATATATATATATATATATATATATATATATAGATAGATAGATAGATAGATAGATAGAGAGAGAGAGAGAGAGAGTGAAAAAATGGAGAAAATTTCCGAAGAAATGTATTTTGGGACATTTTGATGAGTTACCAATGTTTGAGTTCAGTATAGTTTCAAATTTCCTTTTATCTGTAATTCATTGTGTAATGTAAATTTGATATTAATGTGTGGCATGTAATATCTCACATATTGGGAAATATCTCTAGATTATATAAGAAATTCATAAAATACATTGACTATTACAATAACCAATAAAAATTCAAATGTGTAAAATGACCACGATGGATACCGATGATTAATATATAAGAACAATTAATACTAATAATTGTTAGATCGTCGTCTTGATCTCTCTTCTTTGTTTGTTGTGTATGTAGTATGGAATATAAAACTGCTTGTTATCTTCTTATGACTCTTTATATAATTCTTGTAAGCCCTTATATGCACATTCCAATCTGTATCAACTGGCTGGATAGACAAGATAACTTCAATCAAATATATTGTATTAGTATTTTATTGTTTCTAATATATATATATATATATATATATATATATATATATATATATACATGTGTGTGTGTGTGTGTGTGTGTGTGTGTGTGTGTGTGTGTGTGTGTGTGTGTGTATTGGAACTCATCAGGGTATATTTGAAAGCTTATTAATGAATAGAACATTCAAATTTTGCTCCTAGAAATTAAGAGACTAGAACTTTTGAAATGTACCTAGAAAATATTGCTGGAATATTTCATTGGAAACGTTCTGACAGAATAGTGCCTTCTTTTTATCTATCAGAGGAAATTATTGATTATTTTGCATATTAATCAAGTGAATATCAACAGAACAAGAATTTCAGCTCTGAACTGAAAACAAGAAGGAAATTTATCTCAGTTAAATTCCTCTTATTTGTGTTGATTAAGTATCGTTTAATACAGCTTAAGGTTATAAATAGAAAACTAGATTGTACTGCGTTGAAGACTTAACATAAAAATTTGGCACTGGTGAGAAACAATTATTTCTGTCAGTAAGAAAACCCTACCAAGATTTTACTGATTTTGAATGAGTATACATTTTCACGTATATATATATATATATATATATATATATATATATATATATATACATACGTGAAAATATATCAATATATATATAATATATATATATATATATATATATATATATACGTGAAAGAAAAAAAAATATATATAAGAAGAGGGGGACCTTGTTTTCTCTAGAGATATGACAAAAATTAAAACCAATACCGGAATTTAACGTTATGGATCAATATAGAAAATAATTTTGTAGATTATGAATTAAAGTAATTTATTCTAAACCAAAGAACTTTTGAATAACCTTGATAATAACGATGCTAATTGTGCCGGAAGTCACGTCGTCTGCTAAATTTGAAATCTTAAAAATCTACAAGAGATTTTAGAGAGAAAAATAAAACGGTGTTAAATGTCTCTAGTGACAGATTTGTTGTCACTCTCTCTGCTCTAAGAGCTGGATAAACCAGTGTTCTTAAAATTTCCTTCAAAAGACAACTTTCCATCAAAACGGGCGTCATATCTTCTCGCTCACATAGTAATTAATTTTGGCATTTTACATTTTAGAACAATGGTTTCAAAATAGTTTGTTTTATTAAGCAAATTCGGTTTTTCTAAAAAAAATCTTCCCAAATTTTTCGAAAAAAATATTATTGAAAACAATTTTCCTTTGAGAACGCCTGCTGATGTGATAGGAATCTGTTTAACGACATGATATGGGAAACTCCCTGTCGTAAATCTAAAAGAAAGAGAAACTAAAGTTTCTTGTTCTTTTCAAATAATCGTACAATTTGTGTTCTTATCGTTAGAAACACGAAGACATTTTATGTAAAATATCACTAGCTGCTTTTTTCTTAGATGTGAATAAATTAGACTTTAGTCGACTCATTACTTTTCTTTGAATAACATTTTTTAATTATTTGTTTATTATTTTCTTGCTTTTCCGTTAACGGATCTGTACTCAATTTATTATGTATTTTGTTTTTTGTTAAATTTTTTTTCCAATTAATTTCCAATGGGCCAAAAGGTTTCGACATCATACATGTTTATTTAAAATATATTTACAAATGAACTAAACATGGGGTTGACTATACAAGACTGAGTAAAAAAAGTCAATCCATTGAGTGAAGGCACACTGACTCTCCGGTAATGAAAATTTCCGGGAAGAGCAGACTGTAAGAAAGATCATGTTAACAGTTTTCTGGGACATGAAAAGACCCTTGACAGAAAATTTTGTTCGATAGATTATTTTTTAAATGTTTTACGAGGCGATGCGGTTTAGATTGCAATTTAAAAGTGTTTACATGTAGTGGGTGTGGCTCTCCTTATAGATATGACGAAAATATATTTGGCCTCTCCATGAAACAACAAAATTTTTATGGCCGTTATACACACACACGGGCGTGTGTGTGTGTGTGTATGTGTGTGTGTGTGTGTGTGTGTGTGTGTGAGAGAGAGAGAGAGAGAGAGAGAGAGAGAGAGAGAGAGAGAGAGAGGTTTAGATTATCGTAAATCAACAGCCCAAAACTCGTTACAACTTTGGCCGAACGATTCCTTTCACTGAAAATTCAAAATACAATATTCGTTCTTGAATGGTCCTAATTTAAAATTATATATCATTAACAATTACAAAGTTAATTCCCTTGGGTGTTGGAGTCATAGATTCGATCACCACGAAGCCATAATAGGACACAAAAGTCGATTTAATGTCGGGGGTTGTGCTGGAAACGCACTTTTCGAGTGGCAGTTTTAAAATTTACGTAGCTTTAAGGCATTCTCCTTTAGGGGAGACGAGGGTATCTCGCAATACACTCAACAGTTACAACTTTTAAACGAAGGAGAAGTGTTGCCTGGGTTTAAGGCTTCTGGAATTAAGTCTTACTTAGCAGGTGCGAACGCCAATTCGATTGGGTGTTGTAAATTTATTTATTTTCGGTAATTAAAAAAATCACGAACATTTTGAAATAATCTCCCCACCGCCACAAGATTTATCTCTGAAATCTTCATTAACATTCGCGTATTAATTTCAATCAGTGGGTTCGATTTAATGTGTTGATATTTAATAATGAGTAAAAAAACAAAACAAAACAAAAAAGCAAAAACACAACACGACGGAAAACAAACTGATTTGTCAACGCGAAAACAGATGTTTAAATAAATTAAATATTCAAAAAGTTATTCTGTATTATTTAATATGATCCTTTTTATAAATTCATATTTTAATCATTTTGATTATTAATATTTTATTTTAATTGCCCGTTGGGAAAAAAAGAATGTTCTGCTTTTAAGTGATAACGATATTAGATAGTTCATCAAAGACTGATATCCTGTTAAACAAACATACCAACATTGTATCATTTATTTTTCTTTGTCAGTCCATGTAACAGAACCTCAGATATGATAATCCTTACAAATACAACATGGATAAAATGTATTTTTGAATCTTCTCACAGGTACTGAAACCTTTATGGAAATTTAACATAAATTTGTTTTCATTTATGGAACAATCTAAAAAAAGTCAGCATAAAAATGTTACCTGAAGTAAACCATGATGAACGTAGCTGTAACTAAGAAACCAAGCTGATTCCATAACCAACGTTTGACATTATTATTATTCCTTGGATATTTTCCTGAAAAATAAAGAAAACAGGTAAAAAGAGGTGAACATGCTGTAAAAAAGATACACGACTCACTGATAAGGACATCTTTTAGAAGCACACATAACAAAATACTCTTTCTATCATATCTGAAAATGTCTTCAGATACAAAAAAGACTTTGCATTGTGGCATTGTTCCTAATGGGTCACCGGTACCTTGGGGTAGCCGCTTTGTGATCGGAAGAGACACAAAGGTCTTCGAAACAATTGTAGATACTTTATTATTTTCAGAGTCTGGAAGCGGATATAGAGCGCAGATCTTCGTGACCGTTTTCTGTGCGAGAGGGAATACTATTTAACGGTTAATTATGCCCCTGGTATAACTTCTTTCATTTCCTATTTTTGGGTGACATGAGACTTCTTTGCTTGTACGTGAGTGGGTGTCTATTCCAGCATTTGGATCCATTATCTATGTCATTCCGGTTTCCGGTATGAAATATATTTTGTATACTTTAATATCTCTGTACGTGTACTTTCGTTACACTGTGTTAAGGGGTAAATAGTACTACTTGGTTTTAATAAATAAACAAAATCAATAGTAGGCTAACAGAAGACAAAATAAACAGCAACTTCTAGACAGTGTAGTATCCTTTATATACAGTCTTTTACTTTTGACAAACGTAATGCTTATTTTGCAATTCTTAAAAATCAATATTGTTTAAAATTAAAGCTACTAACGGTAAGGGTATGCTTTTTACAATGTAGAAAGAAAGATGTCTAGATATCATGACTTTGATATATTAGATGGTCGGCTGTGCATTCGAGAGTGGGCAGAAAAGTTCATATGATGATGTCATATCTATTGTTGATGCCTTTTTTTTATCAATGAGGTATAAGTATTGCAACAACGATGGAAGTAGTGTATGGGCTGAAAAGTAACCTCGTTCAGTCACATTTCATAAGAGTATCTTGATCTGCATATGAACCTTTCAATGAACCCTTGTATGTCTTCATTTAAATTGTAAAACTTAAAATAAAAACATAGAAAGCTTGGTGCTCGATACTTTTTGATCACACGAATAATTGAAACATTCTTACAACGAAAATATTATGGAGAATATATAACGTGAACTCTCTATTAAGCCTTGTTTGATTTACACAAATTAAACGAAAAATTTCACTGTATTTTCTATAATAACTAATTCCTATCTCTTCTCTATTTTTGTAATTTCCTCTTCTACTTTGCTTTATTTTTATATTTTTTAATGATCTCTTAGCAGAAAATAGGAAATGAAGTTGTTCATGACTAAATATTGGCTGTTTTAAGTTTATATCGGTGTAGAAAGGTTCTTATTTTTTATTACTCATTTGAATAAACTGCAGAATTTAATTTCCCTAAAATTGTCATTGTTTTGCTGATGATTCAAAGTTGTATATGTCAAACTTTGCACACAGGATGTAACTGGAAATTATTAAGCGACTCGTGGGGAACGAGATACCTTTTGGTAATATTTCAACGAGAAAAATATTTAAATAGACGGTGTTATTTTTTCATGGAAGGTTACAATAAGTCACATTTAGTGGTAAATGAATACTAAGAGAAAGAAAGAAAGAAAGAAAGAAAAATAGTTCGGGTTTCTTATTGTAGATATCCCTCATCATGGTGTAACGGATAGCAGCAACTTTGGCAGATCAACTACTAATTCAATCTTGTCCTCACTGGGTGCCTCTTAAGATTAACTTTAACTTCATTTGTCCGTACACAGTTCAATGCGTTCAAGTATAGTAAATGATTTAATAGTCTTATTTTACTCATTCATGGGGCCCCAGTAGTTTGTATCATTAAAGTTCAGTGTGGACCTGGGAGTAATGGCCATCAAGAGGTATTCTACGTTCGAGAAAGCTCTAAGACTGGGGCCTCTCTATATGATGCAGTTTAGTATTATATGCAGAAAACTCGTTGGGCGTGGGTCTTATCCCCCCACCTGTGGAGATGCAGTCGGTGTTTTCTAAAGTTCCAGTTAACAGGGTAATTTAAGAATGAAAAGAATTTTGGTCACTTCATAGATACTCACGAGTAATTCAGTCGATATGTTAGTATGTCTGAAAAGAGTGTATGCTTGTGTCGGAGCGTATATATATATATATATATATATATATATATATATATATATATATATATATATATATATATATATATAATATGTATAATATATATATAGTATATAATATAAATATATTATATATATATAATATATATACTTATATATATTATATATATATATATTATTATATATATATATTATATTATATATATATATATTATATATATTATATATATACATATAATATTTATATTATAGGTATTATTATAATATATATATATATATATTATATATATATATATATATATTATATATATCATATAAATATATTATATATATTATATTATATTAAAAAATATATATATTATATATATATATATTATATTATATTATAGATATTATATATTATATATGTACATATATATATTTTTTATATTATATATATATTATATATAATTATATATATATAGCTAGATAATATATATATTGTTAAGTATCCCGAGTACACGCACACATACACAAATATTTTTCTCACTAAAAGTTCTCTGAATTAATTTTTCGTCTACTTAAATTACTTCCTGATATATCTAATAAGTACGGAAAGTTCCACATGCTCAATAAATTGTCGATTTCAATCTACGCTTTGCTTGGAATATATTCACATCATTTTCAGTTGATGAGATATTGCTGGCGAGGTAAGTGAACTTTGCAGCTAATTTTAGAGGCTGAACAATTAATGTGGAGATGGCTCCTTCTCATTTAAAACACATGAACTCTGCTTTTATGGAAGTCTAGTCTCTCTGATAAAATAAAACGGAAGTTTTCGCAGCTGCAGCTGTGTCAATACTACTGCATGTATGCAACACATGAAAGCCAACAAAATGCATCGGGGAAAAAACTAGACGAGAACTACACAAGGATGCTACATGCTATTTTGGATAAATCCTTGAAGCAACACCTCACAAAACAGCAGCTGCATTGGCAGTTTCCTCCCATCTCGAAAGCCATCCTAGTAAGACGAAAAAACATGCGGGACATTGCCGCTAAAGTAAGGACGAACTGATAAGCGATGACCTATGAACCTCTACACATGAATGCATCTGTGTTGGTCGACCAGCAAGTTCTCACTTGCATCTGCTCCATGCGGATATCTGATGTAGTCTGGAGGACCTGCAGGAGTAATTAATGATAAGAAAGGACGAGATGAGAGAGAGAGAGAGAGAGAGAGAGAGAGAGAGAGAGAGAGCGTGTGTCGTGGGAATCTGTGCTGTCTGCATGTCTGATGATGATAATATTTCAGGCTATTTTGAAAAGCTATCTATAACGATCAGGCAGTAGAAGCCATCCAGTGGACCAGCAAAATCGATGTGGATCCTCGACCACAGTCGGTCAGTTTTTGGCAGGGGACATAACCCTTGCAGGCTTTTAACTGTATTCTTAATGTCCCTGTCCATATTAGTCCAATAGACATAGCTTCTCATGTTGGCCGACATGAAATTCTTTTAGTTTTCTCCTCTACAATGCTGCAGAAATAACAACTCGATCACAGTACATAACTACTTCATTACATATTGAGTAAAGCGACGGAAATTTTTCGGTCTTTATCTTTATTTTGTTTTTATTTCTTTTATACAGTCAGCATCGAAGGCCTTTTCTTTATTCTCACCAAGTGTTACAGGAAGTATTGCATAATGTATTTTTTACCTTTACTTTTGTTTGTAGGGAGGCGATTACTGTCTCTTCAAGGGGATCGGTATGGTATAGGATAAAATGGGAGAAACTCCATTTTTAAAATTATAATTAAAGAGAATGCTTCCCCATTTTTGCAGCTTGTTTGTAGCATGGGCTTGTGAGCCCTTTTTTTGAACCATAGATCGTAAGTAGTGGTGTATGGTCTGTCTGCACAATTAAATATATTCCGTGGATGATTCTATGGAATTTGGTAACTGTAAAAATAATTCCGTGCTTCCTTCTCGATCTGAGAGTAGTATTTTTTCTGCAGTGTCCTTGAAGCTTAGGCGATTAGTTTTAGTTATTGGTCTTCCGTTTCGTATCCAATGCAGATTTCACTACCGTACGAACTAGCATAACTGGCCACAATGATTTCATGGTCTGAATTATTATGTGTGATGAATAAATCTGATGTAAGGACTTTATTTTTTCGAATACTTCAATCTTTTTCTTTTTTTAGTAATTCATTAAGAGGGGCTCGTAAACTGCGTATGTTAGGCACAAACACATTGTAGTAATTTGCTAGATCTAGAAAACTTTGATGTGAAGACATTTTCAGACGCCGGTATGTTTTTTTATCGCACTAGTTCGCTCTGGGTCGTGTCTTTTACCGTCTTTGTCAATAATTTGACTAAGATAGTTTATTTTTTCCATAAAAATCTCACTTTCCCTCTTTCAATACGAATCCATAGTGCTTGATTCTCTGGAAGACTTCGTATACGTTTGTTTTGTGTTGCTCAGCGCTTTGACAATTCATAGGAATGTCATCCAGGTACGCTATCGCAAATTCCTGTCAACTAAGAATGGTGTCCATGACTTGTTGGAAGATGGCTAGCGTGTCCTTGACCCCGAATAGTAATTGTCCAAACTTGTACAAAGTCCCACAGGTGATTTTACATCGTATTTTCGAGGATTCCTTATCCACTGGAATCTGTGATAGGCATCACTCAAATCGATTTTTGAAAAAAAGTTTTCCACCGTTGAGTTTTGCAAAGATCTCTTCTGGACTAGAGAGAGAGAGAGAGAGAAAGAGAGAGAGAGAGAGAGAGAGAGAGAGAGAGAGAGAGAGAGAGAGAGAGAGAGAGAGAGAAGCGGCAATATTTTAATGCTTTGTTCAACCCTGAGCAGAAATCTGCACAAACACGGATCTCTCTACTTTTCTTCTTAACATAGACTGTAGGTGAAGCCCACTCACTGTACTTCATTTTATATAGTACGCCTATTTGTTTGAGTCTATGTAATTTCTCGTCGATCTGATTTAACGAGGTGAATGGCACGTTTTTTCTTTTTAAAAACTTTTAGATATTTGGTTTCCACTCAAACTTAGCGGACATCTTCTTACATCTGCCAAGTTCACCGGAAAAGACTTCAGGGAACGTTCCTTTTAATTCTTCTTCTAACTTATTCGCTTCGGCGGTTAAATTTTGTATTTTTTGGCTGAAAGAATTTATGGGCATATCGCATAATTGGAATTGTTCCATCCAGTCAATACCGAAAAGATTGTTTGTGTTTCTCATTACAAACATTTTTAATTTCAAAGTTTTTTTCTTTGAATGTGACGTTTGAAATTAATTCACCCACAGATTTTATTTTTCCGAAGGCAAACTTCTCGCGATTTTGTTAGTTTTTATCATATTCGGTTTGCCAAATTTCCTCCATGTATGCAAATTTATTATCGACACATCTGAGCCCGAATCGAGTTGTAAGTTAATACTTTTAGTTGATATTTGAACCTGTGCAAGTTTTCAAATGTTTCGGCATCCTGATTCGTCAGTCATAGTTATTTTTACAAAACTAATTCTCTTTTTAGCTTTGCAGTGTCTGCTTTTGCGCTCGAATCGGTCACAAATCAGACCCTTTTTAAGTCTGTATGGACAGTCTTTATGCAACTGCCCGCACCCCAAGAAAGCACGATTTAGGGGCAAAATATTTTTTTTCGGTTTACCCGATTTAGTTGGTGACTGGTTTTGTTTTTTTGTGGCGTATTTTTCATATGAGATACGCTGGTTTCCGGGAAATCTTTCGAGTCTTGGAGAACACTAACAAAACGTTGGCAGTCTTTAGCGATTTGTTTCAGCGTTAAATTAGTTTCCTTCTCCAGTTTATAAAGAACCCTTCGTCTGATCTTTGCGTCCTTGGTGGATAGTAAACCCTGTACGAAGATTAAGCATTTGAAGTTGTTTTTTGGCTGAATAATTCAGTTAACAATCTTACCGCTTCAGTGAATATTAGGTCACTGTTTTTGTTTTTTTTTATAATATGTAATTGACGAATTTGGTATGTTCAGTTGTACCTTTCTTAGTAGCAAACGAACCTTCTTGAAATCAGCCCAGTTTGAACTGTCAGTGTTGTAGAGACTTTTTATTTTCTAAAGAACGAAGCAAATGTAATTTCGCGTTCAGGGGCGGAAGTGAAATTATCGCTAGGGTTCCAAATAGCGTTTTCATTTTCAACATTCTGACCCCTATTGGATAGATCGAACAATTTTTCCTGTCCTTGTAGGGTACGAAGAAACAAGCTTTTGTCTCTGAATTTTAATACGTAATTTTTCGACTCTCCTCTGATTTTCCATTTACTGTTTTGGGAATGAAAGCTGTTCTTCTTGTTGACACTTAATTAAGTCCAACATAGCACTTTTAAATTCCTCCATTTGTGTCTTTAATATACGAAAGGCTTGCGTGCTTTTTATTAGTACGTGGTCGTGCGTAAATTTTTCGGCTGGACGTCAAACTTTTGCGAAAAATAAGCTTGTTCAGCTTATTCACATTTTTGTCGTCTTGGAGGGCAACAGTGAGGAATAAAGTCGACATTTTTTCATCCTCGTTTTTGGAGAATGACTTGAGATTTTTCCTTTCAAATCAGACTTTTTTTTTAAATAGAAAATCCTATTTTCAGTTGTTGCGGGGGACTTTCTTTTCGCTGTTTGGTGAAGCCTTATGTGTGGTATAATGGCCTCGTAAGGCCTTTAATGTCCTCGTCGTCAATGTCATGGCCTTGAAGGGCCAGAAATAAATAACACAAAGAGATGTAAGGTTTATGGAAATACAGGCAGTAGCGGTTACCGGTAACTGACTAGATTTGCTTGACTTGTTTTTCGAGTCAATCACCTAGTATAGTGTCGGGGAGAGTCAATGCAGTGACGCCACAGTGTATATCACCATCATAAATTGATATATATATATATATATATATATAGATGGATGTTATTTTCAAGTAATAGTCTTTTTCTTAAGTATAGTTAATTAAAATCCACAAATTATATTCTTTAAAACACTTTTTTACTGATTTTTTTTCTGGTCGTATCTTTGTATAAAACTGAATTGATTTTAAGAAATTTTGTAAGATTACAGCAAGAAATCAATAAGTTATTAAAACAGATCCTTGATTTTTTTTCACTCAGCATGTTATATATATGTTGAAATGATAAACTGCAATAAATCTGACAGTATGATAGAAATATGCGAGAAGTTGGATAAATCACACTTAACTCAAATTTTAATGTGTGATATTCATTTTAGCTTTATTTAATCTCGAACTTCTTCTGACAGACACCGTTTTATGAGTTTTTCTATTTAGAGGCATGTGAGCAGAAATGATAAGATGGTGGAGTGGGGTAGAGTAGTAGCTGGGAATCTGCGAGGGATTTAAAGTCAGATGTATCAGGTTTCATCGAAGATTTTTGGTTTTAAAAATGGAGATAGATTTTAGGGAGCGGATAAGAAAAAAGTAGGGAAGGGTTTGGGTGAAAGGGGTTTTGGCATATCTTGTTTCATGAAAAGATATTGACTACAATGTGATGTCGCAGAAAATTGTCTATATTGTGGTATCTAGGTTGTAATTGGGGTGAGGAAGGACAAAGAAGTAAAGCGACAAAGAAAAAGGAATGGATTCTCAAAAATATGGTGGCGCAAAGAGAAAAAAATCATCCGGTTTCTATTTTGATTTTCTCTTTGTTTAGTATGATGTTCACCAGGTATGGTGAGATTTGGTAAAAACTTGGACGTTATTTTATATGATTTGTTAATCCTGTAGACTACTAGGGTCTGCGGTCATTTACAAAACAAACCGGGGATCATGTCTCGTTAAGGAGACAGAAACCCAAAGGGTTGTAAAAATGTTATTAATAGTAGTAGTTGTAGTTGTAGTAGTATTTTACTCATTTGAGAGTTTTTTTAAACCAATGTTAGTTGGAGGTGTTTCACTGAAGTCTCCAGGACTCTTCTCAGTGTTCTAGCCGTTCTCAATGATGCTGTAGTTTGGCTGGTTTCCACTTGTCCAGTTATTTCCAAGTCTTCCTGTCCCTTTAATAATCTTTTGGTGACTATACCAAAAGCACCAATCACAATTGGTATAATTGTCACCTTCATGTTCCATAGTTTTTTCAATTCCCTGGCAAGGTTTTTTTTTATTGATTGTTATAAGGTCTGGACGAAATTAGGTGATGTGTTTGTATCTTAAAGTCCCAGAAGTGTTTGTGCCTCTCATTCTCCAGGACAGATTCTGGGTTGTGTATATACCATTTGTTCGTATGGTCAAATTCAAATTTCCTTGTCCACTCAATCGAGTCTAGTCTTATACTCTTTCTGTGATTATTTGCTGCATTCGCTTATCCTGTAATTGATCGTTTCGTCTCTATCACCACATAACCTTCATCTAGTCTTTTGTTGCGCCTTATCTACTCTTGCTTTGATATGATTAGTCCTTATGACATTGTTTTCAGCTACTATTAGAAGATATTAACTTTCTCTCTTGAGGTTTCCCTTTCTTAGCAACGTCAACGTTTTCTCGTGTGAAATGTCGCTTGTTAGTCGCTTAAAATGTTCATAGCGTTGTTTTTCTTTCCATTTTTGTTTTCTGGTTATTTCCGTTCTGTTGATCAGTATTGTTTCAGTTGGCTGGGATCAGTATTTCTCCGCGATTTTCTATGAAGTCTTTGAGTCGTTGCATCGATGCATCAACGCTGTCTTTAATGCTAGCAAGTCCTCTTCCGCTTCTTTTCTTGAAACATATAGTTTGTCAACGTCATAAGTTTTTCTTGTTCCCTGGTCCATTTGTTTAATGTCTTCTCTGGTATACTTCAAGAATGGTCATGAGTATCTTACGAGGGGGACTGCCTAGGTATTTATCCCTTTCACAAAATTCCTGTTATTTAGTTTTGTTTTGAGTTGCTTTCTCTTCCTCCTGAGATATTTTTTTAAAAACTTTTACTTCCAGCTCCACTTCTTTGATGGTATCAGCTTTCAACATTCCCAAGTATCTGTAAGTTACCTTTTCTCCGAGCGTTCTGAATTTTCCTAGATTTGGTAGTTCGATTCCTTCTATCATGTGTCATATCCTGCTTTTCATTAATATCAAGGCGTATTTTCTATGCCAAATTCCATTCCTGTATCTTGATTGTATATTGTCATTGTCTATATTCGGGTTTCCAATTCTTTTTGGCTTTTGACAAACAGATTTATGTCGTCCATGTACATTAAGTGGTTAATTTTTTCTCGCAGTTTTCTGAGTTTGTATCTGGTTGGGCATTTCGTGAGAATGTAATTGAGTGGCTTCATCGCTGTTACAAATAATAATGGTGATAGTGCATCTCTCTGAAATATGCCACTCTGGATTTTTACCCCTGCAAAGCTTTTTCCTCCTGCTGTCAATTCAACTCTCTAGGTTTCCACGGTTTTCCCGATTAATTGTATGACTTCTTAGGCTATTTTATACATTTTGAGACATTGTAATATCCAACTTTGGGGGACTATATCGTTTGGATTTTTGCAGTCAATCCAGGCCATAGCTAGATTTTTCCGTTTCGTTTTACTCTCGTTAAGGATGTGTCGATCTATATATAGTAGTTCTCGTGTGCATCTCGTTTTCTTGCAGCATCCTTTCCGTTCCTCGGGGAAGAGTTTCCGGCTTATCAATAAGTAGTAGATCTCCTTCTAATTTGAACCGTTAGTATTTTCCACATAATCGGTAGGTACGTTATGGGTCCAAATTTGTTTGAAGCGGATCCTTTGAGAGTGTCTTTTTGGGTCAGAGTCGTCTTCCCTTTGGTCATCCATTCGAGCATATCAGTTTTCTGTATGCATTTATTCATTTTGGTAGCCAGTCTGTCGTGGATTGAGGTGAATTTTTAAAACCAAATCCGTGAATGCAATCAAGGCCTGTGGTTTATAAGTTAGGTATTTTTTAAGTGTTACCTGGTGTGCGTCGAGGTGTATTTTCACTTTAGAACCTTCTTCGAGTATTTTCAACTCTATTTCCATGTTGTTTATCTATTCGGCTTTTTTATTACGATCTTTCCGTTCCCATATTTTGCTCCAAAATATTTTGCCTCTTTCACATCCAGTTACTGGTATGTCTTTGCCCATTCCCCACCACCTACTTGTTGGTAGAATTTTCTTTCGTTGTTTTTGAAAGTCCTGTTTGTCTGTATTGTTTGGTCCTGTCTCGGTATCTTTTTAGTCTTCTTTCTTTCGCCAGTTCTTTTTTATTAGTCTCTTCGAGTTGTACTTTTCGTTTTAGTTGTCGCGCTTTTTCCGCTGCGTCCGAATATATTTTCATGTTCTGTTTTTGTCTGTATTTTTGCTTGTCGTATAGTTCTTTTATCTGAGATTCTAATCTGATTTCCCATCCGGGTTTTGACTTTTTGTCTGTGCTCTTCAGTGGGGTCCCGATTTTTTCACAAACTAATTTTGCTCCTGGATATATTCAATCGTTTAATTCCGTATTGTTGTTTGTTGGGATATTTCTCCATAAGTCGTTCACTTTTTCGGTTTCGAACATGACTTTCCTTCAGTCTTGTATTCCGAGAGATCGCAATGTGGTTTTCTTTTCAGCCATGATTCTTTTCATGATTTCTGTATTCATTTTTTTCTTCTTTGGTCAGTGTTTGCGTCTTTATGTTTGCATTGTATCGGTCATTATCATTTAATGTTTGGTTTTGGTCTGGAGTTTCTGTTTTTCTTGTATTTAGTGTGTTTTTCTCTATATCAGGGGTCTGTTGATATGTTTCCCTATATATTTGCTGGTGGATTTCCTGTATTTCAAGATCAGAAAACCAACCATTCTTTGTTATTGTCTTAACCTTGTCAGCAAGCCTTTGGTTTTTCGTCTTAAATCTTGCGAATTCTGACCAAATTTCTATCATTCTTTTTCTTTACCCTCTTTTTCATGGGTTCCTCCTAAAATAACAGTATAGTGCTTGTTTGTCATCTTCCTCATCCATTTTATACGCTGTGGTCCATGATTTGAGCGGTTAATTTATTCATCGTTTGTGTAACTGAAAGAAGAACAGCCAATATTCGCAGGATGCTGATTAGATCCCCCAAGTTGGCGATCAAGGGAGCACCTGCCGATCATGACACCCAACATGACTCTCTGGGCTTCATGTTGAATTTCGATTCATCATTTTTCATTTATTGTGGCAATACTAGATCCAATGGTTGTTTATTTTCTCCGAGCCTGGCACAAATATGACTGAGAACACTTATGGTGAAAGTTCTTTTACAGTGGGTCACAAAATCCCCAAATGGCGAAATTTTAATTTAGTTAAAGTCCACAGACAGACTATTTTCATAGTCTACCTTCTACATTAAGTCCCCGAGCTACAGGTCTTCCTGTATCGTCATTTTTGGCTTTTGTGTTTATTGCAGTAATTCATTTAAATATTGTTTCTACTGAATATGGCTCCTTCAGAACAAGGATTATGTTTCTTAGATATTTCGCTGATCTCATTGTGGACGGTTATTGTTCTCCCATTATTTGCACTTCCAAACCATCAAGAAAATACAATATTTTTTATCTGCCTCGCTGACATCGTTAGGAACATATAGAATTTTTCACCGAAAAAAATTAAAAGCGAATATTACTTACCGATTTTTTTCATTTAAATTACTGATAAGCGAAGATTTCTTCCTGATATTTAGTCGGCAGGTGTTTGAGTCTCTGCGGTTCCTCACTTTTTTCTAAGAAAAAGTCTCGTGACCTTCACGGACATTTGATTCTAAATTAATCCCCACTCACTTATTTACAATTTCCGACCATCCCCTAAATGCTTTATTCTTTATCTGCCTTAAGGAGTCACAAGTAAACAATATAGAATTTCTCACAGAAAAATTAAACGTTCAAGTCTAACCTATGCCTTTGAAATAGTATAGCTGAAAAAACCTTGCAAGTTGTCTTCATTTAAATTACAAACATTTACCAATGATTTCACGCTTGTGCGTCAAAACAAAATCTATTATACATTAGTGAAGCCACATTACATTTTTTCTCTTTTTATTGTTTTATAAGAAGAATGTCAGTCGATTGGACTTACCTCGATCAGTTTTGGCACGATTTGAACTTGTTTCCGCTTTGTACATTCTGTATAATTTGTCCAGGATGATTTTCCTCCGGGAAGTTTAAACCATTCACCATTTGGCAAACACAGGCGATAAGCATTGGCTGGAAAACAAAAGTAACAAAGAAAGGTAAATAAACCTTACGGCTAAAACATCATTTGAATTCTAATAAGACCAGCAATACGCGCCATTTCATTATCCTTATATGAATAATCATTTTTGTTAGTGAAGCATCTAAATCTAAACTGTTGAAGAACCTTCAATTTGTCCACAATATGTCAAAATCGTCCATCTCAACACTTTATCTGGATTTTTCATTTTGTCAAATGTTATTTGTTTATTGTAATGCCATAGATAAAGTCTCACTTGACTGACTCCACTGCACGGATGTATCGGTAAACAAAATAACTTCACCGGCTCTTGGGTTTCAAAACGTTCAATCTTTACCGATTGTCCCAGGCTAAAGTATAAAGAAACTAAATAAATAGAATATGGGCGGTAATTTCTTTTTGCAGATCATTAGTATCGCCCTGTCGACTGGGGCTGTAGAATATGCCGACTGCACCTTTGAAGAGAGGTAAGAATTCCTCAACAAATGTCCTGGACATGACACTAAACTGCATCTGATCTTGAGGCTTTTGTTCTGGACCTTTGAGGAATGTGGAGTACCCCGTAATTGCTGTTACTCCCAGGTCAATTCTGACTCAGAGTGGTAGTTGCCAAAGAGAACTATTTACTCATTTACGATACTTGAGACTATTCAACCGAGTGCTTGCCCAGGCAGCTGGGGATGTAGAATCCACCCGCTGCTTCTCTGCAGAGGGGTAAGACCCCCACCAACGAGTGTCCTGGATATGACACTAAACAATCTGATGCTGAAGTTGCAGTAATGCCGGAGCTTTGAGGAATGCGGAGTACCCCTTCAATTCCATTACTCCCAGGTCCACTCTCGCTCGGAGTGGTTGAACCTGATAACGGTCCTATCTATAGGTTAAATAGAACTAAACCATGGTTTGAGTTTACTGTTTTTGACATTGAAATTTATGCTAAACTGAATTGCTCGAAATAGAACTGTTTTGACATCTAAACTTTGTACTTATGCTAAACTGAATTATCTGAAATAAAACAGTTTTAACATTAACTCTGTATACTATTCACCCGCCTCAAAAATGTCCTGAGTATGACACAAAACAATCTGATGGTAAGGTTCCAGAGATACTGGGGCTTTGGGGAATGTGGAGCACCCCTTCCTTGCCATTGCTCCCAGGTCCACTCTGGCCAGTAATGGTAGCACCTGATAGGGCCCTATCTATTGGTTAAATAGAACTAAACTGCATACTTATGCTAAACTGAATTGTTTGAATTAGAACTGTTTGACTAAACTGAATAGCTTGAAATAGAAATGTTTTTGACAATTAAACTGTGTACTTACATTTAACTGCGTAATTATGCTAAACTGAATTGTTTGAAACGGAAATGTTTTTGACATTGAAACTGTACGACTTTAAACTGAATTGTTTAATATTGAAGAGCTACAAATTCAACAAAAGGTTTAGAAATATCTGCAGAAAAAAATTTCGTAATTTAAAAATTTGATCCATTCTCGTTCAAATGATTTCAGATTTTTACATCATGCGTAGAAACAACTGAAAATGTTCCGTTTTATTCTTAAACACCTTTACTTTTCTGGTAAATTGAATTTCTATACTGACCCCCCGCCCCAAAGAAACAATAAAAGCAACAAAAGGCACATAAAATATCAAACATACATTTTTGAGTTGTCTCTACACATAATGTTAAAATTTGAGATAATTTCAACGAGAATTAGTCAAGTTATTTTATAATAAAATTAAATCTACTTTTCTGAAACACTCTGTATTCTTTTTTTCTGGCTTTTTAATGGTTTATATGATTAATGGCATATCAACTCCTTATGGGCTATTTAATACCAACATTTATTTCATTTTTCAATGATTTTAATTATAACTATCTTTTTAATGTTCTATAGCATTTTTTAAAATTACATTTTTTATCTACCTATAATAATTTGTTTGCACACAGTTATATCAATTATTCCAATCTGCTACCAATAATTTTCACACGGAATTATAATTTCAATCGTTTCTACGTGTAATAATTTATTTACCGTTTCCTTGAGTTATTTGTATTTAATAATCATTTGGTTTTACTCATTTTTGTCTGATACTAAAACTTTTCAAAGAGCCTCTATTTGAATCCTATATGGAACCTTAACTGATACTACTACTCCGGAACAGAGTAGACCTGGAAGTAATGGCAATGAAGGAGTACTTTACACTCGCCATAAATCCGAAACAGGAGTCACACCACCAGGTACAGTTTTTACTTGCTTTTTTTTGGTCGAGTATTTAATCTTGAATTATTTCTTTAATTGCTTTTACTTTATTTGCCTTTCTAACCATAAATTTCTTATCGGTATTCATGGTAAAATGTTTAGCGGGTAAAAACAGCCGACTACTCTCATTGAGTTTGCTTCTAAATGGGTGTCCTAGCATTGTGCTTGGTTGGAAAAATTAATTCAAAATGTTTTCCTCTTTATTTTCATACTTTTTTACAGAATCTGTGAACATTTTGAGAGAAGCAAATATCCTGGTAACGCTAATGTATCAAGTTAACGATTTAAGAGGACACGTTTTGCTTATAACATTAATTCTTAATATTCAAGTCATTTAATTTTGGATCAAATTTTTCTATTAAAATCTCTTTGCAAGATTTTTGAATCATTAAGAAAAAAGATATAACGGTTGTTTGCGAAACATACATACCTGATTCATAGGACCAAGAATTTTGCCTTCAGTAAGCATATCGGTCCGTCTAATACAGCTAAATATCTAAAATTATATGCATATTTCCTTAATTTGCCTACTCTGGAACTCATCCATATGAATTTCCCGGGATCATGCTACATCGATTTTGAAAATGGGGCGGGTATTTAAGTCTTATAAAATTGAGCTTTTATTTACGCTCGAACATCGATCACTGGTGACAGAAATTACAAAAGACCAAGACAGACGACTTCCAATAAAGGAACAGTTGTCACAAATGCATGTTGTGATTCCATTATTGGTATCAAGTTTAGGATTTCCTTACTGATCACACCTATAAGCAGATAGTTCTACATTGGAAAATAAATAGTAAAACCTTTTTTTTACAATTGATATATTTTATGTTTTTACTTCGGAAGCGTCTGTTGTCTTTCAATTTTGAGGATTCGTGTTAAAACCCTGGTAAAGATACTGGGATTTCGCAATGTTGGTTTTCCTCGTAAGAATAATCTTCTCATTTGAAAGCTTGCATAATATCCTTATTCTTAATTGCTTCTGTTTAACTTTCATCCTTGTAAAGCTATACGGCTCACCTAATATATAACACCTTTTAATTTCCATTTGGTCTGGGATTTTAATACTTCTTGAATAATTTCCCGTGAGGGTTTAAATTTAAGCCATATTCGTTTTTACCCTCAGTTAAGAAGTCGGAAAATCTAAGGATAACCTAATTTTGATTTATATATACATATATATATAGAGAGAGAGAGAGAGAGAAAGAGAGAGAGAGAGAGAGAGAGAGAGAGAGAGAGAGAGAGAGAGAGAGAAATTACTAATTGGAAAAATCAGACAAAATATGAAAAAGTAAGTGGAAAAGGGAATAAACCGAAACACACACAGCGGATTGAATTATTTTGTTTTTATTTATCTAAAGACTTCATCCAAATGTTGGTGATTACATAGCGGTAATCATAGGAGGAAATAGATAAAAAGAGGGAGGGGCAAAAAGAAGGAGAGGGAGAGAGAAATGGAAAAAGGAAGAGAAAAAGAAAGATAAAAAAATCTGAGTGTCGGAGCGTAGCGATGATAGGAAATATTGGCTACACAGTTATACATTATGAACATCTGGGCAGTAGGTAAGCAAAAAGGAAAAGGAGCACAGCTGACCACAAGCATACCACATTCATATAAACATTAAAACTATATCTAAATTAAGAAATTTTTGAAAGTATGGAAGTGCAGTAACAAAAAAAAAAAAATTTTAGCTGTTTTATAAAAATCACCCTTATTCATCGTCAATTTTGGTATTATTCTTTTGTAAAATAATATTTGACTGATAGGGTGAAATATGAAAAAGGCTAGGGCGTTGTTTAAAAGTGTGGTTGGAATGGAAAATGATGAAAAATTCAGAGACGACGATATTTTACACAGAAGATAGGTTTAATTAAAATGGCTTGAGAAAAATCAAAAGTATGTTTGAAATCTAACATGTGAGAGAAAAACGTATTTTGGTTAATAATTGATTTAATTAATTATTTGGAAATCCTTTCGTCTAAATTACGTTGGATTTTGCCAATGTAATATTTATCAAAATCATTACATAGAATAGAGTATTTGCCTGCGTGAGAAATGGTTACGCTATTAGTGCGTTTAGAGATGTGAGTGAAATTTTTGATGGTTTTTTTATATGGTTTGTATAATCGGTATTCGTAATTGAGTTAATTTTTTCATAAAAAGGTTTGTTATGTATGTTAATGGTTTGGGAGATTGGTCTGTGAGTATTATATCGATCATTCTCTTAAAGCTTAAAATATACTAATTTTTTAATGCTAAACGCGGAAAAAAAAAGCTCTCAACATACATTTATCAAGTCAACTTAAGGAAACACTCCCACTATTCCTATAGATTTTACCTATCTGTTATGTAACATCAAACCACAAGGTGCCTTATATATATATATATATATATATATATATATATATATATATACGAAGCGTATTCAAAAAGTATCAAAACTGAAGCTGTATTTAGCAAAATATTAAGGATCAGTGAATCAAATGGTATTTTTTCAAAACGGAACTCTTTGCATTCAACTAAGTATATTTCAAGGAGTTTTCCATTGTTCGAATAAGTTCTGAAACGGTTTTGATATTGTGTGAGGCTATGTGGTCGTATTACTTTTAATGCCTCTTAAATCCTCAATTCTTATCTTGCAGATGGACATAGCTTTACAGAAATCGTACTTCATATTTGACATTCACCAAATATAACTTATAACAGTAAAGTATTGCACCAAAGATAAAGTCCGTCTACCTACTCGCTTCCTTGGAAAAGCTTCACTTAAAACTTTACTGCCTACATTGCATCAAATACTGATCGTTTGCATCTGTGCAAATATACTTGCATTCCAGGCAAGAGGCAGACCATGTACCTCATTTGTGCTTAGCATCATAGCCTTCTGTAAATGGTCACAACTTTTGCTCATTTGTTGATATTACTGGTAAGGACACAGAAGAAATACATACACGTGCACACAATATATGGTTATACAAGTTTTATGACACATCATCGTAAATCTCGTGGACGTTTTTTTATTGTATATAAAATGAGACTAGAGACCATCACCATTTATTTATTACGGCTCAACCTCTTTATAAAACAGTTTCCTGTTGTTTACACAAGAGTCTTCTTTCTAAATCAATGATTGTTGATCTTTATAGAAATGCTGATTCGTAGAATTGTCAAAAAGAATTGGTCAAGAAAAAGAAAGGATAAAAGAGATGCTTCTTGACAGTAAAAAGATTAAAAATAGACGGAAAGAAAAAAGCTTTTAGCATTTTTTCTTTGTTGTTGTTTATTAGCTTGTGATGATATTCAGGGATGGTAGATGATCAATGTCTGGAATCGTTCAAGCAGACAATTTCACACATTTAAATGTCTAGAAATAACCGTCATCTCATTCATATATATATATATATATATATATATATATATATATATATATTTGTGTGTGTGTGTGTGTGTGTGTGTGTGTGTGTGTGTGTATTTAACTATTTAATTCTTTGTGTCTATGTATATATATATATGTATGCGTAGTATGTATACGTTCAGAAATGTCGGTTGTGAAGAGAAAGATTCGATCAAATCTTTTGTGGCCAACATAAACATAGTTCCAAATGTCTTTTATATATGCAGAAGGGTGAGAAGAAGAGGTGTTTTGTTATGACAAAAAACTGAATCTGATGATGAGGCTCCAGTTCTCGAGATCCAGGTTGTTTGGAGTATTCCCTTCTTTTCCATTACTCCCAGGTCTACTCTAAGTGTTTTTACCCTTGAAGGTTCCGATATTCAAGATGAATAAAAGTTGGTGACCGTAGTAGAGGGTGACCAGAATGCTCCCTTTTCGATAGCTACTACACGCAGGTGTAGGGGAGGGCGCTACTCCTTTCCCTAGATTCTCCACTTTACCTTTGATACGTACCTTATATTGCTGAGTGTTAAGCAAGGAGGTATCAAGTACCATTTTTGAATTTTTTGGTATGGCTCGACCTGGAAATTAACCTATGTCTTCCGGACCTTTGGCGAACACCACCCACTAGATCAACGAGAAAGCTTACTTGACGTTATAACTGTTTACTATTGATTGTTATTAGTTATTTGAAACGATATAATTGTATGCAAACAAATAATAACTTTCTAACAAAAATAATTACTTAAAACCATATGATTATTAATATTTAAATGGAATACTTGAAAGCTTACAACTATGAGCAAAACTTTCGTTTCACATAAGAATACATAATCTCATAGAAATGTCTGCAAAAATCTCTTAATTAACAACAACACCAACATGTAAATACAAATGTAAAATAAACGCAGTTCCCTGACCATTATGAATAAAATAACCCTAGACGAGTTGACATGTTAAACCAATGAACAAATCTTTTACTTATCATTTTTAAGTGACAAGCCATTGAAATTAGTCGACCATTTCGCATCCCTCGGAAACAATATCTCATTTACTGAAAGTGATTTCAACATACGTCTAGCAAAGGCTTGGATTGCTATTGATGAGTTTTTGATCAATTGGAAATCTAATGTCTCTGATAAAATAAAACAGGACTTCTTCCAAGATGTAGCTGTGTCCATCTTACTGAATGTATGCACAACATGGATGGTACTGAAACGCATGGAGAAAATGTTGGATGAGGGCAACTCAAAAATGCAACGGGTTGTTTTAAATAAATATTGGAAGGAGCACCCCCCACAAAAAACAGCAGCCCTTCGGACTGTTATCTCCCATCTCACAAACGATCCAAGTATGAACAAAACATACGACGCACAACTGGAGAAGTCAGGACGAACTCATAAGCGATAATCCCGTTCGGATTCCTACACATAAACACGTTAGGTTCTGTGTGGGAACTGCATGCTGTCTAGAAGACCTGTAAGGAGCAATGGATAATAGGGATGGATGGTTGTAGAAAGACAGAGAACTCCGTGCTGTCCACGTGACTTGATGACAATGATTGCTATTCCACATAATCTTTTGATCTTTTATTAGTCGAAGCAACAGTAAATCTATTTTGTGTCGTATTTCTTTTAATGTCTTTCTCGTTCTCAAATTTTACCCATGATATGAGCCCAAATTCGGATGCAAATAAAAGATGTTTACAAAAAATTGATATAATCTGCGATGTCTATATCCGAGTAACAACATAGTAAAGGTAAATGAAACCACACACACACACACACACACACACACACGCTTATATATATATATATATATATATATAAAGTATGTGGGAACTCAGCTGATTTCTATACTAGATAAAAAGTGTTTTCTATGCTAAATATAGACTCAATTTTTGTATCTGTATTTTTTGGCCTTTATAAACCAATCAGTTGATTCCCCCAAGTTTTTAAATTTCGAGATACTTAGCAGACGAAAGTATTTAACATAATACGAAAAATTTGAAAGGATCAAAACCCAAAATAATTTCAGAAATTGTTTCCCTCCAAAAATATTAAGGATACAATTTCTTTGCCAATTAGATTCATAGATCAACTTTTTTAGTTAACTTTAATCTATTTGTAAATTTCGATCTAAATGGTTTAAATAAGCGGAGAAATAAATATTTCAACAGTAAGAATGGAATTGTCTCGACTTACTCAAATTCCTTTCGATTTATTTCTTTTGAGTGAAAACTTACATTCTTTATATTCAAGAATGCACTTCCTTTCAACACCGCTTATCTATCGAAAATGTTATTTTTAACATAAACCTATTTCAACTAGTTAACGCCCCGCCAAAAAACTTAAAACAAAAAAAAAACAAACTTGAAACCAAAAAAAAAAAAAACTTGAAACATTTCACTTGCTGCTTGATTTATTTAGCTTAGACATTCTATAAGGTAGCATCATTCACATTTCAGTTCTTTACCAAAACGAGAATCTTCACAGAACCAAAAACATGATATAAAAATTGGCATGGATAACAAATTCTTTAGAAGAAACGATGGCTTTACAATGAAAAATTATTAAGGGAAAAGACAATATTTCCGAACCTCGTAGAAATAATTTAAACAATCAGTAAATGATGTGCGAGGCAATTTTCTTGGTTTTGCGGTTCAAATGTGATTTCCCTTTATTGATTTGATGTCTGAATTTAGCTGTGTATGATAATTATGAACTTTTTTGACAAATCGACTAATACATAGTTCACTTCGCTCTCAATGTAGTTCCTTTTCCTTTTAGAAAAAAAGATATTTGTTTTAGCGCTTCATATAGCAGAAAAAATAACTATTTTCCTTTCTAAAATAGTCCAAGCAAATGACGTCATTTAGAAATAAAATACCCAGATAATCTTTTTACGTAAACCAGAAAAGACAGTAGAATTGAAGTAATTTGAAGCCAATGTCAGTTGAAAACATTAAACAATAAACTTGGCCAAATTTGGATGGATATTCATTAAATTAATTAAGACAAAACCAATTTGAAAAACTATAACTATTTATAAGGATTGTTTAAATTCTGAGATAAATTACTCGAACTGGGATTTTCATTTTTTTCTTTATCTTTAATAAGATAGTTTCGGTAGATTTCTTCTGGGATATAATCAATTTGATCGATTTTATGGTTGGTTCTCTTATCAGAGCGTCAAAGATCCGTGCAGGTACATCTAATCCAGCATTCCCGTTGACCAACATTCTTTGATGTCTAAATTAGGAAACATCAGTAGAATGGCTTGAATAGGATGACTTCGAGGAAGGTTTTAGAAAAATCGTATAAAATCTTGTAAGAAGATCCAACTAAGATGAAACTATTCTGAAGAATTCTTAAAATGACTGAGTACAGACATAAAACATTTTTGATATCCTCAAAGCACGAAACCAAAAAATTGATGTCAACATCTGTTTTCTATTTAGATTGTTTGGGTTTTTTTTCTGATGAATTTGATATCATTCATTTTCATTTGCTTTACCTTCTTTATTCATTTTTACCATTTTATCTTTTGTCTTAAGATTCTTTTCTTTTTTATCTTTTTTGTTTTCTTTTGTTTATTTCCTAAAATTCTGTATCATTTCCACCAATTTCAATTTGTTTTCTTCTCATTACTTCAACTCTTTATGTTAAAAGTTTATTCAATTTTCATTCAATTCTAATTTGCTCTTTTCCTTGAATATCTCCTCAATTCTCATTAGGGTTATTGTTCTCGAAGACAAAGTTAAGAATCTAGTCCAATATTCATCATTCATTACGTACTTTCTTTGTTTCACTTTTTTCCTACTATATATAGCTGCATCTATCTATCTATCTATCTATCTATCTATCATTAATTGTGTTTATTGCACGAATTCCCTTCTCTCTCTCTCTCTCTCTCTCTCTCTCTCTTTCTCTCTCTCTCTCTCTCTCTGTGTCGCAATCTATTCATATCGTTCATCGGGCTAAGCGGGTCCTCTAGACAGCATCCAGTGCCCACACTGAGTTAATGAACGTAATATTGTAACCACGTGAAGAAGAACATTATTCTCAAGAATTGCTCAGCATGTTCGTCTTATTTGAATAGTTTGTGTGATGAGAGGCCAGAAATCGTACAGCTACTATTTTATGCAGTACTGCAACCAGAATTTGTTCAAAATAGCACTCAGCATCCTTGTGTAATTTCGATTTTTCTCCCAGCGCTACAACCATATAATAGTACTGACTCGATGCCATTTGTATGCTTATATTGACAAAATTTTCAGAGAATGAGATATTGCTACCGAAGAATATAAATTGGTCTTCTAATGGCTTGTCATTTACTGTGGAGATGGCACCATCTTGTTTCAAGTACATGAACTCGGTTCTATCTGAGTTCACAAAGAGGCTAATGCATCTTGCTACCTGCTCCAGACTATGCAACAAAGATTCGGCTTGCGCAGGTTTACTTTTAGAAGCGTTAGATCATCTGCGTAGTCTGCCACCATGATAGTCTCTGCGAGATATCGTTTGCAGTTTCTACGAGATATAGTTTGATTCTTGCATTTTTTATTGTGAAACGATTTTCTTTTATTAGATCTATTGACATTCAACGTATGTAACCTGGGCAGATTAGAATGTATCTTTTTGCACGATGCTTGCAACAATATCAAATAAATCAGTGTTACCATTACTTAATAAAATCATTGCTTTTGTGTCTTTGCACAACATCCTAATAACTGTAACGGTTTCTTTGGGAGATAATTTGCTGTAAGCATTTGCTGTATTTTTACTGTGTATCGAGTCAAATGTCTAGGAAAAATCGACTAACAAGAATGGAGCCTTGATATTTTTGGCAAGTACTTTTTCGATGATTCGACGAATAGTTAAAATCTACGAAGTTATGGATCGATTGTTCCGAAAAACTGATTTGATTTTCTTCAATAATTTTCTCGACTTCAGGTTGGATACGATCGCGAAAAAGTTATTAGAAGTTTTTGCAGTAATTGTCGTAAGAGTTATGTCTTTGTAGTTCTTTGTGATTCCACGGTCACCTTTCTTGGGGTAGGAGACGACGCTGTTACAAGTATTCTTGCCATGACCTTCCTTACTAATAAGTTCAGATTTCAATGAAATAAGTTAGACAAAAACGCTGACAAAACAAAACAACAGACACACCTGATATTCTTCGCAAAATTGCCCCTTTTAGCATTTCTAGTATTGGTAACGCAACATTTCCATCCATTCTTCAGCCATCGTTAAATAGAGTAAATTTACTAGATAACAGAGAGGGATCTCTTTCTTTATACAGGAAAACACAATGATACAAGGATTGTTGTTCGTAAATGTACTAAATGGACGAATCTATATTTGAGGGTTGAAGAAGGAACCGGCGGAAACGTTTGTTAATAAAACCAAAAATATCCAGAAGAGGCTGAAATATCCAAAATATTTTTGGTCTGTTAAAATTTTTGAAAGTTACAAAGCAATACACACGATGACCCTCTTAAAAAGATATTTGATAGTATATATATATATATATATATATATATATATATATATATATATATATATAATGAAACTACATTTTATTACTCCTTAGGACGAATTATCACAAAATTGAGAAATCTGACATTAAAATTCACTATGGGAATAGTCTGTGATTAAAAAAAATTAAGTTAAAAATCTGTAAAAAAAAAAAAAAATGTTGGTTGGTTGGTTGGTTGATTAGGTTTTATGGCATTTCAACCTTTGTTGGTTTTTTATGCCAAATCCATTTTTATACAATAATCAGTTCTGTTTCAAACCGTTCAGTTTAGCTTGAGTACACAATTTGATTGTCAAAAACATTTCTATTTCAAGCTATTCAGTTTAGTCAAGCTGTTCTAATATAGATAATTAAGTTTAGTTTAAATATAGATTTTGTTACACACAGTCAAATATCAAACGAGTCCTATATTTAACAATTCAGTTTAGTATAAGTACAGTTTCAATGTCAAAAACAGTTCCATTTTAAACAATTCAGTTTAGCATATGCACGCAGTTTAAATATAAGTACAGTTTAATTGTCAAAAACATTTCTATTTCAAGCTATTCACTTTAGTCAGACAGTTGTAAATCTAAACAATTATGTTTAGCATAAGTATGCAGTTTAGTTCTATTTATCCCATAGATAGGGCCCTATCAGGTGCTATCATTACAGGCCAGAGTGGACCTGGGAGCAATGGCAATGAAGGACAGCTCTGCATTTCCCAAAGCCCCAGCATCTCTGGAACCTCACCATCAGATTGTTTATTGTCATATCCAGGAAAGTCGTTGCGGGGGGTTACCCCCTGCAGAGGTGCAGCCGTCTGTGCAATACGCAGAGTTTATCTCAAAACAGTTTTATTTCAGATAATTCATTTTAGCATAAGAGCACAATTTAGACGTCAAAATAGTTATATTTTAAACAATGCAGTTTAAATGCGAAACGCAGTAAACTCGAGAAACCACCGTTTAGATCTATTTAACACATAGCATAGGACCCTTTTCAGGTGCTACAACTCCGGGCCAGAGTGGACCATTGAGCGATGGCAATGAATGGATACTCTGAATTACCCAAAGCCCCAGCATTACTAGAGCCTCCTTATCAGATTGTTTAGTGTCATATCCAGGACACTCTTTGGGAGGAAGTATTACTCCTCTGCTGAGAAGCAGTCGGTGTATACTACAGCCCCAGCCAACTGGGCAAAACAGAAAATGAATCAAACACCAAAATTACTGCTGGATTATTAACAATTATTTATCTATTCTTCTATCTGTCACTCTATCTGAAGATCTTTATATAAACTTGAAAGTAACTAAAATCTTTATCCGTTTTTACCTTCACTGACAGAATGTGATACAAGGTCACTTTTTAAGCGGAGTATTGCTGGCTTGAATAAATTTTCCTTCTCTTAGACTGTAACCAGCTCATTGACGTAATGAGTAGAGTGTTTGCCAACGGCCCTCGAGACCAGGGTTCAATCCCAAATCGAGTCACACCAAAGACTTAAAAATAGTACTTGATACCTCCTGGCTTAACACTCAGCATTATGAGGTACGTACTAAGGGTAAAGTGGAACAATCCAAGGAAAGGAGTAACTCCCTCCCTTACACCTCGGTGTAGTATCTATTGAAAAGGGAGCCTTCGGGTCGCCCTCGATTACAGTTGCCAACCTTACAACCAGACTGATTGTCGAACTCGAACTAACGAGCCCATTCTGTCTGCACTGCAAAGCGGAGGAGAATGTATGGATTTATGTCTTTCTCCGGAACATTAGCACGAGGTGAAACACAAACAGTATCGTTCAGGATTTGAACTCAGTTTACTGATTGTGTTTCCTGTGACCACAACTGTTAAACCCTGCGTGCCCTCATTTATTTACAAGAAAAAAGACGGTTAGAAACAAGATTTTATCTCTGCTAAACCGGAAACTATAAAGGAGTTGATGAGTTACATGTTGTGAAACTTGGTTTGTCAAGAAATCGTAGACTGAATACATGAAATCGAAACATATCTGACAGATCAAACATAAAAAAATATTCGAAGCATAACAGAGAATTATGAATCCGGTTGCACATTGAAGACAGACTCAGTTCTTGGATTACATTCCCCTTTATGAAAATTTTGGATACACAGACAAATAAACTGTTGATGTTTACGGAACAACTTGAGTTATTTTAATACCGTATATTTCGAACTGTCATGTTTCTCTGTAAATCACTTTTGATAGCAAATTTTCTGAGTGCCTTGCATGTAGTTTTTAAACCAACAAGCATACACAGTTCACGTATGAAATAATAGAATACTGAATATCTGCTTATTGTAATGTTTTCTTGACATCTTTTCTCTGTGTAGCCGAAAACTTACCAGATATATAGAAGTTAACTTAGCTTTTTATTGTGTTGGATTCAATCGATTGAGTTATAACGTTTCACTTACAATAAGGTAATGCTGAAAGGACAGGTTCCCATCAGATGAACTAAGATAAGCATCATTGAACCTGCACAGTATTTAGATGGCTTATCACCTAGTAACAGCAGGTTTTACCGGGAATCTAAAGTAAATAACTCAATCAATCACTGAAGTTCCCCTATCATCCAATCAAGAAGTTCCACACTTCTGGGGTTAAAAGTATCTTATTAAACCCAAGAAGATATTCAGAACAGTTGATAGAAAATTGATCTGAATTGTCGGAACAAATTCAACAAGTGTAGAGAAAAGCGAAAGATATTATGTCACTATTTACAGTCGAAACATATACATGACGTAAAATAGTGTTATTCAGCGAAAAAGCCACAAATACTGGGTAAATAAACAACAGCACACTGTAAATTATAACTTTGATAAAAAACACAGTTTTTTTTAAAAGCAACAAGTTAAAGAGATGTGGAAAAGCCTTAGATCCAGAGAATACTCTTCCCATACTAAAGCTCTGGTAATAATAGATTGCTGTGAGGATGGTTTTAGTGCCAATATTATTGGTACTAATAGTCAGGTTAAAGTAATACCGGGAAAACCTGGAGTCTTCTGCAAAACGTTTGAAATTCGATCGAAACTGAATTTTTCAGCGGGACAGCCACATAAAGCACACTAAATTTTTAGCTAAGCTGGCAGGATTGGAAAAAAGAAATATTTTTTGTGTGGCTGTCGATACTCACAACACCAAGATTTTTGCGATACTTGTTTCATGAAAATTCAACTGAAGAGTAAAATGTGAGGATATGTAATTAGCCAACCCCTCCGTCTCGAGCAAGAAGTTAATTCTTTTGAGTGGAGTAAATTTTTTCTGAATTTCAAGATTTTCTTCTCCTAGACTGGTACCCTAAGCAAAGCTAAAGGATTTCGTCTGTCCTAATATTTTATCCTCAGCTTGGTAAGGGAGATATCGATTTATGTCTTTAGCAAGAGCATTAATATAAAGCAAAAAACAATTAGACTCCTTCAGGTCGTTGGTTCCATTTCTTACAACAATACCGTATTGCTTAATCTAAAGACGTACATTTAATTAAAAAAAAATTACTACGGAACATCTTTACACAACATGAAAAGGAGTTTTAGAGATGATTTGATCAATGGAAAACTCGCTGGAACAAATATGTTGAATGCTAAGGTGACAATCTTGAAGAAAATAATGTTTTATTGATTGTTCTTTTCTGTTTTAGTAAATAAAGCTTCAGTTTGATTGCTTTTTAGAAAATATTGCATATATACATTCATCAATGCAATGTGATTTGCCTTCATGTTTGAAGGTTTATTTTATATGTCAACTGTTTATATGAAAGACAAATAAATAGCAAAAAAAAAAAAAGAAAAGAAGAGATTTTTACAATAAATCATATCATACTGAATCATATCGATTATACATATTCATACATATGTTCCAACATATGTGAATACCTTTAAGTCTCGCTGAGATTCAATGACACTTAAAATGATTTTGGATTTTTATTACATTTTTGTGTTAAGATAACATCTATACGCATTTTAATTTATACATTATAAATATATTCCACCCTGGTAAAATTTTCATATATGCACAGACCTTTAGGTAGATATACAAATACTTCTTCATCTGTCTGTATATATTCTCCCATAGAAATAACGTAAATGAAGCGACTAAAACATGAACGATGTTATCTCCTTTACAATAAAAAAGAAATAAAACCTGAAAATAAAGACATCTTTTCTATTCGCTGATAACATTTAATTCTATCTATCTATCTATCTATCTATCTATCAACTAAAACAAATAATAAAAAGAGTAAATAATAAAAAGACTAAACAAATCATACGAGTTACACGATATATCCTCATAGATTAACAAGGACTAATCGGAATGATCCACAAAATAGACTGGCCTTCCCACTTCCAGCAGGTAATATTTAAAAAACTCCAACAAAAACCCCAAAACACTTGGTATGATGAACGCTCAGGTAAGAACCAACGTTAAATGTGAACCTATGCTATCCTAAACTAAACATATACATCTTTCAATGATATTGCGGACACCGTATATAGCAAAACACACACACACACACACACACACACACACACACACACACACACACACACACACACACACACACTCTCTCTCTCTCTCTCTCTCTATATATATATATATATATATATATAATGAGGGTGTCAAATAGTAACTCAGCGAAAGCGAGGTATCATAGCAAGATTCATATTAGAGCAATACACATTCAAGACACTCTTAAAGAATTCAGTAATTTCTTGTCAAATTTGCAACTAAATGATCATTTGGTGGAGAATGTACGTGAGCTAAAATAATTTTCTCGTCATCCAAGATCTTGAAACAATAACAATGGCTCTGAAATAATGGAATTTTCAGCCTTTCTTAAATCGAGGGTGGAAAAATATAATGGATGGTTGTTTCAACGGGTGCCCAATGTGTTCATGGGTCATCTAATATTAATTAATTCTTTAATTGCATGAGTACATGAAATCGTACTGTATTAAATAGCAATGAATCGTTTATTTAGGTTAAAAACTTCATGAAGTAAAATTGGTTATAAATTGATGCTAGTTTGTTTGTAAATGACAAACAACCAATGAATAGACAACTTTGCTTGTGATGTATTAGTTCTCTTTGATTGACATTTTGGCGAGGATTCGCAGCCTCTAAGCATTCATAAAACCGTTCATGTTTGCATAAAATCAATAATGTGAGAAGGTAATTGTCCATATACGATAACTATTGCACGTCTATTTTTTTATGCCGACATTCCAAAAGAGTCTTTAATTAGAAACTGATTTTGTTCAAAAGGAAACAGTTTGTGACTGGAAACAACGGGAATGCATAGGATCATTTATGACTTGTTTGTACGTAGCCCAGTGATTAATTTAGCATCTCATGATCCAGAAGATCCATGATTATTTAACGACTTCCATTTTAGTTCCTATTGAATGGACAAGCGTTAACTTGCAGTTAGACGGGAAAACTTTTTTTGGTATCAATCAATAAGGTTGTATTCCAATCTCATCTTAAACCATTAAAAACAGTGATAATTAATGTTATTAATCAAAAGACAATTCGCTTAATTAAGGATGAAATATAATAAAGGCTGCATGCAATATAAATGAATAAAACGGAAATCGTTTTTAGAGGGCAATTTCATATGATTGTCTTTATATAAAGTGCATGACGATTATAAACACAGTTTATTTACATATTTTCTCTAATGTTTCAAATGTCTATAACTGGAAATAAACGATATGAATTCATTTTTATTAAACTTTACGATGATTAATTATACTTAACCATTATCCTCTCTCGGAGAAACCGGTGTTTCAATCAAATTTATTTTTCACTTTTACTCATAAAATCTCCAATTCAATTTTTTTAAATCTAAAATTGGGTGGGACATTAAACTACAGGCAATAGTAAAGCTCCAGTTTTTGAGGTTTGGGGAATATGGAGTATCCCTTTCCTTACCATTATTCTTTGTTTCATTCTGACCAAGAATGTTAGTTCAAGTTAGGGTTCTATCTATGGGTCAAATAAAACTGTTCGATTATTTACTATGGATTATTATAATTAGTTAATTGAAACTATATTGCTGCGTGCAAATTGTTCCGACTAGAATTACTTGGTAAATATAATTACTTATATCAAATTGCAATACTTCAAAACATTTAACAATAAGGAAATAAATGAACTCATTTAAAAATAAAGTTACCAACAAACTATTTGCTTACTAACCAAATATTTGTATAAACAAAATCTAGCATTAGATAACCCACAAGGGTTGATATCTCAAAAGCCCAACAAAGCAAGCTATCAAAACTTTTTAGTGAAAAGGCAAAATATGAAGCTTCTCTGTAAAAGGCTTGAATCCCAAAGCTTTTTTAAAGAATACATTATTCTGAACAATTACCATCTAACTTGGTTGTAAAAGTGTTAAAGAAATATCTTATTTCTTCTAATTGTGTATTAATCATTAGGTTATTTCATATTGAAGATTACAACAGGGTCACACAGATATTTCAGATTACATCGGAAACCCTTAAACATTATAGAATATTGGGAATGTGTATTTAATTTTATTGTTTTTCAAATTTAGAGGAGTAGTATTAACCTTTAAATCATCTGGTTTCTGCCCCCTTTTTTGTTTTGATCAGTCGACTATTGTATTGAAATACTCGACAACTTATAAGAGTGCTTATGTGCTTGATCGGAAGTCTAAAAAAACTTTCGGCGATGCGCTGAACAGGAAGTCTAAAAAAGTGCTGACCGGAAGTGGACAAAAGGTTTTTGCCAATGCTTTGAATCGGACAACTGAAAAGAAGTTGTAAAGCGTTGAGCCTAAAGATTAAAAAAAGTGTTGGAAAGGTGTGTATAGGCTATTGGCAGGGAAGCCATGAAAAGTTCGCGGAGCGCATGTCCGGAAGTCCAAAATGTGCAGTTGTTTGCTGTGTCGGAAGTAAAACAAATTTGTTTGTGTGGTAATGTTTTGATGCGGAACGCTGAAAAGGAATTACAAAGCTGTGTGATGGAAAACCATTGAATTATAGGAAAGTGTTTTGTGAGGAAAGCTATGCAATTGACTTTATTCTTTCGATGTTTGGTCAACCTGCTAATGGTTAATCAATAGCTATGCATAGGAAAACAAGAGGAAGGGGTGGTTTATCAGGAAATGAGGTAAGAGTTACTGCAATAAGAAATTTATTATACGAGGTCTGTTTGAAAAGTAAAGGGACTGGATGAGCTGTATGAACTACGGGCGAAAGAGGGATAAGAGGATTATGCAATCATCTATCATGATACGTTTAGAGTATAAAAGCGTAATCTTAGCTTTCTACAATCATTGCGTTTTTTTTTTTTTCACATTCTTTTCTTTACTACTCCTCTTTTTAAGTCGTTCGGCTATGAGCAACGAACGAGGGACACCGAGAAACGAATTCACCCAAATTTTTTAGTCCGCCTTGAGAAAACTGTCCTAAGTACTTGAATTGCCTTTGCACGTGTATGGAGATAAATTCATGTCAGACACCTGAGTTTTTGAGAGGCAGAAATGGTTCAAAGTGGGACGCGAAGATGTGAAAGGAGAATCCAGGAGTGGAAGGCCTTCATCAAGTAGGACTGAGATCAACGTTGAGAGGGTAAAGCAGTTGGCGTGCAGCGATCACTGATTGACAGTTCAAATAATCGCAAATCAGTTGAACATGGAAAAAAGACCTTTGTGGAAGATTATCACCGAAGATTTGAGCAGGTGGAAAATCTCTCAAGACTTCTGAATAATAATTAGACGGAGCACCGAATGCAGATGTGTCAGGATATTGAACCAAACTTGCTTTGTAGTCATCACAGGTGAAAAGACATGAATTTTTATGAAAAACAAGAAACCAAGCGCCAAAACAATCAGTCTTTTACGACGCCAGTGCAAAAGAAAGAAAGACACACAGTCAAAAGTCAAAATCATTTTGATCATGTTCATTGATATTAGGGGCATCGTACATAGCAGGGTTTTGCCACAGAGCCAGACGATCAATCAGCATGTCTACAAGGAGATCCTGTCGAGTATACTTCACTCAGTGAGTGCAGAGAGTAGTGGCAGGACAAATCGAAGCTGCTTTACCACGATAATGCACCTGGTTACAACGCTCTGATAATCCGGCAGTTCCTGGCCAAGAGGAACATCGCCAAACTGGGACAGCGACCTTATTCGTGTGAATTGTTCTTTTCTCTATGATCGAGACGAACATCAAGGGAATCCTCAAGGGAACCCGTTTTGAACGTTCAGAATCTGAATGGAGGACATCAGAGAGTCGTAAAGATGGAGCTGAAGTGCATCCCAAAAGAACCCTTCCAGCAGTGCATAGAAACGTGCAAAAGAAGACTAGAGGGACATCAATTTAAAGGGAATCCATGTTACTGTGTGGAATTGAAATAATTTGTTCGAGATACCACATTTACCAACCCCTCCGTTTGGGCAGGATATGACACAAAGTCAATTTTTAAGCGGAGTTTAACAGGTTTGAATTCAGAGTTTTCCTTCTCCAAGACTAGGTGCCTCACCAAGGCTGAAGAATCCAGTCTGCCCTACTATTTACGAATAGCTGGAGGGAGAATAATTGGATTCATACCTTTCTAAAGGGTATTAGTGCAATGTGAAATGCAATCAGTCTCGTCTAGGATTTGAACTCGCGTCGCCATGTCCATTTCCTACGATGATAACCATTACACCACAGGCACGATAACCAATACCCCACAGGCACCTTCTAATTGTTTGAGATAACAGTCCTGTTACTTTTCAAATATTTCTTGTTTATTTGATAATACTGGACTCTGTTCTGATTTCCTAAGGTCAATTGTATAAATCGACAAACTTTTTTCATACTTGCCCGATTACTTTATCACTACTTCATCATTCTCTAACTTATATTTTGTTATTTCTACGCTAGCAAAATAAATATTTCTAAAATCTACAAGAATAATTATATGATTAAATATCAAATTTTGAGTTTTTTAAATAAAAAAATGCTCATAGAATGTTCTTGCTTTTATTCTGTATCTTGCAAATTATAAATATGGAAGGAAGAAAGAATTTTCTCTCATTCACCAAACTGTACTTAGTCTGGCACATGATCAGAAGTATGGAGCAACCAGTTAGAATCGGACAGACTAACAATGCTTATTTTGCCAGTTAACTATGTGAAGCGACTAAGAAATTATCTTTTATGAAAGAATGAGGCTATGTGAAAGTGAATCAATAAGTCCGTGTTCTAAATGTGAAAATCTAAAATTTAAAATGTTCACCGTAAAATATTTGATCTATGGCATTAATATTTATCACAAAAGTGATGTGATGTTCTGGCCCCCACCATTCTTGTCATTCTATACAGCGGATGTATGAAAGATCTGTGGAAGCATAATTGGCAGGTGATAGGTCACAAAACGATCAAAATGAATATCACGTTTAAAAAGAGATAAAATCTGCGATTCAGATTCTGAACGTTCAAATACAGATTCAAAGCGTGGAAGTTGGATGATAGAAGTTTAGTAAAGAGATGTCCTCTTCGGCAATAATTAAACAATTTCTCCTCCGTTGCAAAGGACGATAGAAAACTTTATCCACGTATCAAAGACGCTCTGACATCTTTGATTCCCGACGTATTTTTATCTAATCTTTTTACGGAAACACCGTAATAAGCGTGGGAAAATGAAACTTAAAATATTTGTCAACTTCTTTCCATCCTTCTAACGTTAAACGAAGATCGACACTTTTGAGTTGTGCCCGGGATCAAGTGACAAAACTCTGTGTCACTTGATTGTATAACCTGGATGAATTCTGAAGAAGACGGCATTTGCTGCGTAAACTAAATGATTTTTATGACTAGACATCAAAATGTGTATGCATATTTTGCCTTCATTAAAATCATTTGCTTTTTTTTTGTTGTTTTTCTATAAAAGTCATTAAAAATGGCGAAGAAAGTGATTATCAGTAATCGGAAATTAATGATTGCTGTCTACTTCTTAGGGAAAACGTTGAAGAGTAATCATTTAAAAAAATAATTTTCAATCTTTTAAGTTCCGATGAATTTAAATGTATACATAATTATGGAGGTTATATCAAGAAATCTAAAGTAAATGCCAAATTGTTGTTAAATATAGACGCAGTGAAATCTGAGACTCTGGTAGTACGGCAAGACTCATTAAGTTTTCCCTAGCGATTGGTTCTCATTATTCGTGACCTTTTAAAGTAAACAGCCACTTAAGACATTTTTCTCTCTTCTTATCCAAAGACATTCTGGTCATGTCTGCATGCTGTTATTAAAGGAGGCAATAATACCATGGATTATTTAAGAGTTGCTTTTCATAGAATAGAAATAATTATGTCGAACATATTTTTACCTCTTCAACCGAGACGAGAGAAATATTATGAACATTTCAGAACTATAGTAATGCATTACAAATGATATACAATAGAAATACGTTGGGAATCAAGAAAAAAATATTGTCTATGTTCAGGAGTTGAGGTAAAGGTTATTACAAATTACTGCAAAATTTATTATATGCTTAATTCTTCTGCATTAGGTTCTAATTTTCTTAGATTCTTCTTTAGATCTAGTGTATAAATAGACAACGACAACAACTCAGTGTAGTAAAATGATTTAAGTTCAAGTCACACTGAAAGCATCGGCTGCTGTCATATCACTGAAGTTAAGCAGTGATAGACTATTCTGTTCTACGATGGGTAACCACTGAGAAAAAATATCGTGGTGTTGCGGGGTCTCGTAGAAAGTAGGCGAAGTGAAATGCGAGATGTCGAAGAAATCATAGAATGTAAAATATCAGACACGTTGTCACAGAAAAAAATCTATTCCCTTTATTATTAGTGTTTCATCCCACCTGTGGACCGATCTCAAAAGTAGGGAGACATGAAAAGGAATTGCTAAATCGCAGCCACTCGCCATGGGAAACGACGGCTTTCAAAGCTTTAAAGTTGATGTTTTGTTTTTTTTTTCACTGCCAGTTTCTGTTAATCATATGTGAGCATTTCTCGCACTCATCTTAAGTTTGAAGTTTACTAAGCATATTAAACAGTCATAAATTGTAAAATCCCTTTTAACAGAAAAAAAATCAGAGGATGAATTAAAGTAAAAAAAATTCTCGTGATCATTTTCTTCTCGTTTTAAAAAGATTATGTACTTTGTTGATATCGAGATCAATATTGGCAAGAATAAGTTTTCCTGATAGATTCAACTAAACTAGACGAATCAATGTATACGACCCGTCAAAAATTGGATAAAATTAAGTCATTACTATCAGAACTTGTCAAAAACCAAATCTTCCCCAGTGACAACCATCAACTTTTCAATCTAAGCAAAATTTACCAAATATTTACTCGAAGAATTGAATAGAAAAAATTATTTGAAGAATTCACAGAAAATGGAAACGAATAAGATAGTATCAATAGAATAAAATATAATTAGATAGAATGAAATGAACTGAAAATGGGAAATTCATTAGATGAATTCACTTGAGCAATTAATTTTCTATGGCCAGACGAAAATTTGACTTGTCTAAAACCAATTTAACCAAACATCTAGCACCATAGCAGCTTTCAAAATTTTAATCTAAGCATAATTTCCAAAAAAAAAAGAAAAAAAAAAGAAAAATTCTCACTATGTTTTATCTGATTAAAAAAAATTATATATTTTTGAAATTTTTGAATCTGATTAAATTTTTATTAAGTAACTGGATCCTTTGAATGTTGCCCTAAAAACAACTTGGTTTTGTGAATTCTTTCAGATGTTTGTCGATTGTTCAGTACGATTTCTTTAAGATTATTTATTTCACTTTACGTAAAACTTTTCTCTGTTCAACATTTCCATTACTTTTTCGATATCCAAAAAGAGTTAATAGAAAAAAAAACTGAGGTCTCTTTGTTTAAATTAAACAGAACGTTTATCAGAAAGACCCGATAAAGTCATCAAAAATCAATAAAATTTACTCTGAAATGATAAAGGTTTTAATTTATATGAAAAATTTCTTAAAAATAATTGAAGAATTTCCATCAAAATAAGATAATAAAGAAAAGTTTAAAAAAAAAAATCTACGGAGAAATACATTCAGGTTAATGCAAAAGTCTATTAAAAAAAAAAAAATCAAATCTTAGTGAAAGCTATTACTGAAAATTCTTTGGTGATGCGGATTTTCTTTTAAACGTTTTAAAACAAAATAAAAATGTTTAAAGTTAATTTTGCCGGTATAATTCGTAGAGAAGAAGCTGAAACATAACTTTTATCTTAAAACTGACGCATCCAGTTGTAATTATAATCTAGATTGGAAACAAAAATTGTTTTATAATAATTTTCTTTTTCTTTTGCACCTCTGAATATAGGCGATTGAAATGAATTTATAATCATTCGAGAGTCATATTTTCGATTCACAGCTGGTGAAAAGTATTTTAGAAATATCTCCTTGGGCAAAGATTAATTAATTGATAGAGAATTATATGCGAAATAAAAGGCAATTTTCTGAAATTGTGCCTGATAATAAAAGTTATTTCAGTTTAATTTGCAATTGATTTTAATTTGTTTGAATGTAAAATAGTGATGAAGACTGAATAACATATGCCGAAAAGACAGCACAGAAAGACCTGGATTGATCAGGTTTATAATGGCCAACTTCTATTTATTTGTAAATGTTTAATTGTAATAATAACTATATTCTAAATATTGCATAACTTTCTTTATGCCTATAATCATCCGTTTAGCCACAGTTATATGATATGTAATATTCCTATCAAATACAAATTATCTGCATGCATTTTATGATTTGAAATGTTTCTAATCATCATCATTGTTGATTTCCTTGATTCTCTCTTCTTATCGGTCCCTATCATCCACTACTCCCGTCAGGTTTTCCAAATTACATCCCGTGTCCGCACAGAGCTAATGTAAATAAGTTTGTGCTAGTCAGCCAACACTAGCACATCCATGTATAGGGGTCCATGGAATAACATCACTTACGAGGTCGACGTTGTTTCTCCGGCAGTGTCTCTAATATCTTGTTCATCTTATTTGTATTTTTCTAGAGATGGGAGGTAAGTGGCCGTACAGCTGTTGTTTGGTGGGGGTGTTGCTTTCAGGATTTGTTCAAGAGAGCTCGTAGCATTCTTGTTTAGTTCCTATCTAGCTTTTTTTATGCGTTTTGTTAGCGACCATGTGGTTCATCCCTACAGTCGTATTGATACAGCCACTACTTGGATGAAATCCCATTTTATTTCATTTGACAGATCAGATTTCCATATGATCAATAACTTATCGATAGCAGTCCCTCACCTTCACTCGGCGTATACTGACGTCACTTTCAGTAGATGAAACACTGCTGCCGAGGTACTTGAACTTGTCTACTAATTTCACATGTGGAAATGGCTCCTCATTTAAAACACATGTTTTCTGTTTTATTTACTTCTTTGTTCTAGGCTATATTGCCGGGATTCAGCTTGGGTACGTTTATTTGCCAGAAGCGCTATATCATCTGCGTAGTCTGCATCCGTTATAGTTTCTGCAGAATATCGTCTGTTTTTACTCTTTTCTAACGTAAAGCCATTTTCTTTTATTAGATCAATCGATATTCTAAGTAAATAGTCCACACAGATAATAAACAAATATGGCGTTTATATATCTCTTTGCAATAATTCAGTGACAATATCGAAGAAGTCTGTGTCTCCATTATGTGAGCAAACCATTGCTTTCCTGTTTTAGAAAGTATCATTATAACAAGAAGTGTTTCTTTGAGGAGACTATTTGCTAGAAGTATTTGCCCAATCTTCCCTCTGTGTAAGGAATCAAATGATGTGGAGAAATCTGTAAAAAAAAGGTTTTTTCGAGATTTTGGTACGCACTCCTTAGATGATTCAACGGATTTTTCCTTAGAATTTTCTAATATAAACCTCTGCATAAAGCTTTGCTCTACACTTGACATATTTTTCATTAGATTCTCAAATCTTTTCTCGGTCTGTCTTCTATCAATATAAAGTTAATACTTTATGAAATATTTGAGATTTATCGGCAATCCAAAGTTTTAAAGTTTTATTGTCTCCATTTTGTCAATTAATTTTTTTTTTGCAAATCATTCAATTTAAGTACGTGGCGCCTTCAATAGGTTTACAGACTTTTTTGTACAGGCTTTTAAAATTGCCGTTGAGTCTTGAAAATTCAGTATGTTATTGCTATACATCTTATGAGATGACCAACCAATTTTTGTGATTTCAAGTTCAAATGAACTGCTACAGCAGCAATTGGAATACACCCTACTAAAGTCAGATTGTCACAGCTGGTGAATTTTGAAAATGCAATCTGGACGTGAGGACACTTTAGAAGATCGATAAGCAATAAAATTCCGTTTTAAACTTGGAAAAAATGCCAAAGAAACGTATGGAATACTTCAGACTGCTTCTGAGGCATCTTGCACGAATCGATCATCAGTTTTTGAGTGGCATAAGAGATTCAAGGAAGGCAAGGAATCTGTGAGAGATGATGAGAGGTGTGGGAGTAGTAAGGAAGTTAATACACCAGAGGTGATTGGCTAAAGGGTTAGGATTAGGCTTAGGGTTACTATGTTGAGGTTTTAAGGGAGTTCAGGAAGAGATTCCTAGGGAAGAGGCCAGCAATCTTCAAATCGGGTCAGTAGCATTTCCACCAGGACAATGCACCAGTCCACAACTCCATCCTTGTCACAGACTATTTGACCATGATTAGCATCAAGACAGTCCCTAACGCTCCCTATAGCCCAGACCTTGCTCCCTGTGACTTTTGGTTATTTCCTAAGCTCAGAGGCTGTCGTTATGAGATAGTTGAGGAGATGAAAGAGGCTGTGACGAAGGTGATTGACACGCTTAAACAAGAGGACTTTCATGGGGCCTTCTAGAAGTTGTTAGATCGTTGCAACAAGTGCATTGCAACCGGAGGAGATTTCTTCGGAGGGGATTAAAGTTTCATGTGTGTACTATGAATATAAGTGCCCATACGAAAATAGTCTGGAAACTTATTTAATGATCCTCGTATATATAAGCTAACAATCCAGGTAGATAAATTAGCTTTAATAATTATTTACAGAGCGAAATTTAGTTTCTAAACAAGGCCACAAGTATGGAGCTTTCTGTTATAATATAACATTTATAATGATATATGGGACGAAATTGGTAACTATTCCACTTCTATCAAGTTCCCTACTCAGTTCAGACATAAGGCCTCAAGTATGGAGCTTTCTGTTATAATATAACATTTATAATGATATATGGGACGAAATTGGTTACTATTCCACTTCTATCAAGTTCCCTACTCAGTTCAGACATAAGGCCACAAGTATGGAGCTTTCTGTTATAATATAACATTTATAATGATGTATGGGACGAAATTGGTAACTATTCCACTTCTGTCAAGTTTCTTACTCGCTTCAGACATAAGGCCACAAGTATGGAGCTTTCTGTTATAATATAACATTTATAATGATATATGGGACGAAATTGGTTACTATTCCACTTCTATCAAGTTCCCTACTCAGTTCAGACATAAGGCCACAAGTATGGAGCTTTCTGTTATAATATAACATTTATAATGATGTATGGGACGAAATTGGTAACTATTCCACTTCTATCAAGTTCCCTACTCAGTTCAGACATAAGGCCACAAGTATGGAGCAACCACTGATGATTGAACTCAGGAATAATAATCTCCCGTATGAACTGAATGCTATGACAAAATAAAAAAGTTAACGAAAACCAACCGGGGTTTCATTTGTAAGATTATCGTAATTTTTTATTAGATCAAGCATTGTTAAATTATTTATTTTTGATTATTATCTATTCCATCCAAATTTTAGTAGCATTTGTTTGCACCTTTTTAGACTTCTAGTCTATGTTAGCGACATGTTCTCTTATAACCAAATAAATTTCAACCCCGACTGTGATACCAGTAAAATACTGATACATTTAGTGCAAGCCTTGAAAATATTTTAACACCCCAAGGTTTTAAAAACGTTTTAATATCCCAAGTAAACTTTTAATGTTTAAATGGAGATAATATATTAATTAAATGTGGTGATATTGGTTGTAGAAAATTTAGCAATCAAATTTTTCAATTTTGGAGTTGCCATATCATTAAAAAACAAATTAATATAGAAATGTCAAGTATTCCAAAAATCCCAAGTGAATCTTGGACACCAAGGTGTTAGGGTTTCTTATTACTGCAGGATAATAGATTTCACTTATGCTGCAGTTGGATGATTGAGTAAACATAGCTTGGGTCTCTCATGCTTAGAAATGATCTGAATAAAGTTGTTCTGCTTCTATGCGGTATTAATAAACAGTTGATGAGAATTCTTTAGGATAGAGACTATCAAAAGAACCTTTCAGAGGAATAGTTAATAAATACATACCTTCTGTGTTGAATCCATTGATGTAGTTAGGGCAATTCTGCACGGCTGTAATACCAGGTTCTGTATCTGGCCAACACATAATATTGTCCCATGTTCGGTTACAGTAAACACCTGAAAAAAAAAAGAAGTCATATCAGTAAGAAGGTGAACGACTATCATAGGCTGATGGTTAGAATATCCTTGTTGAAGACCATTGTCTAGTCTAATGAGATCATCAGTATATACCACTCGAGGATGGATTTATACAAAAAAAAAGAAAGAAAATTAGAAGAATGTACGAGTTGGGTCAGGAAACCTTCGTAATATCTTGTTAAACTTTGTAAATATCTTTATAAACAAAGGGAAAAACTAATAGATTTTAACTTCATTATTTAGGTTATATATATATATATATATATATATATATATATATATATATATATATGTGTGTGTGTGTGTGTGTGTGAAGGCCCACGAACAAATTCAAAAATACAAATCTCCCGTGGACCTTCCTATTTTAGAATATATTTTTAATTCTTTCTTTGGACCTACAACAACCATCTTTATATATATATATATATATATATATATATATATATATATATATATATGTATATATATGAGGTGCATACGATAAGTTTCCAGACTTTTTTCATATGGGCTCTTTTATTAATAGTACACTGTCTTGATGCCCATCTTGATCAAATAGTCTGTGACAAGGATGGAGTTGTGGACTGGTGCATTGTCCTGGTGGAAATGTCACTGACCCGATTTGAAGATTGCTGGCCTCTTCCCTAGGAATCTCTTCCTGAACTCCCTTAAAACCTCAACATAGTAACCCTAAGCCCAATCCTAACCCTTTGGCCAATCAACTCTGGTCTATTGACTTCTTTACTACTCCCACACCTATCATCATCTCTCACAGATTCCTTGCCTTCCTTGAATCTCTTATGCCACCCAAAAACTGATGTTCGATTCATGCAAGATGGTCCAAAAGCAGTCTGAAGCATTCCATACATTCCTGTGGCATTTTTTCCAAGTTTAAAACAGAATTTTATTGCATATCGTTCTTCTCAAGTGTCAGATTGCATTTTCGAAATTCACCAGCTGTAACAATCAGGTTTTAGTAGGGTGTATTCCAATTCCTGCTGTAGCTGTTCATTTCAACCTGAAATCATAAATACTGGTCAGTCATCCCATAAGATGTATAGCAATAACATACTGAATTTTCAAGAGTCAACGGCAATTTTAAATGCCAATACGAAAAAACTCTGAAAACCTATCGTATTCCCCTCGTATATACATATATATATATGTGTGTGCGTATTCGTGTGTAGTAGGCTATATTTACAAAGATGGTCGATATCGGTGATATAGTATATATATCTAAGATAGAATAGTTTAGACAAACAATCTGTAGCACTTAGTGACTGTCAGTTTCTTGCCTATAAGATCATAAAAACAAGGGATTCTTGCAGAGTGGATTTCTTTGTACGATATAATATCTGATGGTGACAAGCGAGAAAATGATAGTCACGAAGCGCTGTTGACTCCGTGTCAAGATATGTGTGTGTGTGTGTGTGTGTGTATGATGCATGTTCAGAAGTACCCATACTTAAGCTGTATTTACCCACATATAAATGATCAATATTAATCTAAAAAGTTAAATAGATATTTCCATTCAACGCAATGATTCTAGGAGTTTTCATTTCGTTGAAACGCCAAAAATATTTTGATGCGGTTGGATCCGTTGTATATCTTTTGATGTTTTAAAAGTCCTTTCATTATTACGTCCCCATTTTATTACAAAGAGCTGAATTTTTAGTTTAGGCAACATAAAAGGTTGCCTAGTGTGTATGGAGAGTGATGCACTCGTGTAATCTTTTGTTCCATTAAAAAAAAATCTTTTAAAGGATATCAAGACCAGCTTCATAATCTTTCAAATTAGCATCTCAATACGACGGGTGGTCTAAAATTAATCTTTATAACAATTTAGAGGTCTAGACCTCATTACTTTATGATATACGTCGTTCAGATGTGTATATGTTTTTAGTAAAATTTTCAATTTCAAAATTACAGTAGTTTAAAACTTCCATTTCGATTTTTTCATCCCACTTCGTTTAAGGCAATAGTTAATCACCTTTGAATTACAGTCAAGTCACCCTGAAAAAAGCATTGATTACAGTCACATCACCGAGGCTAAGCAGCAATGAAGCCGCTTTGGTTTGGATTCTTTGTTTAATATCATATCAATCTTCCTGGGTTATTTAATGCCAAAATACATCCTTATCGTAGAAAATAACTATTAAACCTACAGATGCAGGTATATAAGGCGGTTCATCCCTTTTCGAAGTTTATTTGTCCGAAACTGAACCCAATTGCGTCAATGGAATTCGAAATCGTTTACAATAATATAGCATCCACGACCTCACGGGAAATCTCATGAACTGAGATTGGTGACCATTTCGGACTGAAAGTTCTGTAAGTAAACTTCGGGGGTTTGTGCCACTCTAAACAAAGTTTAGTAAATAACAGCTTTCCGTGATTTATATGTGAAAAAACACAACGACTATATTTTAAAAAAAAGATACGTGTAACAAAAATTTCAGTAAAAAAACCCACATGCATTAAAACTAGAATTTATCATTGTGAACTTTTTACCTACACTAGAGCATTAAAAACGCTAAATAGCATTGAGAAAATACAACCTAGAATGATGGCAGCTACGTTTAATGGCAACTCCAGAGCAACAATCATCTCCTGCTACAGCCCTACCAATGTTTGTGAAGAAACTGAACTAGTCACCTTCTACGATGAGTTATCCTCATTAGTGCGTAGCATCCCGAAAAACAACATGTTAGTCATTGGCGGAGGCATGAATGCCCAAATCGGGAAAAACGGAAACAACAAATACAGGCTCCACAACACGTCAAATAGGAATGGGCAACATCTATAGATTTCCTGATAGAAAATAGATTAGCATGCCTCAATACAAACTACCAAAAAAGGGAGGGCAAACTATGGACATACACGTACGCCAACAGTAGTAAAGCACAGATAGACTACGCGCTTATAAACAAGAAATGGAAAAATAGTGCAATGAATTGCGAGGCATACTCCTCTTTCGAGGGTGTGTCGACCGATCACCGAATACCCACGGCGAAAATACGGTTAAGCCTACGAAAAAACGCCAAACGATCAGCGACCACCAAACACTATGACTGGGCCCTTTTGAACAACAGAGATATAAGAGATAAATACGTATTAGAATTAAGAAACAGATTCGAAACACTACAAGAAAAGACGGAAAAAAGGACACCAAATGGCGAATATGAAAATTTCGTCAATGCGCACCTCGAGGCAGCAGCGAAAAGTATTCCAACAAAACTCAAAACTAAATATAGAGTCCCATGGGAAACTTTAGCGGTGAGAGAAAAACGTGCACTAGTGAAAACAGCCTCTAAAATCTATCGAAAAACCCCAACAAACACAAATACCCGAAAACTAAAAACGGCACAATATCAATTAGCAGGCATATATATAAAGGAACAGACCGAATACATTCAAAATCAGATAGATAAGATTAGAGACTCGGTGGAAGATAGACAATCTAGGATAGTCTGGCAAACAATAAACGAAGTGAGTAGAAGAAAGAGCACAGCCAAAGCAAAACTGAAAGCTGCAAACCAACAAGAAAGAATAACACTGTGGAAACAGGACTTCGAAAAACTACTAGGAAACCCACCGAAAATAGCACATGAACACCAGAATAATTAGTAAACAATTAGACATTAAACTAGGGCCGTTCACACAAGAAGAACTCGACTCGGTTCTCAGAAAAATTAAAAATAGGAAAGCTGCAGGGCTGGACGAGATTCCCCAGAAGTATGGAAGACCAGACAGTTCGACGACATACTGCTCCGACACTGCAACGCAGTATATAATCAAAATCCGATAGATAGATGGATGAAGGGATGCATCCTCCCCTTCCCTAAAAATGGCGACCTCGGACTCACCAAAACTACCGAGGCATAACACTTACATCCATAGCTGCCAAAATCTACAATGCCCTACTACGAAACCGCATAGAACCCAAAATCGACAACATCCTTAGGAAAAACCAAAATGGCTTCTGTAGAATCCTTGAAGGTGTACGGGCAAAAAAAACTACAAGCGACATTAATATTTGTCAACTTTACCAAGGCCTTCGATTCCATTCACAGAGGAAATATGGAACAAATCCTACTAGCATACGGCATACCTAAAGAAACCGTAGCAGCAATAACGATTCTCTATAGAAACACCAAAGTAAATGTACGATCACCAGATGGAGACACAGAATTCTTTGACATTGTAGCAGGAGTACTACAAGGGGACACGCTAGCTCCATACCTCTTTATCATTTGTCTAGACTACGTACTTAGAACATCGATTGACAAAATCAGAGAGAACAGCTTCGAGCTGACAAAGAAAAGAAGCAGAAGGTACCCCGCAAAAACAATTACCAACGCCGACTACGCTGATGACATAGCGATACTGGCAAATACACCCAACCAAGCCGAAACACTGCTGCATAGTTTGAAACGAGCAGCCGCAGGTATAGGTCTCTATGCCAATGCACACAAAATGGAATATATGTGGTATAATCAAACGGGGGACATCTCCACTCTAGACGGAACCCCTCTTAAACTAGTAGACAAATTCACTTACCTAGGAAGCGGCGTCGCATCAACCGAAAAGGACATCGACACGAGGTTACCGAAGGCATGGGCAGCTATTAATAGGCTATCGATTATATGGAAATCAGACCTAACCGATAAAATGAAACGCAGTTTCTTCCAGGCAGCGGTCGCATCGATACTGCTATATGGATGCACTACATGGACTCTAACAAAACGACTGGAGGAGAAGCTAGACGGCAATTACACAAGAATGCTGCGAGCAATCTTGAACAAGTCCTGGCGGCAACACCCCACAAAACACCAACTGTGCGGCCACCTGCCTCCTATCACGAAAACTATTCAAGTTAGACGGACCAGACATGCAGGACACTGCTGGAGAAGCAGGGACGATCTCATAAGTGATGTACTCTTATGGACCCCCACACATAGCCGTGCAAAAGCAGGACGACCAGCACGAACATACATTCAGCAACAATCTGAGGATACAGGATGTTGTCCAGAAGACCTGCCTGAGACGATGAACGACAGGTAAAAGTGGCGAGAGAGGGTCAGGGATATCTGTGCTACCAGCACGACATGATGATGATGATGATGAAAGGGAACTGATTTGAAGAGGACAATTCACGTTAAGCAGCATTCATTTACTTCGGTTAGCATAATTTAAAACAAGAGTAAAAGTATTGAATATTCATTGAGCACGAACTTCTGCACTAAGCCGAGCTTAGTAAACTCAATCTTAAACTTAAAGTGTCGCAATAAACGGACATCCAAATCCTTCAATGTTGAACTTGTTTGATAGTGTCCATTTCCTACGACGATAACCACTACACCCTTCGCCTCTGATTTTTTTCCTTAATATATAATTGATTATTTAACCTAAATTACAGATAAATCAAATTCATAAATTGATCTTTTCGAAATCTTTATATCCCCATGAAATGGATTCTTATCTAGAATAGATGATTTCATCTCCGTTTCTCTTCGTCAGTAACAATTACATTGATCCCTTACGTTTATCATTATTCCTGATTTTAAACACATATACTGACTTTTAAAATAGGCTAAATAAGATTTAGTCAAGATTGAAAAAATTATTCTTTAGAGAATCAAAAATTGTTCTCAAAGTATAGCGAACTAATTTTATTTCATAGTAAAAGTCATGTTGAAAGCATCACTTCCAGTTATATAATCGAAGTTAGGCAACAATGAGCTTACTCAGTATTGAGACCATTTCATTAAGTAAATCGTGGCTTTTGTGTTAGAGTAAACATGGCTTAATACGTGGGAATAGTTACTAACATTTGGCTGATAGGATTAGAATTAATCTAGTGAAATGAGTTCGACTCTTCATGGATACAATTATGCCAAGTATCAGACCAAGCTAAGTAAATGAATATATATATATATATATATATATATATATATATATATTAGTGCAGGAAGAGAAGAGTTTTGCTCAACAGCTTAAACTTTGGTCCGTTTACTAAAACTTCCCGTTCCCCAATGATACCTGCATACGAAAAATAAGGTGAAAAAAGTTCAGCTTTGGGTCACTCTTGAAGTATATGAAATAAACATGCAAACTTGTCAATATTCAAGAATATAAAATAACAGAGGGCGCACCTTTTCCCACTTATCTTGAGAAGGAATGCCAGCTGTTTTCTCAGCTATGTTTTGGGGATGAGATATTTTTTGCCTAACATTCATTTGCCCTACTCATTGATGCCAAAAATAATCAGGTCATTCATTAGAAGAGGAAAAGGTTAACATGATGTCAGGGAAAATTACTTCCATGATATTGAGACAAAAATCTTTATAGAATGTGTTAGCAGACAGCAAAAGGGATACATATGTTACATTTAATACAACTAAGATTTTAATATTTTAATCAGAATTAGGTTTCCTGAGGGAATTTAATCTCACAATACATGCCTTTTAAATAATTCTATATACTTAGGTGTCTTTCACACTACAAACTTTTAGCGATTGATAATTGGTGTTATGTGTGGTTACGTTGTTTATTTCCTCGCTAAATGTTGTTGGAAAATAAAGGAGTGAGAATTCGAAGATGTTGTAAGGTTTTTATATGAAGGTTTTAATGGCAGCATGGAATAAAGGGTTTACGTTTATGCTGCAAGTCTCGTAGGAAGGAAGGAAGGAAGGAAGGAAGGAAATTAAGTTGTTATAGAATTGAGAAGGCATTTTAGCAGCTAAATGCCTGAGCGAAATGTACATCGTTAGGTTAAGGCATTGTTGAATGTGTGAGTGACGTATAGTCGCTATAGGTGAAGCAAATGTTGTGTTTACTGGTTAAGGACAGGAATGATGTAGTCGCCCATGAATGCATGGTCCTGCTCGTTTAGGGAGAGAAGCGTGAATGTCTCCCGAAAATGTTGCCCAGGGATGAAGAGGCTGGCTGTGGGAGCGGAGTTTTTCGTCGCGGTCGACAGAGCCAAAGCTAGAGGGGACTTAAAGTTGTTCCTGTGTGTGGCGTATTTAATTCATTTAATTCATATTCAACTGGGAACCCTTGGTCTAAGAGAATGGACGCTATGGGTCAATAAATTAGATGGCTTTCCTCATTGTGTCGATGCTGCTGCTATTGAAGAGCGGACAGTAAAATGTTTGTCCTTTTTTAAGAGTTCTGAGGAAGAGAAAGTGTTTGGCGGGCTTTCCCCAATTCGGTGCTGCCCCGAAAAATGGTCCGGGCTAAATAGGATAAGTCATCCTGATTTGGTAAAAATTTGCGTCGACCCTAACAGTCAAATTAATTAACGCGCCAAATAAAAATACGTTCTTTCACACTACTAACTCAAGAGTTGAGTCTTAGTTTCTTCGATCACTTGATGATTCGATTATTTCCTATTTTCCTTTTATTTCATTTCAGCAGATTATTTAAATGAAATATCAGATTTTTATGACAAAATCATATTCTAAAAGTTCAGTTGCACCGTTTTAAATGTCGCAGTTGGAAGAATAAGAAAAGGTAAAAGTTCTAATTTTGTCAACGGAAAATAGAAACACAGGTGGTGAAAAAAAAAAAATCAATTCTAAGATTTTCAACGGTCATTACAAAAATTTAGCCGTAAAGTTTAATCTTATAAAACTATAAATTTAAATTTTAATCTTATTTTGGCCATATCCACAATATCCCTGCGAATATAGAAATCTGCATAGCTATTGATTTCTCTTTTATCAAAGGGTGCTGCAGCATTTCTTGTGAAGTTAAGCTGTTGATACCTTAAAAATTTTTACTTAATACAGTCATATGTATTATCTTGTCGGAAATTCATAGACATATACGAAAAATGTGTCGAAAGTCTTCAATGAATAACGAATTGGGGTATATATACGATTGAAGGAAATATTGTGAGACATAGTTATGCTGTCTATACTCGTTAAAATGTCGAATATTGAAGATTTGATTTTTAAGACCAAGAGCTAAGGATAAATAATGGGACAGGTTGGTATTTTTAGCTATCGTAGTGAAACTGCTTAAAGAGAAGGAAAATTGAATTCAAACCAGCTGTACTTCGCTTAAAAATAGATCTTGGGTTACATCCAGTTATTTGGTTAGTAGTCGGTTAAATATATACCATAAATGATAATTTTGTAAGATTGAAATTTAAATCATATTGAGAGGAACTAGCAAACCGAAGTTTCATAAATCAATTTCTTAAATTTTGGGACTACAAATCAAGTCAACCTATAAACAAAATCGACTTATACTTGGGTATAATGATAGTTCTTGTTTATATCACATTGGAATAAAATGTTGTCAAGACATATTAAAAATTTTTGAAATTCTCTTTTCGATTAGTTGTGTCAGTCGTGATTTTTTATCAAAAGCAGAATGATTATTCTAGAACAATTGTATTTTGGGAGAATGTTGGTTGTTGTCTTTTTTCTCCGTGTGTAGCTCACCAACTTGGGTGGATGTGTATATTTCACTCTTTGTGTGAAGGCTTATCGGGTACGTTCTCGTTTGGGATCTTTATCACTTGAATATACACTGCTTTTATCTGTTGTCCGTCATTTTTAATTAGAATCTATTTTTCCTTGTTTCTGGAGGGCCACATACAACAAGGCAATAGTCCTCAACCTTATCTTCAAATGTTCCAAATACATACATACGAAAACACATTTCCATCAGTTTTATCTTGTTACAGAGCAAATAGTCGTCAAGTGAAGTCTATTAGGAAAGAAATTTACGAAAGAAAATCAGAATATTTGTGAAATCTTATTAAGATGAGTAGGTTAATTCAGCAATGTGACAAATCAGTAAACATTTTTTCTTACATTTAATAAAAAAAGAGGAATTTTTGTTGATAGTTTTCTCCCAAATCTTATAACGGACGATTTTTGTCTGTTTTTTAAATATTTTTTGTCTAAATTGAACAAAGATCATTCATTAAAAAAGGGAAATTAAAAAAAAAATCAAAATAATTTATTTTTTTCAGAATTTTTTTCCATAAATGTAAACGTTACATTATTTGGAATTATAGTAAAATATTATGAATGAAAAAATTTGAATTCAAACTTTTCTTTCTCATAAGCTGGTTACCATACCTAGGTAAAAGAACCCATTCTACGCTTACCTGGGAGTAGAATAGAAGGCTTTTGTAGAGTAGAAATCGACCACTCCATTAAATAATGGAAGCTACCATAGGCAAGGATTGAATTACTAAAATTACCTCCTCCGATAATAGAAAAGTCCAGTCTAGAGGCAGAACCTCGTTTTTTACTATTCGATTGATATTGAATGAAGTCATTGAGTGTCAATACTACTACTACTACTACTTCTATTAGTACTATTACTACTAATATTTCGTTGTTGCTACTTTACTGATTAATATTTTTCAGAAGAGTACTAGTGGTATGTGTCATGCAAATAGCCTTTTCCTGGTTTTAAATTTTCTTTGCCGTGTTCTTTTCCAAGGACGAAAACCATTAAAACACATAAGTATGAGACACCCAATGAAATTTGAGCTTACTTGCAAAATCATCTGTTAACCTATTATACCACGTGAGGGACACACTCTGCCTTAGCATAATGGATGACTACGGTAAATACGATTTACAGAAATCAATTTTATTTTCTTCTTGTGCTCATAAACAGTTGAGGTTTACAATGAATGTTTAGTCATTCTAGTAGCGCGGAATATATCAAAGAATATTTGCAAAGCAAAAATTGTGACGAGCATCTCTAACTGCGACTCAGTTCAGAACACAAGAAACATTTTACAGAAAACATAGTTGGAGTCACTGAACCACATCAAACCTGATTGTTTGTTAAAGCGTATTTGTATAATTATCGTACATTCTGTTTTGTTCCATTTTTTAAAAATAAACGCTAGGTGGGGAAGTCACTATGGCGTAATGGCTAATGTGCTCGTCTGCTATATAGTAGTAAGCGATTTCGAACTGCTATTGCGCTATTAAAATATCTTTCGGACCAGTACCCTCAGAAAATGTATGAACACTCTCATACTCCCCAGCTATGAGTTAAATTAGACCAATACAGCTCTTCTCATCAGATAGTTTTGGCATTAATTAACCTGCAAAAGGTGATTTACTATTTAAAAACTAAACCAAATCATAATAAAAGTTCTAATAAAAATACCGTCTTCCGAGATAAGGTCATGACTTAATATACTGTATTGTCCATAATTAAGTACACGCCTAACTTAATCTATAAATAAAGTGTGACAATACACCGTTGGCCGACCCCCACTATCTCAACAAACCAAATTACTCAGGGCTATCAGAATCGTCCAGTGGTTTTTCTTATCTCTAGCCAGGGGTATTTCATATTTCTTTACCAACATACAAAACACACAACCCAGGAGGTAGATGAAAAAGAAGAACATAGAAACACGGACTTGGGTTAGATCCAAGCGCAAGAGGGGGGAGTCTGTGACACTTTTGTGCAGCTCTCCGTGCATCTGCAGGCTATCACGGGCGTGTATTTGCACGAAACTCCCACAAGCCACTAGGAATGCAGACTCATCTTCTCACGTTGGTCAACCCAGCATCTGTGGGTTAACAGGTCCTAGTGGCCGCCTTTCTGACTTCTGTTAACAGGTCTCCTCTCTGCCCGACTCTCATCTCTTAATTGACCTTCTTCTAACTGTTCTCCCCTGCCGATTGTTCTCTTCTGCTCCCTTCTGCTGACTGTTCTCTTCTGCTGACTGTATCCTTCTCTTGACTGACCTCTCCTGCTGACTGTTCTTTTCTGTTGACTGTGTCCTTCTCTCTTTTCTGGACCTTCCTTCCCTAATTCTCTTCCGGTCTCGTGGGAGAACTCGCGCACAAGCCCTTTGTGTGGGTTTCGCGACAAAACAGACTAAGGAATTCTCTGACTGGCACCCATCGTGTCACAAAGTTATCTTTTCACTAAAGCAAAGATACCAGGATTTTATTATTTCCAGTAGATCATTATGAAATCAAGATAGATATTATGAGTGATTATCTATTACCAAACTCTACAGTATTGAAATTCTCAAACCAAGAATAGAAATATGTAGCAGGCAGAAACAATATATATACGCCTGTAATTTTATTTTTCGTTAGATTTCGTTATTTTATAGTATTATTTTTTTTTGCTTGCATAGTTCCATTTCTGTAGAGTTTGATATTAAATAATGTCATTACATCTGGAAACAAATTGTTTCCACTTTGTAGCCGAGGCTTACAAAACGTCAACTGCATCCTCAACAGAAGAGCAAGACCAATCATCCACAAAGAAATATCTTGGTTGTGACACCAAATTGTATTTGGGAAGTGTGGGGTATACTTTTATGGCCATTTCTCCCTGGTCCAATTTAATCCAGAGTGGTTGTACCTGATAGTGTTTATGGCCTTCAAAGCCCTTTGCGATCATTTTATGTTTTATAGCCTTAGTCAATGATTGGTTAGCTTCCATATCTTCGCTTCATTCTTCCTGTCGTCTGTCGTCTCGTTTCGCCATCTTTATTTTGGTTGTTGTCTTTTATTGTCATTGCTAGTAATCCTATGTTTATCTCTGCTGAAATGAGAAATGACAACGCGACCAAAATTTCAAGTGTACATTTTACTTTTTATTTCTTGGTGGCTTTTCAACTGTTACCCGCAGTAGCCAAAACAAGGAATTAGTGAGTGCAAGATGGAGCGTTCACTCTCTCACGTTGAGGAGTTCTCATTAACAGGCTAAACTTAATTTTAATTCGAGAACCGTTTTGGTCCCTTCATTGAAACCATCCAATGAGAACTGTAGTTTCAGATTGACCTCGAGTTCAATGGTTGTTAGTGATACTGGATAACCATTTGTGTTTTACCGTACAATTAACAGCTCAGGACTTAATTTGAAAGCTCAACTCCATGTCAATCACAGAACTACCCAATCAGTAGGATCTCATCTATGGGTCAAATATACATGTTTGAAAATTATTGATATTGAATAAAAATGATTTAAACTCTATAACTGTGTGCAAAAAAATGATTATTATTGATAATAAAAAGTTTGATGAAAAAATGATAACTGTGGAATGCTGAAAATTTAGATAATTTTCATAAAAAAGGTGCCATAAACAAATTATAAGGGGTTAATATGCTGTTAATTAAATCAAAACGAACGAAACCGTACTGTATATAGATTATCATTTGATAGAAATACTTGATACTGTATGACTATGCAACTTATTTTTATCATATAGGAAATTTTTATATCCTATAACTGCGTGCAAACAAATTATGGTATTACTCCTTGTGAGTTTTTCAAACACAGTATTAACTGATGGTCTTTCACTGGAGTTTGAGTGATTGTAAGTTTCCTCAGATATCCAGGACTCATCTCAGTATTCTGCCCAACCTAAACAATGCGGTAGTCTGAATGGTTTCTGCTGGGTCTGTGATTTCCAACTCCTCCAACCCCCTTACTAAACCTTTTGGGATCGTTCCAAGTGCTCCAATTGCAATTGGTATTGCCTTCATCTTCATGTTCCACGATCTAAGTATATGTCTCTTTTTTCCTTTTCCCCTGATTTATGCATTATAGTCGGACAGAACGGCAAATTTCATTATTCGGCTGGTTCTCTTCTTTTTTTTTTTTTAATTAATTATCGCTCGATCCGGACTTCTGGACGGGATTAAGTTATCAGTGTTTATTTTAAAATCCCAGATAATTTTTGCGTCTCATTCTCCAGGATGGATCCTGGTTTGTGCATATACCATCTGGTAGTATGGTCAAATTTCAATTTCTTGTACAATTTCTAGTGAACCATCTTTCCCACCCAATCATATCTAGTCTTATACTCATTCTGTGCTAGTTTGTTGCATTCGCTAATTATGTGATTGATTGTTTTGTCTCTTTCATCACATAACCTACATTTATTATTCTTTTGCGTCTAATCTATTTTCACTTTAATATAATTGGTCTTTATGGTATTGTTTTGTTCTGCTTTTAGAAGAGATTCAATTTCACTCTTAAAGTTTCCTTTCTGTGGCCATATCCTAGTCTTTTTGGGTGAGATTTAACTTGTTCGTCACTTGAAATAACCATACAGTTGTTTTCCCATTTCCGTTTTCTAGTTGTTTTTCTATTGATACTTATGCTGTTTATACTGATTCTTGTCACTATAATAAGACTTCTTTGCACTTTTTTTTACGTAGTATTCAAGTTTATATTGATACATCCATTATATCCAATGCTAGCGAGTCTTCTTCCTCTTTCTTTTCTTGACCCGTAGGTCAATCGATGTCATCTTTCGGATGTAAGGCCTAATGCATCGTGATGAGTTTTCTTGTCCAATGGTACATTAGCTTGAATTCTTCTATCGATCAATTTAAGATCGGTTCCGTGTATTTTACAAGAGGGACAGCCCAGTTGCTTATCCCTTTGATGAGATTCCTGTTTCAAAGTTTGGTTTCCAGAAGCTTTCTGGTTAGTTTGCGATACTTTTTAATTTTTTTCTTTTATCTCCACTTGTTTGATTGTGTCTGCTTCCATTATTCCCAAGTTCTTGTGGGCTATTCTTATTTTTCTTCTGGAGAGTTTTTCCTGCTGATGGACTTTAACTGGAGTTTGAGTGACAACAAGTTTCCAGGACTCTTTTCAGTATTCTGGCTGATATCAATAATGCTGTAGTCTCCACCCGTCCGCTTATTGCCAAGCCTTCAAGACCTTGTACCAATTCTTTGGTTACTGTACGAATAGCAGCAATTACAATTGGTATAACCGTCACTTCCACGCTCCACAGTTTTTTCAATTCCCTTCAAGGTCGAGGTGCTTATCCTTCTTTTAATTTTCTTTCAATTTTATTCAGTGGTCAGCCGGGACAGCAAAATCCACAATTATCTATTCTCGCTTTGACATGGCTTGTCCTTGTGTCGTTGTTTTGTGCCGCTATTAGAAAAGATTCAGTTTCCCTTTGAAGGTTTCCTTTTCTAAACCACGCCCACGTCTTCTCTTGTGAGATGTAGCTTGTTAGTCGTTTAAAGCGCCCATAGAGTTGGTCTTCTTCCCATTATTGTTTTCTTTTATTGTTCCGCTTGTCCTTGTGACATTTATATTGTTTCTGGTGGCTGTAATCAGTCTTCCTGCACGCTTTTGTATGTGGTCTTCGAGCCGTAGTATCGATGTGTCCACGCTGTCTTCAATGTTTGCAAGTCCTCTTCCTCCATTTCTTTTTGACACATATAGTCTGTTAACGTCAACTCTTGGATGCAATGCCTTGTGCATGATCATTAGTTTTCTTGTTCTTGTGTCCATTTGTTAAAGTTCTTCTCTGGCACACTTCAAGAATGGTCACGAGTATCTTACGTAGGGGGACACCCAGGTATTTATCCTTTTGACAATGTTCCTGCAATAGAGTTTTGTTTCGAGTAATTTTCTGGCTTTTCTGCGATACTCTTTTTTCAATTTTTGGTCTTTCATTCCTGTTGTTTTATGGTGTCAGCTTTCAATATCCCCAAGTATTTGTAGGTTTCCTTATCTCTGAGCATTCTGATGACCACATGATTTGATGATTCGATTCTCCTTCCGTCATGTGTCGTTTGCGACTTTTCATTACTAGCATGGCGCATTTTTCTGTCTAATCCCATTCCTTTATCTTGACTGTATATTCTCACTATCTGTATTAGGGTTTCCAATTCTGTTTCGTTTTTTTGCAAAAAGTTTGATGTTGTGCATGTTCATCAAGTGGTTGATCTTTTCCTGCGGTTGACATAGTTTGTATCTACGGTGCATTTCCTCAGGATGTGGTTAAGTAGCATCATGGCTATCATAAATATTAATGGTGATTGTGCAACTCCCTGGAATATGTCTCTTTGGATCTTTACCTCTGCTAAACTTTTTTCTCCTGCTGTCAATTCTGCTCTCAAGGTATGCATGATCTTTTCGATAAACTGTACGAATGGTCGGGGATTTTATACATTTTGAGACTGTGTAGTATCCAGCTTTGGGGGACCATATCGTAAGCATTTTTGTAGTCAATCCAGGCCATAGCTAAATTTTTACGTCTCATTTTACTTTCGTTGAGGATGTATTGATTAATATATAGTAGCATCCCTGTCCCTCTAGTTCCCTTGCAGCATTCTGTCTGTCCCTCGGGAAACAGTCCGTTGCTTATTAACGAGTTGTAAACCACCCCCTAATTTATACAGTTTGCATTTTCCACATCATCGTTTGGCACGTTATGGGTCGATAGTGGGTTGGAGCAGTTCCTTTGAGGGGGTCTTTTTGGATTAGAGTGGTCTTCCCTTTGGTCATCCATTCGGGTATCTCAGTTTTCTGTATGCATTTCTGTCGTGTATGGAGGAGAAATTTTAAAACCAGAATCCGTGTATGCTATCAAGGCCAGGGGTTTTCTAGTTTGCTATCTTTTTAAGTCTTGCCTTGAACCTTTTAGGGCGGGTATGGTCACTTGAGGGTCTTTTTCGAGCATTCGCTACTCTGTTTCCATGTTGTTTATCCACTAGGCTTTTTTGTTATGATCTTTCCGTTCCCATATTTTGTTCTGAAATCTGCTTGCCTCTCTCGTATCCACTTGTTGATATGGCTTCGCTCATTCTCCCCCTTAGTGTTCATAGAATTTTCCTTGTTTAGAATGTCCTGTTTTGTCTATATTGATTGTTGTTATCTCGGTATCTTTTTAGTCTTCCTCTTTTTGGTTGGACTTCTCAAGCTTTTTTTAGCTCTAGTTGCCGTACTTTTTCATTTTCGCCCGAAACATTTTTAATGTTCCATTTGAGTATACTTGCTTGTTGTAGTAGTCTTTTTATCTGCGATCCAAGTCTGAGTTCCCCCCCGGGCTTTGACTTTCTGTCTGTGGTCTTCAAGGGGACCCCGATTTTTTCACCGACTAATTCTGCTTCTGCGTAAATCAAATCATTTAACTCCGTGATGTCGCTAGTCGGGATATTTGGCGGTAAGTTGTTCATTCTTGGTTTTGGACTTGACTGTCCTCTAATCTTGGTTCCTGAGAGAAGGCAATATAATTTTCTTTTCAGAAACGATTCTTCTAATGGTATCTATATTAGTTTTTTCCTCTTGGGTCAGTGTTTGCGTTTGTGTGTTTGCAGTGCATGATTCATTGTCATGTAGTGTTTGGTTAGGAGTCTCTGGATTTTCTGCATTTATTGTCTCGGTTACTGTGGTAGGGGTTTGTTGATGGGTCTGCCTATATGTTTGTTGGTGGATTTCAAGGTTAGAAAACCAACCATTCTTTGTTATTGTCCTAACCTGGTCAGCGGGCCTTTGTCTGTTGCCTTAAATCTGCCAAATTCTGTCCAGATTTCTATCATTCTTTTTCTATACCCTCTTTTAGCAGGGTTGCTTCTAAAATAACAGTATAATGCTAATTTTTTTATCTTCCCTAGTCCATTGTCTACGCTGTGGAGTCTGGTGGGAGTGGTCGATTTCTTCCTCGTTTGTGTATCTGAAAGAAGAATTATTTGTGTATCTGGAAAAAGAATAGCCAACATTTGCAGGATGCAGACAGGGTACCCCATGCTGACTATCAAAGGAGCACAAGCAGATCATGGAACCCAGTCCTGTTGTCTCGACCCCATGTTGATTTAGGTTTCGATTCGTCACTTTTGATGGGTAGTATGTTGTGGCTATACCAGACCCAGGGGTTGTTTATTACTTGCGCACCTGACACAGATGTGACCGAGAATAGATAATGGTGACTGTTCATGAACAGTGGATAAAAAAAAAAAAAATTAAATCGATAAAATCTTAAGTTTTAACTCAGTTAAAGTCCGTTATCCTGCTATTTTTATATCTCATCTTGAAGTAGTTTCAAGTGTTTCTGTATCACCTTTATGGTTTTATATTTACTGCCCTATTTTGAGACTTTATTTTCACCAAGGTTTGTCCTTTCTTAATAAATATTAGACTCCTGAAGTCTTTTCGGATATATTGGACGGTCATTGGTCTTACTTAATGCTTTCAGACTATATATCAGGTACGTATATTTTCATCGATTGAGACAAGTCACTCAAATGCTATACAGCATTTAGCACGGTAAATATAAATAAATCTATTCCGTGATTTCGAAATAGTTTTGCTGAAAATAATTCTGGAAAATATAATGTCTTCATCTAAATAACAACCATTCACTAAAAGATTTCACGAGTAACGAAATTAATGTTTTTTAAATAAAAGACAAATTTTACTAACCCGTCTTCCTTTTCTTTTAAAAACACACAGCAAAGATTCATTTATCTTTCCCTAGCAGTTCGACCTCTTTTTTTTTTAATCGGAATAGATACTTGAAAACTTATTTGTATCAATTCCAGCATTAAAATATCCGTAAAGAATTGATATGCTTTTAATCAAATAAAGTAAACCAAAAATAAATAAACAATCGTCTTATTATTTGGTAATACAATTGTAGCCAAAGAACATAGGATTAATTATTTTTAAAAAGTGCTGTCTTAAATGGTTAATTTTGTTTACTCCTAAGAAGAGCTACCCAATTAGTTTTGTTTGATTGTAGTAATAATTTAGATTTTCTCAAGTAATTAATTTCAGTTAATTGTGTTTTAACTTTAAATAACCTTTTTCACTTTGCATAATATAAACATTTCAATTACTTTTGCTTTTGGCTGCTAGATAATTAAATTAAACAAATAAAAACAAATTGTAAGTTGTGAATATTAGTTTGAGTAACAGGAGATATCGACATGTAAACAAAAAAAAAGAATTACTACGAAGAGGATTGAAAAATGATAGAATTTTGCAAACGTAATATAGTAATGCAATTATATTTAAAGTTTTCATTTTTGGATTAATCGCAAGAAAATAGCCGAGAGATAATCTAAAAATATAATTACTGTTGAGTATTTAAGGAAGGTTAAAAAAATGTTAGGTGAATATCTTTCACTTTAAATAACATAAAATTAGAATTTATTTGAACATATAAAACAAAGCAATTTACTGAGCAGTTAAAGCTTTAATTTTCATTTTAATTACAAGAAAATAGTATAAAACAATTCATAAATTTTTTTAAGCTTGTAGTCCATTCTAAATTTCAATTTTAAAATTTTTGAATAAGAGGATTAATCACTCTGCATTGGCATAATTTTTAAAGAAAATAAATTAAATTCTGAAATTTCTGCTTAAAGATTTTCCTTCATTAAAAATTAAATTCCACCCTAAGTTGATCAATATGAATATGAATATTGCTACAACAATAATTCTTGGAGTTTTCAAAGATTCCTGGAGTATCTGACCGACAAATTAGACGATAATACTTCTTTGTTTTTTTTTACGCTTGATTTACATAAGATTGCGGACAATTTTCAAGAGTTGACTGATTGCTTATATGACAAAGTTCTAAATAAACTTCAAAGACAATTTTGCAATTTTGTTCACTGTGTTCAGTATAATATTGAGGACTTAATACCAGTGATTTGATAAGAGCAGAAGATTAATAATTATTATTATATTCCTCCTTGTGATTTTTTCACAGCAGCGGTAACTGATGGTCTCTCACTGGAGTTAGAGTGATAGCAAGTCTTCTCAAGCCTCCAGAACTCTTCTCAGAATTCTGGCCGATCTTAATAATGATGTAGTTTGGATGGTCTCAGCTCGTCTTCCTATTTCCAACCCTTCCAGTCCCTTTATAAAGCCTTTTGAGAACACTCCTAGCGCTCTAATTATAATTGGTATCAACGTCACCCTCATATTCTTTAGCTTTTTTTTTAGTTCTCTGGCAAGGTCGAAGGACTTTTCTCTGTTTTCGTTTTCTTTGAGTTTCACTCTGTGGTCCACCGAAACAGCAAAGTCTACTATTTGGCAGGTTCTCTTTTCTTTTCTTAATTATCATTAGGTCTGGTCTTCTGGCCGGGATTAGGAGATCCGTTATATTTCAAAATCCCTGAGAATTTTGTGTTTCATACTTTTTGAGGGATTATGATTTGTGCCTGTACCATTTTTTAGAATGGTCAAATTTCTTTTGAGTCTTTCACACCAGCTCTAACTGATATTTTTTCACTGGAATGACAGAAAGTCTCCCTAGTTCTCTAAAACTCTTCTTAATATCCGAGCCAATCTATAAGTGCGATGCTCTGGTTGGTTTCAGTTTTTTCTCTAATCTCCAGTTCACCCAGTCTCTTTTCCAGGTTCAAAGGCGCTCTAACTAGGATTGTTATCACAGTCACCCTCATATTCTGAAACTTTTTTAGTTCTTCGGAAAGTTCAGCTTTTTGGCCCACTTTCCCTTTCACTATATGGTCGGAGGAAACGGTAAAGTTCGATTTTTCTTACCAATTAAAACTAGGTCTGGAATTCTGACTAGGATTGGTGAACCGTTTGTATTTCAAAGTTCCTGAGGATTCTATGTGTTTTATTTTCAAGGACAGCTTCTGGTTTGTGCATATACCATTTCTCAGGATGGGAAAATTTCAGTTTCTTTTACAATTCCTAGTGTATGTCCCTCCCCACTCGGTTGTGCCTGTTCCTTTATTCCTCTTTTGTGTTAGTTGCATTCACTTATGGGATTAATTATTTCTTCTTTTTCACCACATAGCCTCTATGTGCTAGTCTCCTGCATATTATCAGATTTTGCTTTGGCATAATTAGTCCTTATTTAGTGTAATTATTATTATAAATCTTTGCAAGTTTTTCACATCAGCGTGTCTGATTGACAGTATTGTGGCTAATCATAACAATGCTGTTGTCAGGATGGTCTCAATTCGTCCCCTGATTTCCAACCCTTCTAGTCCTCTTTCCAAGTTTTTCGCTACCGTTCCAAGTGCGCAAACTACAATTGGTATCACCGTCACCTTCATGTTCGACAGCTTTCTTTGTTCTCTGGAAAGATCTAAGTACTGGTCTCTCTTTTCCCTTTCTCTGCTTTTCATGGGGGGACGGCAAAATTCTCTCTACGGCAAGTTCTTCTTTTAGTTAATTGTCATAAGGTCTAAACTTCTGGCCGGGATTTGGTGATCTGTTTGTATCTCAAATCCCAGAGAATTTTATGCGTCTTATTCTCTAGGACAGAGTCTGGTTTGTGCATATGCCATTTGGTCGTATTGTCAAATTTAAATTTCTTGCACTATTCCTAGTGAATCGCCTTCTTCACCCAATCGTGTCTAGTCCTATACTCCTTTTGAGATGATGTGTACATTCGCTTATTATGTGGTTCCGACTTTTTCACTACATATTCTACACTTCCTATCGATTTTCGCTTTACTCCTCGAGAGTGTTACACTGATGGTTTTTCACTGGAATCTGAATGACCGCAATTCTTCTCAGTTCTCCAGGATTCTTCGAAGTATCCTATCAAATATCATTAATGCTGGGTTGGGATAGACTCGATTCTTCTTCTGATCTTTAATTTTCAAAGTTTCGATTTCAGGTCTTTGGAGACCATTTCAATCAGTCTAACTACTATTAGTATCATCATCACCTTTAACAACCACAGCTTTTTCAGCTCTCTGGCAAGGTCCTGGTATTTGACTGACTTTACGTTTTCTTTTATTTTCATTTATAGTTCGCATGAACGGCAAAATCTATTAGATGACAAGTTTTTATTTAATCACCACTAGATCTAGTCATTTGGCACGGATTGAGTGATCACAGATAATTTTATTATCTTGGACACATTCTGGTTTAAGCATATACTATTTGTCTGTATAATCAAACATTTTCCAATGGATAACATTCTCTAATCAGTCATCACTACCCTTGTATTCCCTTTATACCAGTTTGCTGTATTCACTGGTGTTTTATCTCTATCTCAACATTATCTCCTCTTCAACATATCACCAATTTTTACTATGAAATATTCTTTTATATTTATTACAACTTAGTTTTCTGCTGCTATTAAAAGAGATTCATTTTCTTTCTTCAGATTTTCCCTTTTTATTCATATCCAGTTGGTCATCTCTAGTGGACTTTCTTGATTTTTTAGCTTGATGCATCCATAAATTTGTTTTCCTTTCTATTTTTGCTTGTATTCAAAAAACCCAAAAGGATTTTAAGCGTTTCATTTTGAAGGACAGTTTCTGATTTGTGCGTATTGCATTTGTCAGTATCATGAAATTTCATTTTCTTGCATTATTCTCATTCGATGACCTTTCCCACTCAGTCATGTCTGTTTTATCATTCCTTTGCTGCATTCATTTCTTATGTAAATAATTTTTTATTCACTACAACTACCTTTGCTATTCTCCTGTATATTATCATTTTTTTTCTCTATCGGCGTTATTTCTGATGGGGTTTATTATTATTATTATTATTATTATTATTATTATTATTATTATTATCTTCTCCTTTTCGAGTTATTCACATCAGCATTAGCCGATGGTTTCTCACTGGAGTTTGAGTGACAGCAAATTTCCTCAAGTCCCCAGGACTCTTTTCAGTATTCAGGCCGATCTCAATAATACTGTAGTTGGTTGGTCTCCACTCGTCCTCTTATTTTCAAGTCCTCCAGTCCCGGTACCAATCTTTTGGTGACTGTACTCCGAACCACAGTCACTATTGGTATCACCGTCACTTCCATATTTCACGGTTTTTTCAATTCTCTTGCAAGGTCCAGGTAGTTTTCTTTCTTTTCACTTTTTGAATTTTATTCTGTGGTCAGCTGGGATAACAAAGTCCACAATTCTACAAGATCACTTTTTTGTTGATTATTACTTGGTGTGGTCGTCTAATCGAGATAAGTTGACCCATTTGTATTTCAAAATCCCAGAGGAGTTTGGACGTCTCAATCTCCAAGAGACAAATTCTGGGTTGTGCATATATCATTTGTTCATATGATCAAATTTAAATTTCTTGTCTGCACAGTTACCAATGGATTACCTTGCCCACCCAGTCGTTGTCTAGTCTTATAATCTTTCTGTACTAGTTTATTGCATTCGCTTATTATGTTAGTGATTGTTTCGTCTCATAATCTATATCTTCTTTTTTTGTAGCATTTTATCTATTCTTACTTTGATATGATCGGTCCTTATGGCGTTGTTTTGAGTTACTATCAGGAGAGATTCAGTTTCTCTCTTAAGGCTTTCCATCTTTATCCACGTGTACGTTTTTTCGTGAGATGTCGCTTGTTAGTCGATCAAAACGTCTATACAGTGTTTTTTTCTTCCCATTTTTGTTTTCTGATTGATCCTCGTGTTGTCAGTATTGTTGTATCTGCGCATCAACGCCCTCTTCAATGCTGGCTAGTCCTCTTCTTCTTTTGTTTCTTGATGCATATATTATGTCAACGTCATCTCTTGGATGTAAGGCCTTATGTATCTTCATTTACTATTATAATAATTATTATAATTTTTTTCCCACGGAAGTTATCTCACCAGCGTTAGCTGAAAGTCTTTCACTGGAGTCAGTATGCTGGTTGATCTCAATTCTGCTGTAGTTTGGGTGGTTTCGATATGTCTTCCGGTTTCCAACTATTCCAAGCTAAAATGCTTCAATTCCATTTTCATACCCTAGATATATATTCTTATTGTTTGTATCAACTTTTTTTGCAGATGGTTTGATGGCGTCCATCATACACAAGGTGAGTTTGTAAATTTTTGCCCCATTGCATTTTCTTAGTACAAAGTAAAGGAGTATCATTGTTGCTTCGAATTGCTGTTTTGAAAGTGAGTCTTCCTGGAAGTTAATTCTTTGAATCTTTAATTCTGCTCGGGTTTGTCCTCCCGTTGTCAATGAAAGAAGGCCAGAAGGACAGATGTAGTATTAAGTTTAAAAAATAACTTATTATCTACTTCTTCTTACTAACTGTGATTTAGTGGATCCAACTGCCGCAGCAGACGGATGATTGAAAGTAAAAGAAGGTAGAAAGTTATTCAAAGACTTGGATCTTGCCTGAGAGATTTAAAAGCATTCAGATATGAAGACGAAGTCTGTACTAATTATAGTTGTTGAATTTTTAATAGTTCTAAAAGGCTTAGAAAACAGTCTGGATGAAATGGAAATCAAAGGATGTTCGAAAGCATGTAGACCACATCATCCAGATCACATCATTGTTAGGATACCTTAAGATTCCAGGAGACATGAATAGATTTACTGTCACTCCGTGAAAGAACATCTGTGTTTATTGATGGGAAAACTCGCAGAGTGAAATAATAATCATATCCCTTTCTCAGTGAGTGAAATAAAACCAGACTAGTTTAAAATAATATATATATATATATATATATATATATATATATATATATATATATATATATATATATATATATATATATCAGCAAAAAGGTTTTAGTGAGTCGAAGTATCTTTGAAATACAATGTCGCAGGAAACGTTGGAATTGGTGTAAACTTTTAACCAATAATATGAAACTTTCCCTTCTTCAATACGTCTCATGACATGTATTAGCTACGCCCAAACTAACGACATCAACTCCTGCCTATAGAGGATTTGACTGACGAGAAGATTATGAACGGTCAATCATGTGAGCACTCGTTTTAGGAGCGAGAGACAAACAGGCTTAAGATTTTAGCAGATTTGTAAAGGGTTAGTTGGTTAACAGGACACCAAAGAATTTATAACAACTCTATCAGATGATGATTAATAGAAGAACAAACCCTTGACTGGCAAACCACATCGCATCTTCATTTTAAGGGAACTAATCTCAAATGAACTTGTAATGATTTAAAATATGTGAGAATTTTTTGTAATCACGCATCTGCCTTTTCTTTCCAAATATGGAGAACCACGTTATCTCATTCGAGATTCAACTCTACGATACCCACACACCGATTTTCGATCCGAATGCTCTTTTATTTATTATAGGTTATTTTATTTCATTTTTTCTTTCCTTCTTTCTTTCCTTCTTTATTTCTAATCATGGCTTCTAGTACGTGCAGTATTTCCCTATTGGAAAAATAATATTAACAGAATAAAGAATTTATTAGTTCCCCTTTTCTCTAAAATTTCAAAGCAAAAAAAAAAAAAAAAAAAAAACCTCACAAATCCGTTTCTCAAACCACAAAACACCACTTAATTAAAAAAAAATCCATCACGTGACATGACGCAATTTGAACTTATCAACCAGTATCAACCCGTATTGTAACATAGCAAGATCTACAAGCCCTGATGAAAACTTCTAATTGAATCAAAATTTATTTATCATAATTATTTCTTATACGAAAACAATTTTGATGAAACACATTTGCATTAAAAAAAGATTAAAGTCGAAACGCGTTGGCAAATAAACAAACCATTTAACATATTTTTCTTCTGTTTATCTTTTCTACGTAGATTCTCTCTGATTCAACTCATTTCTTCCAATATATATATATATATATATATATATATATATATATATATATATATATATATATATATTCCCTTTGCTTGGACTGGTTTCCTCGTGGCTGATCTGTGAACGTACACTGAAAGATAGAATCCCAAACTGATCTTTATGCTAAATGTAATATAGGTGGAATGGAAAATTTCTCTCTACGATCACAATGGAAATAAGCTGAATATGCAATCTAAATAACTGAATTCCAAAGACTCTCATTTATAATCAACATCTTGACAGAAAAATAATGTTGGAATACCTTATTTCAGGCCCAGAGACTATTTAAAATAACTCTCATCGCTCTGGATATGTCTGTTGATACATTCTCGCAAGTTATTTTAATTCACAGGGAACGAAGAACAAATTGCCACAAAGCCACCAGGAAGTGTGATAAAACCCATCTCCAGTATCTCAGAGTATTGAGGGAGAAAGTAAAAGCTCTATCAGTCATGGCAGCTACTTATCTGTTAAATCTGTTGTATTCACTATCTGCGGGCTTGTATTCAAATCTGAGGCTAGTTCGAAATCTCATACGAGACACAATGATTAAGACAAAGAAAAACTATTGGGCCCTCATATACTGAAATCCACAAGAGAGGAAGAAGGAGAATGTTTTTACTCAATGTTCCTTAATGAGATATCACCTTGTTCTGAAATAAGTACTCAAATAACAAGTCAATTCCTTAGAAAGAATAAAAAAGTTTTAGTAAGCTATAGAATTTTTACGCCCCCACCCAACATCAACTTTGATTTCCATCTAAGCTGATGTATGAAAATCAAATGAAAATTTGCTTTTAACATGTCAGATTCCATATGCAACACCAATTTTAACTCCGTCAGGATTCATTATGAAATTAGCAGTTTTTCGGCGGCTGCAATTGTATGTAAGTTTAATAATAGAAATTGATTTGCATGAATTCCCATTTACTCATTTACGTCATGCCAGTGACGGGACATTTGATTAATGGAATGGTATTTACAGTTAAGACACATTTCAAGCGTCGCTCCGTCTTCGCTTCGTCACTGAAGTAGCGATTAAACTGTTAAGAAACTATATGAATGAAAAACCTATGTATTATAGGTAATGTTAGCGGTTTGAGAACTATGTGCCAGAGTAAGGAAAGCTTACTAAAATCAGTCACGGTTTCCATTATGTCTTTGATGTACTTTTTCAGTTTTTTAATGAGTGAGCATTAAGGAAGAGCAGGTAGGTGGCCAGTGTGACAGAGCAAGCGAAATTTTAAAAATTCTTTAACTTTGGTTCTGTTTTATGGCACTGAAACCCTTTTTAGATTATTTAATGCTAAATTCTGTCATATATATATATATATATATATATATATATATATATATATGTGTGTGTGTGTGTGTGTGTGTGTATTTAGGCAGCATTTCTTCGTTAATGCAAATTTCATTAAACGTAATAGACATTTTATGTCTACATATTTTCTTCTGGATCCGTTCGAATTCCCGTATTACTTTTATCGTATTCGGGGGGAATTGATTTATGTATTGTCCATAGTTGTATGTACCCCTAGTACTTTCTGCCCGACTTTGGGCCATCATCAGGGGAGGATCTATTACAAAAGTGATGTAACTTTTGTTTTAGCATATTACTACTGTGTAAGGGCGTCTTTGCCGTTGAAGATTATGGCGTTTGCTTTTAAATGTAATTCTATAATTAGTGCCAGTAGCTAAAGACATTTAAGTACATTAGCACTGGTTTGAAAATTAATTCTATTAAGTGCTGGTTGCATGTTTCTAATATGTAGTGCTTAGAGAATCTGAAGTTTTTGCTTATTATTTTGATGTTCTAATATTGTTGTGTTGTCGGTGAGAATTTTCCGTTGTTGTGTTGTTGGGCATGAATGTTTTTTTTAAATGCTGAGCTATTGAACTTGTGTCAGAAAGGTGCATTGTAAGTCTCCTCGACAGGGTAGTTGAGGTTAAACCAACATATATATTATTATTATCAGAGATACAATCTCCTAAAGGACATTTAGATTTATATATAACGTTGGTTTTTTGCAACACCCCAATCGAGGGAGAGGAATTATTTCTAATGACTAAATTCGAGGTTTTAAACTTATTATAATATATAATAAGTTTTATTTTTTATTAGGATCAGTGGGGAGTATGTTTTTGTGAATCAATGTTTTTAATATTTTTTCATCGGATTTATAATTGTCGTGCATTTGGTTACGATAAAAAGGTTTTTTTTTATCGTAACCAAATGCACTACAATTATAAATAATAATTAAATAAATCCACGTTTCCTTGCTCTATTGTCCAAAGATATCTTTTGTGTTGAGAGCAACTTTCATGCTTTCTATAAATCATGGTGGAATTCAGTTTTCAAGTTAAAATTTTTTACAAGAAATATAAATGATTTTTTTCAATTGAAAGTTTGTATTACCAATAAAAATATGAGTAAAGTTTAAATATTTTCTAAGATTTTTAAATAATTTTACCGACTTAAGAGAAGCTGAGAATTGACGAGAACCCGTCCAGAGACAATAATGGTAGCAAAGTTGTGTAATTTCCCTTAATATGTTACTGCCTTCTTTCATTTTGCTGCCGATTAACAAGCCACTAATCTTTTTATATTTTAATAGATTATGTCAAAACTTTGTGCTTCCTTCTTGAACAGTATTGATTTCAATGTAATTTGAAGAATGGGAAATACACGAGGGTTTATTTTATTACCAGGAAGTGTGATTAAATTAAAGCCAAAAATATCCTTCTTTAATTTTAAGAGTGTCTTCATACAGTAATGGATGGAAACATTGTAAAGTTTGAAAGTTCTTTTTCTGTGTGTCAGCTTAGATTCTAATGTCAGACTCCAACTCAGATAAACTGTTTTGAAGCCGTAGAATATAAATTGAGTTCTGTCTTGTAGATCAATGAGTGATCTGTCGATACAGCAATCATGACTTGTCTAACCTAGAAGCATTATTCCTGGAGGCTATGTCAAGCGAAAAACTTGGATCAAATCAGATTTTCTGACAACAGGTAATTTTCAGAGTCTTTTTTTCTGATCACTCTATTGATTATGTAGAGTGATTCTAGTCATATCACGTACAACTTACTAGACGGCCCATGAACCCATTGGTTTTCTCTTGTAACAGCCGTTCACAACAATGTTGATGGTTTTGTTCTGGAAGAAGTGAAATATTTTTAACATCATTTCGTAGTTATTTCCCTTATATAAAGAATTTGAATGATTTAGAAATGACGTTTAGTATGAAAATAGACGCCCCCAAATTAGTATTAGGAAATCGGATTAGAAATTGGTTTATTCTCTTAGAGCATTTCGGATCATGGGCCTAGTGGGAGGAATGTTTGCCTATAGTCCATGAGACCAGGGTTCAATCACAGGTCGAACCATTCAAAGATTTTAAAAAATGGTATCTGATACATCCTTGCTTAACACTCAGCATTATAAGGTGCGTAACAAGGGTAAAGTGGAGCAATCTAGGGAAAGGAGTGGCGCTCTCCCCAATTGAAAAGAGAGCCTTCGAGTCGTTCTTGGCTACAGTCGTTAACTTATATATATATATATATATATATATATATGTGTGTGTGCGTGTGTGTGTGCGTGTGGTGCGTTCAATAAGTTTACAGACTTTTTTGTACAAGCATTTGAAATTATCGTAGACTCTTGAAAATTCAGTATGTTATTGCTATACGTCTTATGAGATGACTGGCCAATTTTTATGATTTTAGGTTCAAGTGAACAGTGCCCTTCATATATAAATGTTAACTCGAATCACCCTAAGACAATAATTAAACAGGCCCCCAAAGCAGTAAATTTAGGAATAAGAAATTCATCAGCAAACGAGAAAATATTCCAAGAGAGTAGTAAAATATATATGGATGCCATTAAAAATAACGGTTTTAGGGATGAGTTTACCTATCAAGAAGAAAATATACCTAATGATATTAATAAAGAAAAAAAAAGAAGTATGGTCATAAAATAGAAAAAGAAAAATTATATGGTTTAACCACCCCCCTTTTGTAGACTAGTTAGTATAAATGTAGGTAAATATTTTTTTTAAATTGATAGATAAGCACTTTAAACATGATAATATGCTTCATAAAATATTTAAAAGAAAAACGTCAAAAATTAGTTACTCCTGCACGAAAAATATTTTTTCAAATGATCAATAATCATAATAAAGAGATAATTAAGGAATTTCAGGACCGAACAAATAATAATGATAATAATAATAATAATAATAATAATAATAATAGTAAACAAAACGAATGTAATTGTAAAACCCGAAATAAATTTCCTATGAATGGATTATGTAGCTTGAATAATATAGTATACCAAGGAATTATTTACCTCATCATCATCATCATCATGTCGCGCCGCCTGCGCGGATATCCCTGACCGTCTCTCGCCATTTCTCCCTATCATTCATCGCCTCCGGCAGGTCTTCAGGATTACAACCCGTGTCCTCACATAGCTGCTGTATGTAAGTTCGTGCTGGTCGTCCCACTCTTGCACATCCATGAGTGGGGGTCCACAGGAGTACATCGCTTATGAGCTCGTCCTTGCTTCTCCAGCAGTGTCCTGCGTGTCTGGTTCGTCGAACTTGTATAGTTTTTGTGATGGGGGGCAAGTGTCCGTATAGTTGGAGTCTCGTGGGGTGTTGTCGCCAGGACTTGTTTAATACTGCTCTCAACATTCTTGTGTAATTTCCGTCCAGCCTCCTCTCCAGCCGCTTCGTAAGCGTCCATGTGGTGCATCCATATAGCAGTATCGACACAACCGCTGCCTGGAAGAAGCTGCGTTTCATTTTATCTGTTAGGTCCGACTTCCATATGATCGAGAGCCTATCGATAGCTGTCCATGCCTTCGTCAGTCGTGTGTCGATGTCCTTCTCGGTTGATGAGACGCTGCTTCCTAGGTAGGTGAATTTGTCGACTAGTTTCAGAGAGGCTCCGTCTAGTGTGGCAATGTTGCCTGTTTGGTTGTAACACATATATTCGGTTTTGTTTGCATTGACATGTAGGCCAATGCCAGCTGCAGCTCGTTCCAGACTATGTAGTAGTGTCTCTGCTTGATTAGGCGTATTCGCTAGTAACGCCAAGTCATCAGCGTAGTCGGCGTCCGTGTATTTACCTAATAGATAATATTAAGGATAAAAAAACTTTTCTTTCTCCCATGAACATCTGAAACACCAAACAGCCCTATCTAAGCATTTTTGGAGTTTGAAAAATAAAGGTTTAACCCCTGAAATTCAATGGTCCATACTGAAAAAGTCAAATACTCCAAAATGTTTTGATCGTAGATGTAATTTATGTCTAGAGGAAAAAATACAAATAATGATAAACCCAGACACTGAAAAATTATTAAATCAGAGATGTGAATTAATAGCTAGATGTAGACATAGGAATAAATTTAAACTATAGACAAATTATCATAGATAATGCTTAAATAAAGAAAAAAAAACATAGGATAAAATTGAGATTTAAGGTATATGAATAAAAATAAAATGAAATAAAAAAATGAGAAGAAACCATGTGATGTGTACGTACTCTTCAATGGAAGGGTTACTGAATTAATAGGCCCAAAAATAAAATTTGAAATTAAAGGAAAAATTAATTTTAAATTTTGAATTTAATTTATTATAAGTATTACTGTATCCTTACGTAAAGTTGTTAAAGAAAGTTGCATTTATCTAAATTAGTATTAAATCTGGAGTTTTAAGTCGAAATGTATTTAGAATATAAAAAAAAAAAATTACAATTATTCCAACCGGCAATAAATTAAAAAAAAAAAGGAAGTGGGCTAAATGAGGAAAAAACTCTTCACCCCCTCTTCTATCCCTTCCCACCCTTCTTTCCTGTGTCTATTCTGAATCATTTTATCCATAAGATCTGAAGAAATCCTGTTATTTTTTTGTTGGTATTTTTGATTTATATCAAAACCCATAACAGGATGGAAATAAATTTATAATCCTAATGTGACCGGTTTTTGTTTTATCTTATATATATATATATATATATATATATATATATATATATATATATATATATATATATATATATATATATAAAGATATTATTCAATCCAGTAAATCCGGTGTTGGAAAGAATTCAATCAGGACAAATAAAATATTTAAGAATAGAATATTAAATTTAAATAATCCTGATAAAGAGCTCAATGTAATTAAAATCCACAGAACAAATAATTTTCTCTTAAAAAACAAAAATAAAAAAAAACAACAGTCGTTCACATTAAGATAATAAATTTATTTCCATCCTGTTAAAAGCATTGATATAAATCAATGCTCTAAAAAGTTAACGGAAATTCTTCAAAACAAACAAGAAATGGATTAAAATAAATTTCTTTCGCATTTACAACCAGACTAATGCAGAAGAAAAAAAAAAAATAAAAACCTTATTTCTCCTATGTATCAAAGCAAGCCTAAACCTTCAAGTAACAATAAATATCAAAATATTATGGTATGTAAAACAGCATCCGGTTTCATCTTACTTCAAATTTAACAGAGGCAAAATTACAGTTACTATAATACCTATCAAAAATTCAAACATTTATAAAAAATGATTCAGACAATCTAATTTTAGTATATAAACTTTTATCATTAAAATGAACTAAAAAACTAAAACGAATGGTAATTATGGTAACCACCCCCAAATTACAGTAACAGAGTAAAAATCTCGAATATAAATTCCAATTATAATTCATTTAACAATTTAATAAATCCTAGTTATTCATTTTCTGTTTATTTATTTATCCACTTGTTTTGAACATATATATATATATATATATATATATATATATATATATATATATACCAGGACGGCCTTTAATTCTACACATAAGGACAAGTTGCCTATCTTTAAATAAAGTTTGTTGATATATAAATTCGAATGTCGATGTAATTAAACATATATACATCGGACTTGTCAACGACTGGAAGTGAGAATTAGATAGCATGTATCCAGAGGTATTTTAACTAAAGGCCGAAAAACATCCGAGCATTCTCAGGCAATGGATTCTGCTATTCGTGTGCATTTGCTTGCCATAAATAGTTGCAGGACCAACTATCAAGATGATTGCTTTTCTGTTCTGCATAGAGCAAGAGACAAAATACATCTCAATATCTTGAAGGCAATCTATATCGCTATTGATCGCCCCTCTCTATTAAGCAGTCACATTTTAAATAAATTTGGGGAAATATTGGAGACTGGTGTAACTTAATATTTTTTCTCCACCTTGTCCCTTCAATCCAATTTTTTAGTTTGCATCTCGTTTTTAACTATTCTTTCCAGTGACTAAGCCTGTCAAGTGCCAGACGAAAGGGCCCTCGCTGTTTTATTGTTTTAAAATAGTTTTCCCTTTACCAATGATTTCGTTACTTATTTGTTTATACAAATTTTCGTGTACCAAGAACATAATATATATATATATATATATATATATATATATATATATATATATATATATATATATATATATATATATATATATATATATATATATATAAACTAACTTACAAGTCAGTTTTTCAGTAAATCATCCATCAGGTGAGTTAATTTTAACAAAAGTAGTGATTAAAAGTGACTTAACTGACCATTGATTGATTTCGTTCGTGATTGATTTCGTTCGTGATTGATTTCGTTCGTGATTGATTTCGTTCGTGAGTTGTTTTCAATTTTAAAGTATTTTAATATTATGATATTGTGATATTTTCTCTACACTTTCTTTCATTTTGACTTGCTGTAATAATGTTTCGGCTTTTTTTCTATTTTAAATCTGTTGTATTTTAATTGAATATATACGTGGGTCATTAAATAAAAAAGGAGATTAATTGCTTAAGTGGTTTGCAATAGGAAGCGATCTTTACTGTTGCAATAATTTCAAGGAAATCAGAAATAATTTTATGTCGATCAAACTGAATCAATCCTGATGCATGCAATCGTTTAAAAGGCAAAATCAATCCCGATGTATTTGCTATAATTAAGGGAATATAATTTATGTATTTGTTATGATTTAGAAAATATAAACATTGGAACCAAATTTTTTCCTTGTTTAATTCCTCTTCTTTTTTTTGAATGGTCAATTTGATGTCAAAGTGCGATAGGCAAAATAAAACCTCGGAAAATGATAAATGAAACGAAATATCATCTTTACCTATAAAATATATATTCAGTAATTATCCCCCATATTAGATTTATTTATTTTTCTTTTTACTTTGTTTTGATCATGGCATTCGTTATAATTTTCTTGTCTATTTTTCATGATAATAGCATTGTTACTGGAAGCTTTTGTTTTAAAATCATTACATTATCTCCAGTTGTACGTATATCAGATTATGCTTTAAATGAATTAGGCCATTTGGGAATAAGATATCTTTTCATCTTTGTGTTTTGTTCTTCCTTTGCAGGAAGTTTTAATGGATTCTTTTAGTAAAAAAATGTTACTTATTCCCCTGGGATTCCTATATCAATGCCCATAAATGACTTCGAAATATCTCTCCCTCTACTGAGAAGAAATTGATACATTTCTCTATTTTTCTCAACACGGAAAATTTAAAATGAATGAGAATCTGATTCATTGATTGAATAAAAGGGTAGAGAACCTCCAAAAAGATTGCAAAGTTCCTCAAATGTACATAATGGTAATAGCCATTCTTAACAGTCATAATGATATTCCTGGGGACATGTGGTAGGCGTTAAAATATTGCTAGCTTTTGAAACCTTGTAAACAACGTGGTGCCTTCAATAAGTTTCCTGACTTTTTTTTGTACAGGTACTTAAAATTGTCGTAGACTCTTGAGAATTCAGTATGTTATTGCTATACGTCGTATGAGATTACTGACCAATTTTAAATGAACAGCTAAAACAGCAATTGGAATACACCCTACTAAAGTCTTATTGTCACAGCTGGTGATTTTCAAAAATGTAATCTGGACGTGAGGACACTTTAGAAGAACTATATGCAATAAAATTCTGTTTTAAACTTGGAAAAAAATGCCACAAAAACGTATGGAATGCTTCAGATTGCTTTTGGAGCATCTTGCATGAATCGAGCATCAGTTTTTGAGTGGCATAAGAGATTCAAGGAAGGCAGGGAGTCTGTGAGGGATGATCAGGTGTAGGAGGAGTAAGAAAGTCAATACACCTGAGTTGATTGGCCAAAGGGTTAGGGTTAGGCTTAGGGTTACTATGTTGATGCTTTAAGGGAGTTCAGCTAGAGATTCCGTCGGAAGAGACCAACACTCTTCAAATCGGGTCAGTGGCATTTCCATCAGGACAATGCACCAGTCCACAACTCCATCCTTGTCACAGACTATTTGACTAAGACAGTTCCTCAGCCTTCCCATAGTCCAGACCTGGCTCCCTATGACTTTTGGCTATTCCCTAAGCTCAGGGGCTGTCGTTATGAGACAATTGAGGAGATGAAAGAGGCTATGACGAAGGTCATTGACACGGGAGACCTGGTTTCAATCCTAGGTCGAATCATATCAAAAACTCAAAAAATGGTACTTGATGCCTCTTTGCTTAACATTCAACATTATAAATTACGGCTCAAGGGTAAAGTGGAGCAATCCATGGAAAGGGTTAGCACCTTCCCCTACACTTTGGTATCGTAGCTATCGAAAAGGGAGCCTTTGGGTCACCCTCGACTGCGGTCTCTAAATTTACTGTACTTTACACACACACACACTCACACACACACACACACACACACACGCACACACACACATATATATATATATATATATATATATATATATATATATATATATGGATTTCTTTTTAAATTAGGTAAACCTTTCATCAAGTAAGGCGAAAGTTAAAAAAAGTTAAGTCTATCCGAAATATTTTGGGAATGTAACATATTAGACAAGACAAAAAACGCAACCCGAAATATTGCGTAAGAAATGTATGCAGTTAGTATGAAAAATACTGAAGGAAGTCCTAGAACTTTAAGACATTTCTTTTTTATTTTTTAACAAATCCCAGATATCAATAAGAATCTACGTTTGATTTAATCTTAAATCAAAAACATTAAGAAGGACACCAATACTTGTCTTTATGAACGATATGAATATTTATGCAAAGCTGATGCTATAAGAGGCTTGAAGTTGGTCGACGATCAAGCAAAACTTTTATTAGAAATTTACGACCATACCTCTTTCATACATATACGTATATACAAGTAATTGGTTTACATGAATAATAATTAGTTCTTTGATATGTTCTGTGAATTTCTAGCATATTTACTAGTATAATTACTTCCTAACTCTGTGAATCACCTCAACCACCACAAAAATGTTGAGCTACAACGGAAAACGAAATGTTCGGCTTTGAATCATTTGAAATATTTCAATTCCATTGTTTTGTAGTAACCCTTTAACTATCCAATAAAACTGGATCTTGCAAATCGTTGTCTTATTACTTTATTCAAGCAACTCATATATTCTATGAAAATGCAAATATAACCCCAGAATGTTTTAAAGAGTAAATTGGAATATTTATTTGAAATAATCGTGGATAAATTATTTGATAGCTTCAAATATTCTTCTGTAAAATGATTATTATAGAAAAATAAAAAAGGTAACTTAAAAAAATGAACCGGAGCGGAAATATCTGTCAACATTCGATGAATCAAATAAACGAGCTTGAAAATTATTAGTTTTGGATAGGAATACTGGAAATCTTATTAACAGGGCAAATTATTAGCATTTGATAGGAATACTTGAAGCCAAAGCTGTGTACAGAAAAACGAAAAGAAACATTTTTAAAAAAATGCCATTTAAAAAATCATTACAATGTCACGTTGAAAATATAAAGTTATAATTCTAATCAAACAAATGAATCAAATTTCAGCATTAAATAAGTCAGAAGGGGTTGATATGCCGTTAAAGAAGTAAACCAAACTGAAACAAATCGAATGAAAAAAATGTTTCAATGTTTGAATTTTTCCCCTCACATCTCGTATTATCGAGATTTGAAAATAGAATAGAATATCAATTTTGTGTCCAGTTCTTTGTTTCTTCTTGTGGTTATGTCCAAAGTCCAACTTTATATCTTGTTTTGCAAAAACAGCGATATTAAGAACAAGGAAATCCCCATCATTTATTGTTTGGAATGAAAATAGTTTTTCATCTTTCTTTGGCAACGTTTGTTGCTCTATGCTATTCCATTCTTTAACGTGGGGTTGTATCGATCTATTCTGATAAGCCTGTGCCAAACTCTTGCAGTTTTTCGTGGTAAATAGCCAAAATTTCATGCAAATAAATAAAATCTTCTCATCACTTCTGACTATTGGCTTTATAAGTTTTGCCCGCTGTTCTAAAAGTTATTTGGACTAATATTCTCATTAGTTTTGATATTACAAAAACGTTTGCTCAGGTTTATCCGACAAATCTCTTCCGAGCTATACCTTTAAGGAGATGAAAGAAATATCTCAATCTCTCTCTCTCTCTCATATGCAGTAAAAAAAAAACAAAAAAAACACCTTAACAACAAAAAAGAAAGTCAAGATCCAAATATTATATAAAATAGAATAACTTTCTTATAAATCCAGACATTATCTTATTGTCCAGCATATCGTAAAAGTCCAGGAAAAGAAACATAGGTGACCCCGGAATTTCTGTCATTAACTGCTTGACGATCAAAAGATTTAGTAAAGAAAATGTTTACGTCGGATGAAGAATAAAAATGAATTGTCTAATCTTTATAGATACTGATACATCGAATAAACCTTTAAAGAATTTATTTAGCCTGGTATAAGGCCATGAGTATTAATCTAATTGCTTTGGGTACCTTAATGTGCAGTAGAGATAATTAACTTACTCTCTTAGATTAATCCCATGGCCTTACACCAGACTAAACTAAATTGTTTTCAGTATTTGAAAAGATTAAACATATATATATATATATATATATATATATATATATATATATATATATATACATATATATATATATATATATATATGTATATATATATATATACTTTTCCCCATGTGATGATTGTATGATCTACATACAATTTTAGGGGCAGATTTAAGAGTACATAATTTGTATGTTTTGGTTTTTTAACAGGCCCTGCTATATTAGCATTGATGTCTTCTTATACATTTTTCTTATTTGCATTTTAAATTCTTTTATATATATATATATATATATATATATATATATATATATATATATGTTATGCAACCTGATTACACTTGGTTACTCAAGGTAACTTAGCCCAATCAGCCGGGGCTACAGAATACACAGGCTGTATCTCTGCAGAGGGATAAAACTCCCGACACAACGAGTTTCCTGGACATGACACTAAACAATTTGATGCAGAAACTTTAGTAATACTGGTACTTTGGGGAATGCAGAGTACCCCTTCATTACCATCACTTCCAGGTCCACTCTGTCCCGGAATGGTAATACTCGGTAGGGTCCTATCTAAGGGGTCAAATAGAACAAAACAGTGTAAATACGCTAAATTGAATTATTTGAAATTAAATGATTTTACATTTAACTGTGTGTAAACAAAAAAACTGTGAACTTATTCTAAACTGAATTGTTTGGAATAGAACTGTTTGTACATTTAATTGTGTTAAAAGAAAAAAAAATGTCGGTAACCCAATGACAAACTGTGTGTAAACAAAAGACAGTTCTTATGCTAAACTAAATAGTTGGGAATTAGGTGAAACCATCTAACTGTGGGCTAAAAAAAAGTGCGCAGTTTTGCTTATAAATGTTATCATCAAAATATGTTCAGAAATCATATATTCAATATATTTATAAAACGGATTTGGCATTAAGTGACCAACAATGGTCGATGATGCCATGAAATCCAACTAAACAAAACTCAAAGCTTCAGTAACATGTGGCATTATTACCGGTTCACATGTACTATTTTCTTCATAACGCAAACAGACACGCATGCACACGTTTATGAAGTTATTTCTAATATAAAACTCTTGATTCAAACCAATTGCACTCAGCATAAAATTTGAACTTGAGTTACTTTCTGATACTGTAGGAAAGGCTTGATAAGTACGTACACGCCATGAAACTTGTAGCAACGTTGAAACTTTCTCGTTATTCTATGTATTCTAAAACTTTTCTTCTCTGTCTAGTTGGATCTTTCATCCCCCACAGCCACGGAAAAAGAATAATAACACAGTTATACTTTTTGGCTTCTCTTCCTCCTATTTTCTTCTTTTCATTCTCCCCTAATCGGCGTTGTTAAAACAAACTTGTGTATGTAAGAATGTGTGAATGTAGGGAAGGGTTAGTTTTTCATTTAGTCTATCTTCACCCACCTCTTAGTTGAATATTTCAGATCTCTTACTCTCTCTCAGTTTCATAACTCTCTCTCTCTCTCTCTCTCTCTGATCCTAGCCTCTCATATCTATCTCTCGTCCAACCTTTTAACAACTCTTTTCTTTTTTCTCTTTCATCTTACTTTCATCACTCTTTCCTTTTCGCTCTCTATCATCCCACCCTCTCCTAAATCTCTCTCTCTCTCTCTCGTCGCACTCGCTCATAACTCTCTCTCAGTTCACTCTCTAATAATTGTATATCTCTCTCTTTCTCATTCTACCCTTTGATAACTGAAATTGTGAGAAATGCGAATAATAGGCACATATTTACCAAAAAGCGTCTTAATATATAGAACATTTGTTTCGGTCTATATTTTATGCTGTTACTTTTTTAGAAAACAACTAAATCACAACAGGAGGTCTATGTTCTATTTACCATGCATCTTATTTTTTTAGGTGTGTGTGCATTTCCTTGACGAGTAATCTTCTTTAGTTTCTTTGTACGAATTCACTTATGAATTGAACAAAATCTTTCTTTATGCTTCATCATCCGAAATACTCCACGTCTTAAAGCCTTTTTTGTCTTTCTTATTTATTATATCTATATAGATCATATACAGATACCCTATATCTTTTTTCCTTTTTTTTTACGCTGGTGATTATGTAGACAACTAGACGACCCATGAATCAACTGTGCGCCCGTTGTAACAGAGATCGTTGCTCATATAGAGTCATTTTTTAGGAATAAGTGAATTATTAGCATTCCATATTTATCTTCGTTATATCGATAATTTTGGTGATTAAATAGGATACTCAGAACAAACGAAGACACACCACAAAATCCTGATTCGGTTGCAAACTGGACAGTAAATTACCTTATTCTCTAACTTTTGTATTTCAACAATATTTCTTTGATAACGCTCGCTACTATGTTCTTTGTTTTAATTCTAATTCAGTTGCAAATAGAAATGAAAATAGCATTATTCTCTAAAAACATTGTAAGAGTATTGTTATAATAAAGATTTGGTTTATGAGCCGACTTTAGCGGGTTATGGTACATACGTATATATATATATATATATATATATATATATATATATATATATATGTGTGTGTGTGTGTGTATATATATATATATATATATAATGATAGTTTTTGTAAGGATGATGTGATATGGTGTTGGCGCCAATTAAATGTATGCATAGGCACAATAAAATAGTAACTTATCTGGACTGGTCAATTTTCGAAGCACCCGGTTTTATCCAAGGCCAGGTGGGGTCACTAACATTAGCCATAAAATAATTATGCCCGATGTGTCTATAAACACAAACTGTGTTGAGTAGCCAATTGGCTAGACATTCCCTAATATTGCAATACCAGATAATCTAAATGTATTACTTCCAGCAAATTTGAAAAAAGAAAAAAAAAAAAAAAGAAAAAAAAAAACACCAACAATAAAAGAACCAAAACAAACAAATGAAAAAAATGAAAAAGCGAATAAAAAAGCTCCTGAACAAAAAAACGCTAATGAAAAAAAAAAAAAAAGAATTTAAAAAACTTCTGGCGAGTTTTCCGCACAAGCAGGCGTTTTTTGCTGGAATCTGAATCACAGCAAGGCTCATCAGGTCTCCAGGACTATTCTAAGTATTCTAAATGATTTTAATAATGCTGTGGTCAAAAGAGTCTCGATTCTTTCTTTGATTTTTTCCTTTCCAAGCCTTTGGGGACAGTTCAAATCTCAGCAATTACAATTGGTTGACTCATGTTCCACAATCTTTTTAGTTTTCTGGTAAAATCTAAGTGTTTTTTGATCAATTAATATTCTTTTATTTTTACTCTGTGATCCACTTAAACGGCAAAAATCAAAAATTATTTTTTTTGTTAATTAACACTTGGTCTGCTTTTCCGGTTGGGATTAGATTTTCTGTTTGGGTCTTAAAATCACAGAAAATTTTTGCGTTTCATTCTCTCGGAGATATTCTTGTTTGTGCTTATACTACTTGGTATTATTATTAAACTTTTATTTCTGGAACAATTTTCGATGGATCAATTCCCCACTAAGTCGTGCCCGGTTTTGTTATTTTTTGCTAGTTTGCTACATTCGCTTATTATGTACGGAGCTAAGGATATTTTAGTCGTTGTTATTTATTGATATCTGACTCCGTTAGTTTCTTCTTACTCCATCTCAATTTGCTGGTGTCTTCTTTTTTGTGAAGGTTGCATAGGAATTACTGAAGAAAATAAGAAAATAGGAGAGAGAAGATACCTTTTCAATTTCAATTTTATTTCATTTGTGTTTTCATCCGGCTACTCTCCGGCGAGGAATGTCTCCTGGAAGTGATGTTTCTTCCGAATAAGCCGTTGAAAGATATTAGTCATCTCCAAAAGTTTATAAGTTTAAATTCAGCGTGGTCATGTGTAGTGGTGTGTTAATGTTGCTTGTTTCGGCATGTTGGTTCGCATACTAAGCCCAGAAGACTAAGCAAAACAGGCGTGCTACCGGCTAGCAACCTGGTGGGAGAAAGTCCTTTCAGTTTGAAGGGTACCACTGAAGTGAAAGCAAATCTATCTTTCTCTCAGAGGCTTCTGAAAGTTTTTGCATTTTTTTAAATCTATTTTTATTTTATCGATTTTTTTTACTCCCACATATGCGATTATCCGTTTCAATGTATAAAATCTACACTTGCTATTCTGTTGTGTTATCAATTTTCGCTTTAATATAATTGGTTATTACAGCGTTGCTTTGTGGTGCTATTAAAGAGGATCCATTATCTCGATGAGGTTTCTATTTTCTAGCCATGCCTAGGTGTTAGTTTGTTGCATCCATTTTTCGAAATGACTAATCATTTCATCTTTTTCTCAACACTAGCTACACTCACTGTTCTATTGCGTCTCATTGATTCTCGCTTTAACATAATTGGTAATTATTTTGTGCTGCTATTAGAAGATAGATTCACTCTTGAGATTTCTCTTTAATAGTCATTTTCATATCTACCGTGTCCAGTTTCGCTTGTTTTTCTCATGAAATATCCATACAGTTGTTTTTCTTCCTATTTCTTTCTCCTCGGTTTGGATGCTTTTCTGTCTGTTGCTAAAACTATAATTAATATTTTTTTGCTTTTTTTAATGTAGTATTCAAGTCCTTGTGAATCCGCATTTATGCAATTTTCAAAGTGCACGAGTCCCGTTCCACCTTCTCGTCTTTGTCATCTCTCATATGTAAAGCCTTCTTCATAGTCAACAATTTTCTAGTCATTTGGTCCATTTGTCTGAGTTCCTCCTTCATTCCTTTTAACAATGGTCCAGAATATTTTACAAAGGGGAATTATCGTTGATATTATTTAACCGTTTGGGAGTTTTTCACATATTTTCAAACTGGTAGTTTTCCACAGAAGTATTTGTGACAGCAAATCTTTTCAGGTCCCCAGGACTTTCTTTAGCATCCTATCAAATATCAACAGTGCGGTAATGGGACTCGATTCTTCCTCTGATCTCCAGTTTTCCCTGTCTTCTCTTTAGGCCATTGGTCGAGACCATTCCAACTAAGAATAATTGGTATCATAATTACATTTTTTGTTCAACAGCTTTTTCTACTCTCTCATAAGATTCAGGTATTTGATTTTCTTTTTGTTTGCTTTTATTTTTATTCTACAGTCTGCTTGGACTGCAAAATTCATTTAATGACACGTTCTTTTTGTTCTTGTTTAACTACATCAGCCTTTTTATTCGGATTGGACGATCTGTTTGTATCTCAAAGTCTCAGATATTTTTATGCATTTCATTTTCTTGGACACATTCTGGTTTGAGGTTATAATATTTGTCAGTATGACCAAACATTTCCAAACGGATAACTTTTTCTAACCAGCCATGACTACCCTTGCATTCCGTTTATACCAGTTTTCTCTATTCCCTTATCTTTCATCTCTATCACCACATAATCTACGCTTTTTATTCTTCAGCGTATCGCCATTTTTTGCTTTAACATGTTTTTTTTAATTACAATATAATTTGCAAGTAAAAAAACATTGATTGTCTTTCTTCGGCTTTTCCCTTTTTTATTCCCATCCAGTAAGTAATCTCGCGTACATTATCTTGGGTTTGTCGCTTGATGCATTCATACAGCCACTTTTCTTTCTATTTTTGTTTTCTATATTCTTTGATTGTTATTTTCATAATTGCCCCGAAGTTAATTCTTTTGTTATTGCTCATGTTGGCTAATATTATCTGTTTTTCTTTGGTCTTTTTGTATAATATTTTCGTCCTTAAATTGTTGCTTCCACTTAATCCACAATTCTGGAGAATCTCCTTTCTTCTTGAAATGATATTTTTTTAGTAATATATAGACCGATGAGGTGGCTGGCTTCCTGCTATTGGCGCCAATTAAATGTATATATAGTCATAGAAAATAGCAACTTATCTGGAATGGCCAAGTCTCCAGGTATCAGGACCTAAGCACTGGCTTTATTCCAGGCAGGCGGGGTCACTAACATCAGCCATGAAATAATTATGCTCGACGTATTTATAAACTCTGTACGAAGTAGCCATCTGACAAGACATTGATACCTATCATCATCATCATCATCTACCATCTTTATCAAGTCGTGCTGAGAGTATTAAATTCCCCAACTATCTTACAATATGTCCTTATCGTTCATCACTCCACGTAGGTCCTCTAGGCAGCATCCAGTGTCCGTATAGAGATGATGAATGTTAGTATTTGTTGGTCGGTTAACTCTGGCGCATCCATGAGTAGAAGTCAATGAGATAAAATCGTTTATAAGTTGATCATTACTTCTTAAGCAGTGACCAGCCTGTCTTATTCGTTTTATATAGGTAATTTGTGAAATTTCAAAGAAGTGTGTGCCTCCATCAGATGAGCAAACCATCGTTATCGCGTTTTTGTAAAGCATCATTATAGTGGTAACAGTGCCTTTGGGAAAACCATATGCCAGTAGAAATTCCTCCATTTTTCCTCTGTATATGGAATCAAATGCCCTGGAGAAATAACCAACACCAGAACTGCTTTAACATTTTTGTACGTAATCATTCGATGAGTTTATAGATAGTCAGATTCTATGAATTTTTGATCGATTTCCCCCTAAGCCGTTCTGGCTTTTCCTACAATCTTTCTCAATTTCAGGACGAATGCAATTGAGAAGCAGGTATGATAAACCTTAGAAGTTATAGCTGTAAGTTGGTCTTTGCAATTCCGAGGTCATCTTTTTTGGAGAAGATGAAATTAAAATTGAGCTGCTATGGGACTCTAGGGCATGAGCACTTGAAAGAAAGAACTGTAAATAACCTAAGGTTTAGCCTGAAATACAGATTTAATGGCAAACTTTTCACGTCGGGCTGTGGCCTTCATGATGAAGTTGATTAAGTCATCGTCTCTGAAAACTGTTCTCTTACATGTGCAATTTTCCTGCTACTTAAAAACATGTCGGTGTTTCGGGTGGTGCAGAGATCTGTAAACAATGTCAGCCATCCCTTGTTAGTGATGTCGATTATCACTAGGTGATACAAACTACTGTCTTTGGGAAAAACTAGTTTTTGCTTAGAAACTATAACTTTAAAACAGTCGAAAACGATTTGATTGTGGAAGTTCTAATTGAGACAAATTAAAAGATAACAATAAAAAAAATGTAAAAACTAAAAATTAAATTACTGAATCTTTGATAATTATTAATTCGACCCTCGTTAAATTCGTCTTGGAAAAATTACTTGTGAACGTATTGTCTGAAATGCTTAGTGCTTGTTATCGTGTGTCACTTGGCTGGCACCATGTAAAGACTTCAAAACTTTCAGAGCAAATGGTAGGTTTAAATATAAAAGTCAGAGAGTTACTAAGAGTGAACTTCCACAGCATCCATTTCAGAAAATGGCTTCAGTAACGACGTGCTACCACCAAATTCCTTTGGGCCGTTAGCAAACAGCATTTATGTCCCCTCCCACAGCAAAATTACCCTTCCAGTAGCGCACCAGTTAAATCTGTGTAGTTCACGCCAAAGATGGAATTGTTTTACACCAACAATGGAATTGTTTACAGCTTTTATCAAACTTGCCTCCCATAATGCGAAAGCATTGTCCTTTTAAACTGTTATGAATCATTTTACAAGTTTGTTTTGTCCAACGATAATCGTTTGGCCTTATGGGTTCCTTATATATATATATATATATATATATACACGAGATATAGTGAAAATGTATCATGACAAAAGTTTCATTGCACACACACACATACACACGCACACACACACACACACACACACACACACACACTCACAAGCGCACACACATATATATGTGTGCGCATGTGTATGAAAGCTTATATATTCATCTGAGGGCGTCCAGGCATCTCAACTGTTAAGACCAATCAGTACCACTCATAAAAATGAAGCCAGTCTCGAATGACATGATTATGGCAAAACGCAAAATTTTGCCAGTGCTGCGCACTCTATATTCCCCAACTCTACCTTTGCTAGATTTTCCCTAGTTTCCTAAAGTGAGAATTCAGGAAATTTTAAGGTTTGCGGACGTGGATGACATAAAAAAATCGGACGGTAAAGTTTCTCACCATATTAAGAGTAATTAGATCCGATATTGTTGTTGTAGTATCTTAGCTATTCCTCAGAATGCACACACACACACACACACACACACACATATATATATATATATAATTATGATTAAAATTTATTGCTAAAAACTGTCTAAATCAGTATAATATCGTATTTTATGCAAAAGAATAGTGAAGAATATCACGATATTTCAACTCTCAAAGAAAACAAAGTAAAATCACTCACGATTCTGAGTTTTCTGTACCTGCTTTTCAGGTGAGCTTTTATCACTGTGTCTAAAGTATATTTATTATGAAGGCATGACCCAGCAGAAACAGCACATCATCGTGTTATTTCATCCATTTTTTTTTTATTTAACCAATGCTCTTAAAATGTTATAACTTAAAGAATGACGTAATTTCTCATAAAATTTGCATGATAAATGATAATTATATATGTTCTTCGTTTGCATTGAACGTTATTTTATTAATAATAAAATCGTATGAAGATAGCTATGAAACGCTAAATTCAATTCTTCATTTCCTCCAAAATAAAAGCATCGATATCATCTTGTACTGCATTTACTACAGAAAATCAAAAGTTTAATAGATACTTTATTATTTATTAACCTTCAATTTATCCTAACCCAATATCGCAAATTGGATGCGTCAGAAGGTCAATTGTTTTTAGCGGAGTACAGTTCACTTGACGTCAGAGTTTTTATTCCTCCATTATTAATCTTCAGTAGGAATGGGTAGAATTGGGAGAATCGGACTCACTATTCCACATTTTTTCTGTATCAGGCTACAACACTCCATTTACTAACCTTAGCAACAGGTCTACACTAATGTAAGTAAAGTTGGTGACCGTTGTCGAGGGTGACTCGAAGGTTCCCTTTTCGATAGTTACTACTCCAAGGTGTAGGAAAGAGCACTACTCCTTTCTCTGGATTGCTCCACTTTACCCTTGATTCGTGCCTTATAATGCTGACTGTTAAACAAGGACGCATCAAGCACCATTTTTTGAGTCTTTGGTATGTCTCGACGAGGAATTGAACCCAGGTCTCCAGGGCCATTGGCGAGCACTCTATGTGAGTATTTACCACTCAAATCTAAAGAATTGGTCTGAGAGTTGCTTTTTACGTTCTGTAACACATCAGGGTATTTTAAAGATATTACTTAATGGTCCCCACCGTGTAAACAAATTTAATTTCCATTCACCCCTAAATAGATTTATTGAATATTGTCGGTAATTTTCTAGTCTCATTGAATGACAATGAGAGGGGTGGATTTAAAGAAAATATTTTGGATTTGAAGATTTAAATTTTTCTAAAATACAGAGAATTCATTATAAATCTAATATTGAATCATATATTAACTCCTAAACATACAAATACCTGGAAATTCTAAAATCGATTCAACAAGGGAAGATCCTGTTTTTTCGGTCTGAGCAAGATTTCTTGCTAATGATTGTTTAATTTTAATTTTATGCTTAGAAATTATCATGGATTAAAATTAAAACTTCGTTTTAGTTTATTTTGACTTCATTTTTCTTTCTTTTTAAACCTATCTTATAATTCTTCTTACTGAATAAACTTTTTACAATCAATTGTAAAAAGGGATATTTTAGAAGTAAGTGTTTTTATCTGATCATTTGTTTGAAATATGATAGTTTTGAAATGTTTTCTTTTGTGAAAATATCATTATGCGTCGTTTACGACACTGAAACGATCTTGATCTTTTCAAAAAGAGCCAGATCGTTTGTTCATTTAAATGAGCTGGGTATTTTAAACACCTCCTATGTAGCCCACACATCACAAGGAACCGTGACACCCAGGCATGCATTCTACTAACTGTGCGATATCTGGCAACTAGTTAACATAATCCAGCAAGTTTCACTCTTCTCTTTTAAAGAGACTTATGAATGCAAAGTAATAAACTCATCCCTTTTGAATCAATTATGCTTTTATTCTCCCAGACAAAATTTTATTCAACTCCAGGAGACAATACGTCCCACACGAAGAAGACCTGACTCTACTTTATACATTCTCAACTAAATTTAAGTTGATAAAAAGCTTTTACCGACGAAGGTGTTTGATCATTAATCACCAAAACTTCAAAGAGAATAAAAACTTCTTACCCATCACTTTAGAACAACAGTCCCCAATCACCTGAATATGAACAGGTACTGTACTACAAATCATATGTTTCAGGGGTGCAGGGAAAAGCATGAAAATTCAAATCATTTGTATCTTTTCTCATGTTTATAAAATCACTGTTACGAATTGTATCGACTTTCTTTTATTTAGTTTGTAAAATCAAAATAAATTCATTTCCTTGGATCTTAATATCAAATTCTGTAAAAGTTTTCTGAATAAAATTGAATGTTTTAGGCACTTACATGTATTTACCAACCTCTTCACTCGAGCAGGATATGACACAACTTTTATTGACTTGGCTGTAAATCACACAACATTTTTATTTTCTGAGATTTTCAACTTATAAGAAATCTCACTAAAAGAGCCATTAAAGTTAATAACGATACACATTTTTTCCTCATTTCATACAACCAAATCTATTTCTTCAAAAAGCACCAGGTAGAACTTTGGAATCCAAGCTACTTTAATCATGAAACTAGTTATACTTTCTAAATAAAGTATGACAATCAAATTAAAGAATAACCGTAGGTGATATGATGCATGAACAATATATCATTTTAGCGAGCTCGATCTCTGGGTCAAAGAGAAATGTTTAACCTTTTTAACTGTGTGCAAACAGATGAATGTTAAATTGAATTGTTTGTGTTACATAGCAATACTTGAAACGATTTAACATTGTACAAACAAATGGTTTATATCAAATAAAATTTTAGTGTGTGATAGCAACACTTAAAAAGAATTTAAGTGTGTGGAAACAAATGAGATTTGGCTTGTTTGAAATGTTACCTATAAACTATTCATTTGCATCGTATATATTCAATGTATGTATAAATAAGATTCGGGATTTAATGAACAACAGAGGGCGCTATGTCATACAACCCAACCATACAACCATCATTTCAGAAGGGGATATTAAGAACATTTGGATTATTTATAGTATTTAATATAAAATGTTGGCCCAAGGAAACTTTTTATATTCAAACATTTTAGGCAGAGTTTTGTTTCTGTCAGTGTTTTTATTGTTTTTATGGCTCTGATATGGCATCAAATACGATACATTTCATTTTTATTTTGGTCCAAAAAAAATTTGATAAAGCCGGATCTTGGTATAAGATGATTTACTATTCAGAGCTTTGTGTCTCATTTGACAAACGAAGACAATCATTAAAATTATTTGGATTAAGAATATGTACCGTTATGTTGTTAAAAGAGCTAATGTGCAGATCTTTCAATAAGCTTAAAGATGAATTGTTTCCAAATGCTGGAAAAATGCAGCCTTGTGCCAGAATTTCGGAACTTGAAAAATATAATATATTACGTTCTACTAATGGAATCTGACGTGTGTTAATAGTTAAAAAGCAGAGTTAACAGACCATTGATAGTGAGTTTGATTCTCACAAGCTGCATCATGATTAAGGCCTTATATCAAACTAATTCAAATTTAGTGACTGGGTGCCTTGCATTGGGTAATGGTTAACTGGCTATCGTAACAAACCATTGCAAGGGGATTTCATTTTCATGCCATGTACGTCTTGCCTGGTATCAGACAAAGTCGAATTTAGTAAACAACAAAAAGACGCTTTACATTAGATGATGTTTTCCGAACTTGAGTAAAATATCATTGTTTAAATGTTTGATTCTCAAATCTCTGCCATTATGCAACAAACTAAGCAGAACTATTATTTTCTTGTGGTTGTTAGGTTTGTTGACATGTTTTTTCCCTAAACAAAAAGAAAAGTAATTGTCAATCCTAGTTTAAGACGATGAATACGACTTGTGTACACCGGATGACACACGTAATATGCCCGTTTTGTAATAATGAAATTAGGATGGCAGTTCTTGCGATGTTGATGGCGTATATAAACGATAAAACGATATTCGCAAATTGGAAACGGAGACAGTTTCTAATCACTTATTTTTAGAATTAATCAAAATGCATCCGAAATATCATGTAGAAATGATGACAAGTGCTGAAGAAAAGAACGTTTTACTGATTATTAGAGCAATTCATACAATATATTTCCTACTTTTTCAAACTATGATGATATGTTGCTGAGACAAAATTGGATTAAGCAGAAAACGTTAATGGATTTTATTAACTAGATAAACACCGAAGAAAATAGAAATTCTAAAAGTCCTGATGATGGTTTATTGAAACCGAAACGTTATATCATCGACTTTCTTTCACAGTAAACTTGTCGCTTTTGATTACTTTGCTTTTCAATTTTTCTTCATACAAGGGTAAGTCAAAAGTCTTGCAATATTTTGCTACGTGTTAGTTTGTGTATATCATGTGACCAAAGCAATTTAAGCCGTAAAAGTTTCCTAGGAATGGTCGTCATCTCATAGTCCAGTATTGTTTGTCAACTTCATGATCTCGGCAAAAGCAGACAGAATTATTACTCATGTTTAAGTAGAAAACAATGCTTTTCTTTAACAAGAAGGTCTAAAAACTGACAACTATACACAGTAAGACGAATATTTAATTGCTTCAAATTATAACATGTAATTTCACTGAAGATCATGAAGTTTGGGAAAACTTTAAAAATAGGTCCGTATTTCATTCTTCAATGCTGATTGCATTTCAATTTGATATACATCGATAAGGTTTCAACTGTTGTGGCCGCCACTTTCCACAAACTTAGTTCTAAACATTTTCATCACCAATAAAATACATGTTTTTGTGGACTCGGAAAAAAAGATGATAAATTATGCAATATTTTAAAAATCATATTTGTTTGAATACTGTGCAATAAAAATCAGGAAAAATGGTGAAGTCTACTAGGAAATCAATGCAAATGTTACCGACAGAATAATGCCATTATATATATATATATATATATATATATATATATATATATATATATATATATATATATATATTTATATATATATATATATATATATATTGTAAATGATTTTACTTGAGAAATCATTACGGATGAGGGAGAAGAGATTATCTGTGACCAGACATGAATGCAAAAATGGAGCTTTGCGATTCAGTGTACCATTAATATACGTGTAACTTAAAAATTGACCATCAGTAAGAAAACGATATGTTCAAGGTCCTTACTATTATTAGATTGTACATTTTTCATATATGGTTCTATATAACGTAATAATAAAAAGATTTGAAAAGAGAAGAGAATCAAGCTTCCTGTTGTCATAATCTTCAGCTAAGATTATTTAGTAACCACTATCTTCATTCTTGTAAATGGTTTATTCCAGGGAATTACCTCAATATCTTTTAGGAGTGTTAGTCACAAGAAGAAAAATAAGATAGGGCATGATAGTGTATATAAAACTTTGAACAAATTGGTTATATTAAGTGTTCAAAAAATATGGATACTCTAGATGAATTAAGATGGGAATGAACAATAAACTGTTCAATATAGTCTTTTGTTTCGAAACACACTTGTTTCAACAAGTTAAAACGTTTCCTAAACTATTTTCTTTTGAAATCTTGGCGTTGGATTTCTTTTACTGTTCATTACACCCTCAAATCTAAAAAAAAAAAATAAAACGCTGTTCAAAAGTATCGAGACTAGCTTAATTTTTTTGTCAAACTGAGACTGGGGCTTTATGTAGTGGGGTATCTTCAAACATATTCCGTTTTACATGGAACATTTTACTGGTCATCACATGTAAATAGAATCCTTTTTGGCAGCAAATTATTCATTTACTCATGCACACGTTTAATTACTCATAACATTAAACAAAGTTTTGTTTTTTCCCCACGAACACAACATATAAATTTCTATGAATATATTTACTTTATGGATATCTCGTGAGGAAAACCTTCTTCCTTTGCAAAACAAAATATATCCTTTTATACAAACCAACTGTATTCTAAATCCGAGTCAACCTTTTTATAAAAAAATTCTCTCATTTATTATCACGATGATTGGTTTTTTGAAATTATTCTTAGAAATTATCTTGGTTTCTGTTAGATTAAGAGAAGCACATAGCGTAACGGTTATCGTTGTTGAAACTTGACAAACCAGGTCCAAATTCTGAACGTGGCTGTCTGCACTTTACTTCGAGTTCATGCCTTATGGAAAAGCATTAATACATGTATTTTACGAAGCTATGAGTAGATAATATGGCAAACAAGATTTTTTGCGTTATTAAGCCAACCAATCTTGGAGGAGAAATTCAAACCAGTTGTATTACAACCAGTTTATGGTGAAGGAATTAGGTAAATGAATACATGTTAGATTAAAACTAAAATAATAAAACCTTGTAATTATCCAATAAACATAATTAATCATTTGAATTTGATTTATCTTTATATAATTGAGTGATTGCGCAAAAAAAAAAATTACCTTCAAGTTCTGTGGTTGCATTGATGATTCCTTCTTGACATTTATAATACTCTGTCATCAAAAGAAAGGACTGACGATTTTGTTTTATATTCACCATTTCCTGTAAAACAAAAAGAAAAGCAAAAACGATTATACACGGTATATATTCGAGTACTGAACGACTTCATGCAATTTTTAATCTCAAAATGGTGTTTAAAATCACGCATGGTGCCTAATGAATGAAAATAATCATCGACGTGCTCTAAAGCAAAACATAACAAAAAAAAAAACACTCGTGTTATGAATCTCATTTTTTTAGGTAAATATTGATGAAGTGAATCGTGAAAAAATAAGCGCTGCGAAAATAAAACCTACTCTTGATGTATAAAAAATAAAAATGATATACAAGGAGTACAATGATATTGTTTTTTTCCACATGGTGAGATTAGTTATGTCTTGTAAAAACATCATTGATTTCTAATTATTTCTTATCGTTAAAGATTTTTTCTCAATAAGGCTACAAAATAAACCTTTCAAGAATGAATCTAAATGTTACATAAAAAATCGGTGAAGTCTACTTTTGACATGTGGTGTAACATCCTAATTAAATCCTGAGTGAAAAAAAAAAAAACACTACTATTTAACGAGCATAATTGACGGCCGTTAAACTCGAGTTCAAATCTGTTTATGCCAAGAGGATAATGAAGAGAAAAGTCGTCAATAAATAAAAGGTAAGATATTCAAATGTAATGGTGGTCGTATTGCGACTGAATCTAACTGAGAAGTGTGAACAACTGAGAATATTATTTGAAGACAACGAAATAAGACTTAATATGGCGATATCAGAACGAGAAGAGATAACAAGACGCGGTGACTGGAGAAAAGACAGGGTGAAGTGAAGAATGAACTCAAGTGAGGTGAAGATATGAGAGCTGAACGATCTTAGTGTAAGGCTAATATCCATAACCATATAAAATACAAATATACAAAGAACGGTTGAATGGGTAAGTAAAGTAAAGTTGGCGACCTTAGTCGAGGGTGACCCGAAGGCTCCCTTTTCGATAGCTACAACACCAAGGTGTATGTGAGGGCGCTACTCCTTTTCCTGGATTGCTCCATTTGACCGTTGATCCTTACCAAATAATGCTGAGTGTTAAGCAAGGAGGCATTAAGTACCATTTTTTGAGTCTTTGGTATGACTCGACCTGGGATTGAACTCAGGTCTCCCGGGCCATTGGCGAACACTGTAAACAGTATGCCATAGTTAAATATAAATATTTATATCTTGAAGTAAATAAAAAAAACTCTCTGCCGTCTCATACCTTTTCTCCTCTCTGTCTTGTTCACACCCTCTCACAGTCTCAATTAATCTCTCGCTTTCTTTCTCACACGCTTCACATACGAGCAGAGAGAGACATTTTTATTTATCTATTTTTTGAATAAATCAGATTTTTTTTTCTTTCGTCTGTAGCTTCTTTCCGGAATTTTATATTAAGTAGCAATTTTATGCAAGAAACCATTTCCTTTCTGGACTTCTTCCCGGATATTAAGGTTGATAAATTTTTCATTATTAATTTCATTATTTCGCTTTATTTGTCTTCTTGATTCGTTTTTCTCTGTTTATTATTATTATTATTATTATTATTATTATTATTATTATTATTCCAAAATTTATTGTTTTTTTTTTTTGTCCTTTATGATTTTTTGGCACTTACCCCCCCAGGCTGTCAAGAAAACCACCTGTATTCTCTTCAATTATTTTGTTATTATTTCTTGCAAACAGCTAATTATGAAAAAGATGGATGTTATATGAATAATAAACATCCAAATTCAATGAATTTGGTAGACCATAATCATTACATCTGTATATTGCGAAAAATCTAATGGTATATATATATTTTTTTCATCATACAACGTGTGAAAGCACGTCCGATACCATGTCCTCATCAGCCGCCAACCAGGGGTGATAACACAGTTTCGGTAGCTCAAGGTGGTATATATATATATATATATGTGTGTGTGTGTGTGTGTGTGACATTTCTCAGTCGATGAAAATATTTATACCTGATATAGTCTGAAAGCGTTAAGGAAGAACAATTACCGTCCTCAAAGTACCCGGAAAGACACAAGGTGTCTAATCTTTATTAAGAAAGGACTAACCTTAGTGGAAATAATGCCTCAAAATTGGGCAGTAAATATAAAACCATAAAGATAATACAGGAACCCCTGAAGCTAGCTCAGGTAGTTATTTCGAGAAATGAGATATAAAAATAATAGGATAACGGACTTTAACTAAGTTAAAACTCAAGATTTTATCCATTTAATTTTTTTTGTGACCCTCTGTCCATTGACAGTCACCATATCTGTTCTTATTGACAAATATTCCAACAAACAACTTCACGTAGTTAAACAACTTAATATACGCAGGAGCAAAATTAGTCTGGGAAAAAATCAGGATCCCCTTAAAGAGCCCAGACAGAAAGTAAAATCTCGGGTGGGAACTCAGACATTAATCGCTGATAAAAAGACAATGACAACAAGCATGAATACTAAAACAGAACATTAAAAACTTTTTCGGCGAAACTGAAAAAGCAGGGTAAATAGAACTCAAAATATCTTGAGGAAACCAACTAAAAATATTGGCGAAAGAAGAAAGACTAAACAGATAGTGAAATAAGGCAAAACAATATAGACAAAACAGGACATTCTAAAATAACGAAAATTCTATGAACACTTAGGGGGAGAATGGGCGAAGCCATATCAACAACCGGATACGAGAGAGGCAAGAAGATTTCAGAATAAAATATGGGAACGGAAAGATCATAACAAAAAAGCCTAGCGGATAAACAACTTGGAAACAGAGTAATGAATGCTCGAAGAAGGCCCTTAGGTGAATATACACTGGAAAACCCCAACGGGTTCAAGGCAACGCTTAAAAAGATAGCAAACTAGAAAACCCCAGGCATTGATGGCATACACGGATTCTGGTTTAAAACATTCACTTTCATACACGACAGACTTATTATAGAAATGAATAAATGCACACAGAAAGCTGATATGCCAGAATGGATGACCAAGGGGAAGACCACTCTAATTCAAAAAGAACCCAAAAAAAGAACTGCCCTAACCAACTATAGACCCATAACGTGTCTACCGATGATATGGAAAATACTAACGGCAAAAATTAAGGAGCAGATGTACTACTCATCGATAAGCCGTAGAATCTTCCCAGACGAACAGAAAAGATGCTGCAAGATAACAAGAGGCACAGAGGAACTACTATATATAGATCAACATATCCTCTACGAAAGTAAAATGAGACGGAAAAATTTAGCTATGACCTGGATCGAATACATAAAAGCTTAGCATATGGTCTCCCAAAACTGGATCCTACACTGTCTCAAAATGTATAAAATACCCGACCGAATCGTACAGTTTATCGAGAAGACCATGCAAACCTGGGGAGTGGAATTGACAGCTGGAAGACGAAGCTTAGCAGAGGCAAAGATCCAAAGAGACATATTCCAGGGAATTGCACAATCACTATAACTATTTGTGATAGCCATGATGACACTCAGCGACACCCTTAAAAAATGCTCAGCGGGATACAAACTGAGTAAATTGCGGGGAAAAGATCAACCACTTCATGTAAATGGACGACATCAAAATTTTGCCAAAAACGAAAGAGAATTGGAAAACCTAATACAAACTGTGAAATATATATAGTCAAGATATAGGAATGGAATTTGGCAAAGAAAAATGCACCATGCTAGTAATGAAAAGTGGCAAACGACAAATAACGGAAGGAGTCGAATTACGAAATCATGTAGTAATCAGAACGCTCGGAGAAAAAGAAACCAATAAATACTTTGGGATATTGAAAGCTGACACCATAAAACAACAGGAATGAAAGAAAAAAATCTATAAAAAAGTATCGTTGAAGAGCCAGAAAAATACTCGAAACCAAACTCTATAGTAGGAACTTTGTCAAATGGATAAATACCTGGGCTGTCCCTATCATAAGATACTCGGGACCATTCTTGAAGTGAACCAGGGAAGAACTTCAACAAATAGACCAGAGAACAAGAAAACTAATGATCATGCATCTAAGAGATGACGTTGATAGACTATATGTGTCAAGAAGAGAAGGAGGAAGAGGACTTACCAGTATTGAAGACAGCGTGGACACATTGATACAACGACTCAAAGACAACATAAAAAGTAGAAGAAGACTGATTACAACCAACAGAAACAATACTAACGACACAAGGACCAGCGGAACGATGATAACTAGAAAACAAAAGTGGGAACAAAAACAACTCTAAGGAAGTTTTAAACGACTAATAAACAACATCTCAAACGAGAAAACGTGGGCGTGGCTAAGAAAAGAAAACCTTAAAAGAGAAATTGAATCTCTTCTAAAAGCAGTACAAACCAAAGCCATAAGAACTAACCATATAAAAGCGAGAATAGATAAAACGCAACAAAACAGCAGTTGTAGGCTATGTGGTGAAAGAGACGAAACGATCAATCACATAATAAGCGAATGCAGCAAATTAGTACGGAAAGAATATAAGACTGGGTGGGCAAGGTGATCCACTGGGAATTGTGTAAGAACTTGAAGTTTGACCATATGCGCAAATGGTATATGTACAGGCCAAAATCGGTACTAGAGAATGAAACGCATAAACTCCATTGGGATTTCGAGATAAAAACGGATCCTCAAATCTCAGCTAGATGACCAGATCTTATAATAAACAACAATAAAAGAAAAAAAAAAGAAGAAAAATTGCAAAATTGTTGACTCTGCTGTCTCGGCGGACCAAAGAGGGAAATCAAAAGAAAAGGGGGATAAGTACATCGACTTTGCTTGAGGATTGAAAAAGCTGTGGAACACGAAAGTGACCATAATATCAATTCTGATTAGTGGTCTTGGTACAGTCACCAAACGATTAGTACAAGGACAGGAGGACTTAGAAATATGAGGACGAGTGGAGACAATCCAAATTACTGCAGTAATGAGATCGACCGGAATACCGAGAAGAGTCCTGGAGATTTGAGGAGAATTGTTGTAACTCAAACTCCCGAGAGAAACCATTAGCTTACACTGGTGTGAAAAACTCTCAAAAGAAAACAAATAATAATAATCATAATATTAATTTGCATTTGTAGCTTTTGAAAGTGATAACGATATTTTCATAGTGATGACAATACTTGTTCAAATGAGGATTTAATGATTAGACTTATGGAACTAAACAAATAATTTGGGTTGGTTAGTTGGTTGGTTTGTTTTACGGTGTATTAATCCTTTTCGGGTCATTTAATGCCGAATTAAATTTCGAGCAATTCAGTTTAAATAAGTATAGTCTTTGTTTACAAACGGTTACATGTCATAACAGTTCTATTTCAAACAATTTAGTTTTGCATAAGTATAAAGTTTCTGTCTAAAAACTCTCCTATTTCAAGCAATTCAGTTTAGAAAAAGTTCAGGCAGTTATATTTAAAACAGTTCAGTTTAGTATAAATACAGTTTCAATGTCAAAAATAGTTTTTTTCAAACAATTCAGTTTAGCATAAGTACAGAATTAAGTCCTGTTTGACCCAAAGATAGGACCCGATCAGGTGCTACCACTCCAGGCCACTCTGGACCTGGGAGCGATGGCAATGTAGGAGTACTCCGCATTCCCCAAAGTTCCAGCATTACTCACCATCAGATTGTTTAGTGTCATATCTTGGATACCCTTCGAGGGGGTCTTACTCCTCTGCAGAGAAGCAGTTGGTGTATTCTATTGCCGCAGCCGACTGGGAAAAAATAATTTTGAATTCTAGTGTTAATTTTACTTTATATAATTAAATTTCCCTAATTTTCTTAACATTTTTTTTTTTCGAAATATTACAAGTTTTTAAGGCCCAATAAAGTTTAATGCGATAAGTGGAATTCTTCTACTTTAATATGGAAAGAGATTTCCCTGCTCTAGTAAATGTTTCTTTACACTTCTGATAAAGAAAAACTTCTCAGTGGATGACCAGTTTAAGTGATTATATTTCGGCAATATGAACGATGAGAGCAGTGAACGAAGAATAAACCCTTTGCCAACAGCTCCTAAGATAAGCGTGCCAAGAACTTCGCAACAATGAACACGCATTTTGTTATGATAAATGAGTTTCAGTAGCTGAATTACTAAATACAAAAGATGGAGACAAAGTGCCAAAGAGAGGTTTACCTGAAAGACAATAATTCTTAATGTACAAAGTATGTCTACAAAGTAATAAGATACAATGTATAAATGAATGAATAAATTATCAACTTACTAGTTTACAAATGTTTAGCAATATTTGAGTAACGTGAAACACAAATGTAACATAATAGCCAAGGGATTTCGTTTTATGCCTTTGGGTTTAGTCAGGCTGAGAAGCATTCGGCTCAGTGAATGTGTTACTAAGGTACAACATTAACACAGATGTATACGCGCGCGTGGAGCGGACGTGTCACTCAGAGATGTCACAATAGCCCAGAAGGGAAACGAGGCTACAGAGTGCGGGTAACGTCACGCACCGGAAGCGATGGGAGGATTTGGGGGATTTTGAAAAAGTCATTTGAGTTGAGTCCTGCCTCGGAAGAAGACGGTTGACTTTCGCTTGCTCATCGAAGCCAGGCCAGCGGCCATTGCGACGGATCCGTACGAGATGCGAGGTGGGGGCAGATGAAAAAGCCAGAATAGAAACAATGCGTATCTCTCCTTATGTCGAAGAACCTTTAAACTCAAAGGTAATAAAAAGTTTCGTACCTGGACTAAGAAGTCGTAAGTGTTTTTCGTTGTTTCGAGATTCCTATGTTCTATATATATATATATATGAACATTATATGTCCATTTCGCGTAGCCACATCATGGCTATGCAACACAAGTCGTCATATCCGTATTCTTTTGGCGAGACCATGAGGTAATAAACCACACTAGTCTGTTAGATGCAAAGCTTGCCTGATTCTCTTCGAGGGCTACACACTAGATTTGCCTCCACATCTTCGAACACGGCTTCCAAGTTCACGCTTTCAGCCTACCTGATCTTATTTAATCGTCAAGTTTCTTGAACTTTCTGCTAACTGTGCCTTCATATTTCCTACATTAAATGATTTTGGTTGCTTCGGCGGCGTGATGGCCAAGTTCGGACTCGTAAAGCGACTTTCAAATCACACTCAGAATGAAAAGCATAACGTGACAGCGCATCAAATACCACGACATTACCAACCAAAGTGGGTAACTGTCATGGCTTTAACTACCGTGGTCACGTGATTTACTCGCTGCTCACTATCATGGGCCAAAACATTGCAAAACTTTTGCCTCACTTTTGAAATTATAAATCAATTTAATCTACTCGCAAAAATATCCATCAATTAGCCATTTATCGAAGAAGACGCTTTTCCTCCTGAAAGCAGAGGTAGAGTTCTTGAATTCTACCCCTGGCAAAAATCTTTGGAATTACTGTTGTAAAAAAAATCGGTCACTTCTGCTGGTATAGATCTTTAAGACTGCGGTCTTGTTAAGCAGGATCTTGTTCATAAATGGTAAAAATACAGGATCTATGTAATACCAATAAATACAAAATGTTTTGTGTTTCCATAAAAGATATGGAAGGACCTTATACATAGGTATATTTTTATATCCCAAATAATAAATCCAAAGGATTTAATTATAAACTTCTCTTAACTGAATGTCAAGTAGATTTCTGTTAAAAACTGAGAAAGAAGATGTTTTATGACTATTAAGTTTTGCCCAACTCCTAAAAAAAGAGGAAATAAATTTTGAGTCTTTGGTTATTTGTTTATATTATGACAATCAAGAAAAAGTCGAAATATAATGGACTTTCTTGGTGATCAAAATAAATTGAATTGTCCGTATGGATGATTACATGAAGAAATAATGCTTTTTTTCTAAAAATTAACTGTATCAGAAATTATTACTGTGCTCCCTTGCATCTTTAGTAATTTCCATCGAAATGAATAGGTGACAACATTATTTTGACAGCCTCTCTCTCTCTCTTACTCTCTCTCTCTCTCGCACACACACATACACATACACGCACAAACACTCATACACTCAAATAGATGTATATACATTTACTATTTTGGAGGTGGCCGTGGTGTAATGGTTATCGTCGTAGGAAATGGACTCGGTGACACGAGTTCACATCCCGGACGAGGCTGATTGCATTTCAGGTAGCACTAATACCCCTGGGAAAGGTATGAATCCAATTATTCTCCCTCCAGCTATGGGTAAATAGTAGGGCAGGCTAGGTTCTTCAGCCTTGGTGAGGCAACTAGTCTAGGAGAAGGAAAACTCTGAATTCAAACCTGTTAAACTCCGCTTAAAAGTTGACCTTGTGTCATATCCTGCCCGAGCGAAGGGGTTGGTAAACATGTATATACATTTACCAACCCCTCCGCCTTAGCTAGATGTGATACAACGTCAATTTTTATTTCTTTCCGTTAGATCGGTTGTCATACAAAGATCAAACAAACCAGTCTGCCCTACTATTTGCCCATTACTGGAGAGGGAATAGTTACCAAGCGTATTAGCGATATGAGAAATGCAAATAGCCTCATCCAGGTTTTGAACTCTGGTCTCTATGTCCATTTGCAAAAACTATTACTATTACACCTGTACCTATATTTATATCTATATCTGTGTGTATGTGTGTGTGTGTGTGCGCGTAATATGCTTCGTTATTTACAAAACTTTTCTTGTCAATCAAATAACGTATCCGAGAAAAATTCTTCTGAGTTGTTTCAAGAACTTTCACCTTTGATATATATATATATATATATATATATATATATATATATATATATATATATATATATATATAACAAAACAAATGAGACTTTTATATCTTTGTTTTCATCCCAGTCGCTCAGAAGAATGAAAAGTAAACATTAACCGCATACCTTCAAGTAAGTATAAAACATTTGATCTGACATCCATTTCTCGTAGTGAATTTATCGTCAAGCAACATTTGTTCAATAGAGCAATGTTGTATATTTATAAAACTACGTATCCCACTCTGCACTTGTCTACCTTACTCATTCTAATATCGATCCCTGTTTTTATGTATCTTTAGATACTTAACAACCTTCGCCCAATACAGCTCAAGTGTAGACGACTCTGATAGAATCGACTATACTACAGTAATACTAATGGTCTACAAATCTCGTGAGCTTATTATTATTTCATGTTTATTTTCAAATTATCTATCTTTATCAGTTTAGTCATATCTATCTATCTATCAGCAGAACTTCCTCACAGGGCTTCTTCAACTATTTACTCGATGGTCCACATCATATAAACAAATTTATTTTCTCACTTTTAAATAGATTTATTGAATATTCCTGGCATTTTTTCTAGTCTCACTGGATACTATGAAAAGAGAGGTTAATTTTCAAAGATGCTTTTGGTTTCAAAACTCAAATTTTTACAAAATACAGAAAATTATTATAAATGTAATATATATTGTATCATATATTAACACCCACACGAATACGTACCTGGAAATACTGAAAATAACTTAAAAAATGGCAATAGATGATAATTTAACTTTAATTTTATTTATTAGAAATATGTTATCTTGGACAAGGCATTGAATTTTAATTTTAATTTCAATTTTTGATTATTTTTCTTTCTTTTTTAAATCTGTATTTTTATTCTTATTATTAGACAGCCTGTTTTTTTTCTAGAGACATCGCATAACCAATTATAAAAAAGGATATTTTAGAATTTACTTTTTCATAAGATAATTTATTCAAAAAATAATTGTTTTTAAATGTTTTTACATGTTTTCTTTCGTAAAGAAATGTTATCATTAACGATATCGAAATGAAAACAATTTATGTGTTACTGATTCCATATTTTTTGCCGTAGCAAATCGTAAGCACAGAAAAATTAGTGCCTATAGTTCAAGTGATCTTTGAATTATCGACGACAGAAAAGATATATGAATTTCTTCGTATGACCCTATGGATTTTGAACAGGTTGTGTTCCCGTTGTAGCGACCGTTCATGATTATATTGATACTTCTCTTGAAAAAGAATTGAACGATTCTAATTAGAAATTTATAGTTATTTCAATCATATCAACAATTTGAATGATTAAAAAGAAAAAAAAATGTTTGAATGTGGGTTCAACAAAATTACAGTTTCAGGTGTATCTAGAAATCACTCTATCCTTTACGTCAGAGAATTCTAAGTGTATTTCTTTACTAGAAATTTCTTTTCCTTGTTTTTGCTAGGTTGTGGCTAGATATTTCTAAACGCAGTGAGAACCTTAGTATTATAATGGTAATTAAAAGTGACGTCCAGCGCGATCGGAGACTACAAAATTCTGAATCACGTACAGAGTAGATCAGGATTTGTTTTATTAATTTAGAAAGATAATTTTATGTGAATTGCTTTCAGTTCTTCGTTACTTGTTTTCATTCTGACATAATTCTATTTTGAAAATAGTGAACCCTTGAAAATATTCACAAATGGTTATAATAATCAGCAGAAAAAGTAAAAGAATACATAAAATAAATGTAGAAATTCATAAAACACAAGTTTAATGAAGCAAAGATTTGTTTCCTTGTAATCAATGTATCATCTTTATGTACTTATTCAACAACCTACTCATATTCTAGAATAAACATTCTGATATACAATTTACGTAAATATAAGAGGAATTATGAAGAAAGTAATGATATTTTTAAAACATCCAAAATTTTCAATTCTGTTCTTGAACATGTATGAAAATTGTTTGTCATGTTTGACTCTTTTCATTCTTATTAAGCTAAGTAATATTCCAGAATTCCTGTTTTTGGTTAAGTTAATCACAAAAATCGAAAACATGGAATCGAGTACCGTTATGCTGTGATCAATTTTTTTTTATAAAAAAATTGACAATTCCTGTCATGTCACAGAGACGTTACCCTCCAAGACTTGAGATCATTTCTTGTTCTAAAAAATTCGTAGTCACAATTTAGAAACTTCAATAGGCTGTGACGAACTAACTGATGGCAGTGATAGTTGAAGACTTCCGGCACTGTTTCCATGAGTGGAAACCATGTTTCCATTGGTGTGTGGCTTTCTCAGGAAATTGTTTTAAAAGAAATAAAGTAATTACTTAAGTTATGACTATTTTATAATCAATTCCTTTACTTTCAAGACATTTATCATATATATATATATATATATACATAGACAGCCACATCGTGACAAATGATAACCGTTTTTACCACCAAAACAACAACTTGATCATCCTTATTAATGACTTATTCAACTTGTGAAGAACATAAAAATGCGGAACATGGTCGGTAATAAGACATTTGTTAGTCATTGGATTATAGTGACAAATGCTTGAACGAAACATGCCACTCTCTGGGTCTATATTGCTACCGCCCAGTGAAAGACATAGCCAGATAACATGTGATTATACAAAATGCAGGTTTTATGTCAGCGTACCAACTCTTAAAATTTTCGTATCAAAGGATATCTACATTCAGCAGAGGTTTGATACTGGAGTTTCCTTCTCCAGTTTTGATTTTAGAGTTAACTTCTTCAAAGTTTGGCTTCACAACAGCTTTCTTATAAGATGTAACCCATATGTACAATATATATATCTATATATATAACAAGAGGATTGATCAGAAAGTCCGAAGACTCTCACAGAAATAAGTGTATAGCGAAACATTTTGTCATGGCAATAGGCTATCACTTTTTATCAGACTTCAAAAATCCGAAAAAGTTTTACCACAACAAAAACGTTATATATATATATATATATATATATATATATATATATATATGAAACGAAATGTGTATGTTTAGCCTCTGCGTTTGCTCATTTTAATATATATATATATATATATATATATATATATAAATCCAAAATACACATTTCATTTCATTTGTATAATATATTTTAGAAAATATCATGTTTAGTATTTTGTATTCTTCCAAAGCTTTGGAATTATCAGCTGTAGCATATTATGTAAAATACCTTTGTTCCGAATATTTTTTTTTCAAATTTGCGAAGAAAATCTTTTTCATTGAAATTTGTTTTTGTGTTGGAAGTCACCAGATTTGTATCCTATCCATAGAAATTTGAACTAATATAATAATTTATTTAAAAAATAGTTAAGAATAATCCATAAATGCTAGTGGGATCTTTCACCATCACTGTATTTACTTAATTCTTTAGACCGATAAAAACGAAGTTGATATTGATTGTCAGTGCAATTATTCTATGCTCATAGGTCAAATGAAATTGACAAAACTTTTCACAGGAAAAATAATGCTCTTGGGACATTGTTATTATCTTTCTATGAAGTTGAGATAATCTTTTCTTAAAATCAATCTCAGGAAATTATGACCCCAGAAAAAGAATTAGAGTAAAAATTATGTCATTTCTCTCTAAATTACACAATGTCTTTTAAAATTTCTAAGCCAAAATTTGTGCGCTTGTGTGTCGACTTGCAAAGAAAATGACTTCAAAAAACACCTCGTTGATCTGATCGTTTTAAACCAATATTGATTAGTACAACAGTTCCAATTTAGATTTTGTAAAGTTGATCATCGGGGTCATTTGTGGTCGCATGAGATCATCCAATAACAAACGATGCCAAACCGTCAAATCTTAATAGAAAACTTAAAAATTAAAATAATGCTTTTGGTTTCATTAGACGTTATATTCATTAAGTCTCATGATTAGCTGTAATTTACAAAGCTATTGGCTTTGACATGGCACAAGGTCATAAGAACGAGGCACCTAACGAGACACGAATTAACTCATGAAAGTTTGCTAGCATAGCTTTCTAAGCTTTATACCACCCAAGTTGCCCTAACATAGTTAGCTGGAGTATATTGGATCGAAGTATTAAAAATTAATTTATATAACTACACAAGAATCAAAAAATGAGAAATATTGTATACAAAGTGTCTCTAAGAAACTAAATTGAAATTTTCCTTATCTTAAAACTTTTATTTGTGTGTATTTAAGATGTGTTGATATTTTTACTGAATCTTGCCGAAATATATATCGGAATTTCTTAGTCAACACATTTTGACTTTGATCTTTATTCTCTTCGATCATCGAACCAATGATAAAATTGTAAGGACCCAAATTTTTTATACATGTTCTCGTAACGCAGCAGAAATTTCACATCGCAACGAGATTTTTTAATAATGCAGTATAATTAAAATGCTATAAAATAATAAAGCAGTTTCCAGCCCAATTTGGAGCTTGATCATAGTGGCGTGGGGTATTGCATTCATCATTATTTTTCCCGGGTGAAAACTAATAGATGTCAATGATAAATTATTTTCCTAAGTAATTATTTATTTGAAATTAATAGTAATATAAATTGTATGAACAGAACTTAGCAGAACATCGAGGTTTTTAATCAAGTAGTGTAATGAAGTGGCCGCCTCTTGCAAACAATAAACTTGGTGCTTGGCTACATAACTGAAAACAAAAGAGTCAATCTCGTGTAAGATCTTGTGATAGTCACCAGAAATTGTCACGCACAAAAGTTAGGGTTTTTTTTTAAAAAAGAGACCATAAGTTAGCTGCAGAGCAACCAGTAACGGCTTCAATTTTGAGGTTAGCAATTTTGAACGGGCTACGAATACTCAAATAATAGACCTTTAACTAATCGACTCATGAACACGTATCTGTTTTTTTTCCTTTCTTGATGCTAATTCTTTGTCATCTCTTCATACCGTATTTGATCACACCAAACTAAATCAGTAATAAACGACAACCCTGAAGAACAAAAGCAAAACCAAACCAAGAAAAAAGAAAGAAAAGTTCACTGTTGCGGTAAAAAGATGTGGTACAATTGTTTCGTTAACTAGATACTGAAATCAATAGAGAAGAGACAGGCTATGCTATTCTAATTTATGACCATCTTCAATATAGGTTGTAATTTTACACCATTATAACTGTGGTGATCTCAATCATTACCTGGTTTCTATGATACCTGATAAAGTTGATCTTAAAATATATTCGTATCACTCTTTGGTGGAGAGTTATTTACGAAGCTTTGATTAATCTGGCACACTGATCTCAGATTGCTTACAGTACCTTCTGTTTCTAAAAAGTTGTAATAGTTTTTGTATTGGAACCAATAATTTCGGATGTAAACGCACTTTTATTAATGTAACATTTTGCCGGATATTTGCCTGATGGTTGAGATAACTACTTTTTTTCCAACTTTGAGAGTCAGCTCTCAAGTCTGAGTACAACACAATTGGCTAGGGCTATCGAATATTCCGACTGCATCTCTACAGATGCGTGATACCTCTCCAGCAAGTGTCCTGGATATGATTCTACACCGTGTCATAGGGAGGTTCCAATTCTGGATCTTTGGGAAATGAGCAGTACCCCTTCATTGCCATTATTTACGAGTCAGCTTTGACCCGAAGTGGTAGTACCTCTTCGGGTCCCATCTATAAATCAAATAGAACTGTTTGGCTATTTTGCCGTGTGCAAACAAAAATATTGAATTTAATCATTATTGCTACGTAGCAATACTTAGATCCATTTGACTGTGAAAATGAAGGAATAATGTTGAATAGAATTATTAGTGTTAAGAAGAGTTAGCACAAACTTTTTAAAAATGCAAATACATACAAACTATTCACTTACAAATTGTATGTATAACCATGTAACTGTGCAAACAATTGTTTACTACTAAATAGAATTATTTGTGTTAGATAGCAATACTTGAAACCATTTAACTGTGTGGAAACAAATGATTAATATTAAATATAATTATTTGTGTTTGATAGCAATAAGTAAGTAAAGTTGGCGATCTTAGTCGAGGGCGATCCGAAGGTTCCTCTTTTTAATAGCTACTACATCGAGGTGTAGGGGAGGGAGCATCTCCATTCCCAGGATTGATCCACTTTACCCTTGATCCTCACCTTATGAGGCTGAGTGCTAAGTAAGTCGGCATAGAGTACCATTTTTTGAGTCTTTGGTATGACTCGACCTGGGATTGAACCCCAGTCTTCCAGACCATTGGCAAACATTTATCTGCTTGCAAAGAAACAAACTTTGGCTCATTTAAAATACAAACTGTCGACAAATCACATATTTTTAGTATGTAAATAAACAGACATGACATTAAAAAACTTCAATGGTTTATATCCTTAAAAAAAAACCCACCGAACCAACCAACCAACCAACCAACCATGCAAGTCCGATTAACTGCCAAAATGTTGAATCCTGATTCTTAAGGTACTTAAAGATGTTGTAATATAATTTTCTGACTTCGTTTCTCGTCTGTTCGCCCTCTCAGTTAATGTTGTAAATGTTATAGTTCGGATGCTGATTTTCAAGGTATACAATTACTGTTCTCATAGAGGATCGTTTCGACAACCCCACCTAGTTATACTTCTACTCAATCTACTCATCCTTTTTGGCGTGGCATAGAATTCGCTGAGTGTATCCCAGTAGAAAAAATGGGGTCCTGGGTAAACTGCATCTGACAGGTTTCATTTCAGAAGCTCAAGGGAGTCTAGATTAGATATTCGTTGCTATTACTCTCAAATCCACTCTGGCCCAGGGTAGTAATACCAGTTAGAGTCGCCCCAACTATGGATGAAATTTAACTGCTTAAATATTATTGGTATTCGATAGGAATACTTGATGCTATACAACTGTCAATTATTTTTTATTAAGAATAGTCACTTTAGGTAAAATTGTTTAGTAAGGATTATCATTAGTCACTTGACACTATATAATTTTGTGCCAACAAATAACAATGATTTAATAGAAATACTTACTTGAAACCATATGATTATTAGAATTATATAAGAATACTTAAGAATCGTACATCTATGTCCAAACTATTTGTAATATATAGTATTAGTTGATATCAGAAAACTATGCAAAAATAAAGAAGAAAAAAACTGATACATCCATTATGAGTTTTCTGTTACTAAGCTTAACTTAATTTTACATAAGCTAGAAATATGGGGGTACCTTGGAAGAAAAGAACTGAATAACAATTTTCTATTAGTATAGTTGGCTAACCATTACACTTAGCGAGGTGCTGTAATAAATTTAAAACCTTCAACTGTTTTATTGCGCAAACTTTATTCATTCAGATGTGGGGGAGTCCCCGTGACGTTGAGGTTAAGGTGCTGGGCTACAACATCGAATTCCAGTTTTGCTATTACGTTCACTCTCAGAATAATTCCATAACTAGGGGTTAAATAGAACCACTATTTTTCTTCCACAATGGTAGCCTTGGCATTAAATAACCCTTCAAACCTGAGATGCCATGAAAAAAAGAAACCAAAGCAAAACAGAATACTTGCCTTCATTTCATTATTGAAAGAAGAGTCATCCATTTTGTCCGGTAAACATTTAAATGTGATACAGTTATGTAATAAACACTACTTCTCTTCCTCTCTCTCTCTCTCTCTCTTTCTCTCTCTCTATCATTCTATCTATCTCTGATCATCTCGGAAGTGCTTCACGCCACTTGCTACGCGAATACTGAACCGTATCTCCTCTTAAGACAAACGACCAATTAAAACCGCCCAGCTAAGATACGGTTTCTGTTCTGTTTGTTTTGATGAACAAGGGATGGGGCTGTTGCCTTATAGGACGCTTCTAGTTTACAAACACCGCAATCTGTTTTTCTTCGACTATAATATTTTGGTATGGCCCATTTCAGCGGAAGAAGCAGTTCAGATGGTCTTAGATTTCGTTGAATACCAAAATTCCGGTTATTAACTGTCTACAGTTTACGATAAAATATGGCAATGCAAATGGCTTTTCGGCTTTGAATCTTACGGTTATATGCAACAACAACTTGAACTGAGGATTAAAATAGTTAACTTATCATCTTTGTTGAGTAAATAGGTAAGACATTTGTTGCGCAAATACAGAATTGGCACAAAGCTACTATAAGAATCAGGAACTTACTATAAATAGGTATCGAGAGAAATAGATACATTAAACACCCTTTCAATTATCGAGGAGAAAATTTACTTATGAAGTTCAGGATAATTAGAAAAAAACTTTATTGATGATTGAGAAGAGCTTTTTTATGTCATCAATACACGGTAGAAAAGATTTTGGATTTATCGTTGCCAAGTTTAATAAGCCTAATTACGGGACTCAGGGAAATGTTTTTTTAATGGCATATCAACATTCATTCGGTATTTAATGCTAAAGTCTTTCGTTTAGAGAAACATTAGTAGAATTATTAAGCCCATAATTGATGGCATTTGAGGCTTCATAACATTCACAAGAGTTATAGTCTGAAATTAATCATAATTGTGGGACTAGAGTTCGAAATCGTATACTACGACGTTAAAATCCAGCACGTTAGCCACGATACTACGGGGATTCCACCAAAGAAATGTCTGAGAACAAAAAAAAATGTTCCTCATATGAAAATGGTATGTAGTGATTGTATCTAGAGAAAGGTTTTTAACATAAGACAATGTTTTTCTTCATGGAGAAATTAGGCTGTCGTAGAGTGGGATCTATTAAGTAATCTTATCAAATCATACAAAACTGGTCAACTAGTAGGAAAAGCATTCCATATAATGTGAAGATGGCTCGTTCTGCTTTAAAACACGTGAACTATATTCTATCTGGATTTACATAGAGGCCAATGCTTCTTGCTGCTTGCTCTAGACTATCGACCTAGGATTTATGTTGAGCAGATACGTGGTGCCTTCAATAAGTTTCCAGACTTTTTTGTACAGGTATTTAAAATTGTTGTAGACTCTTGAAGATCCAGTATGTTATTGCTATACATCTTATGAGATGACTGACCAATTTTTGTGATTTCACATTCAAAAGAACAGTTACAGCAGCAATTGGAATACACCCTACTAAAACCTGTTTGTCACAGCTGGTGAATTTCAAAAATGCAATCTGATAATTTCGAAGAACGATATGCAATAAAATTCTGTTTTAAACTTTGAAAAATGCAACAGAAACGTATGGAATGCTTCAGACTGCTTTTGGACCATCTTGCATGAATCAAACATCAGTTTTTGAGTGGCATAAGAAATTTCAGGAAGGCAGGGAGTCTGTGAGAGATGATGATAGGTGTGGGAGTAGTAAGGAAGTCAATACACCAGAGTTGATTGGCCAAAGGGTTAGGGTTACTATGTTGAGGTTTTAAGGGAGTTCAGGAAGAGATTTCATCGGAAGAGGCCAGCACTCTTCAAATTGGGTCAGTGGCATTTCCACTAGGACAATACACCAGTCCACAACTCCATCCTTGTCACCGACTATTTAACAAAGTTGAGCGTGAAGACAGTTCCTCAGCCTATCTATAGTCCAGACCTTGCTCCCTGTGACTTTTGGTTATTCCCTAAGCTCAGAGGCTGTCGTTATGAGACAATTGAGAGGACTTTCATGGGGCCTTCCAGAAGTTATTGGAACTGTACAAGAAGTGCATTGCAGCCGGGTGATATTACTTCGAAAGGGACTAGAGTTTCACGCGTGTACTATCAATAAAAGTGCCCATACGAAAAAAGTTTGGAAACTTATTGAATGATCCTCGTATATATGTGAGAAAGGCCAGATCATCGAAGCGAATCATTGCTTTTGTATTTTTGAAAGCATCATCATAGCTGTAATAGTTTCTTTAGGGATACCATGTGCTCCATCTTTTTTCTGCTTATGGAATCAAATGCCTTGGAGAAATCTAATAACGAGCAATAGTGTTGCAGCAAGATTTTTGTACCTTCTCCTCCGATGATTCAATGGATTGTCAGAATTTTGAGAAGTTGTGGATCAAGTTTTTAGGAAACCATTCTGATTTTTCTAAAAAAACGTTTCTCGACTTCAGGTTCGATACGATTGATTAGTTTGGGTGGGTTTGGTTTTATTGTAAGTTATCTAATGACGAATCCATATAAAAAGTTCTATTTTTATCAATTCAGTTTGCATAAGTACACAGTTTAAATGTCAAAAACAATTCTATTTCAAACAATTCAATTTAGCATTATACAATTTAATTCTCTTTGATTCGTAGATCGAACCCTTTCAAATGCTACCACTACAGGCCAGAGTGGACTTGGAAACGATGTCAATAAGGGGTATACTGCATTCTCCAAAGCTCCAATATTACTGAGGCCTCACCATAAGAATTTTTAACGTCATAACAGGACACTCATTAAGGGAGTCTTGACTCTCAGCACAGATGCACACGGTGTATTTTGCAGCCCAAGCCGACTGGGCCAGGATACGATTGTGGAGTAGACCATTATATAACTTATATATATATATATATAGGTTGATAGATTATGATGAACATATATATATATATATATATATATATATATATATACATATGCACACACACGCATACACACACACACACACACTTATATATATATATATATCATCATGTCGCGCTGGTAGCACAGATATCCCTGACCCTCACTCGCCACTCCTCCCTATCGTTCATCGCCCTAGGCAGGTCTTCAGGACAACATCTCGTATCCTCACATAGCTTCTGAATGTATGTTCGTGCCGGTCGTCCTGCTTTTGCACGGCCATGTGTGGGGGTCCATAAGAGTACATCTCTTATGAGTTCGTCCCTGCTTCTCCAGTACTTGGAATTATCAGTAAACGATAATTTCAAAAAAGAATATGAAAAAAAAATTGTAAATGCCTTTTCTCTCATGTCAATTTATATTTGATTGGTACATCAGTGGAAATTTTTTTGTGAATTAAAATAATCATCTCCGATTGAAGAGATGAAGTCTTACCCTGCGTAGACTGGTAATGGAACTAGTTGACATTTACACAGCTCAGTTTTAAACTTCCCCGGTGTCAAATAGCCAGAAAACATCGATTTAATTGTCTACATGAGTAGACTTCAATTATCTATAGAATTATCTTAAAAAACTTATATATTTTACGATGAAATGACATTTTATTGACATTTTGAAAGAGTGAGATATTCACATTAATTCTATTTCCATTAATTCTTAAAAACAGATCAAAACAAAACAAACAAAAAATTCAATAACACTTATTAATCGATACATTCAGTCGTAAACGTGATAATTACAAAAAACGAAAACGAAAACAAAGGCAAACAAATAAAAACCTATGATTATTTGAATTTCATAGACTTTTTACAAAATAATTTATTAGATGTTCAAATTTTGATTGTGTTATCGCATTTTTTCAGTGTGCAAATGAATTTCTTCGTTTCTTTGTTAAGACACCAAATTACATAATAAAAAATTTCCGTTAAGATTTTGTGAGGTAAACGAGATTATTTTTAATGAAAATGTATTACTTATTTTCAACATGAATGAAATTAGTAAAGTGGGACATCACTGTAGTGGTTAACGTGCAGGACTGGGACATCGTAGTAAGCGAGTTCGAATCTTAGTCGAACTATTTCATTCACTTTTGGACGAATAACCTTTGGAAGAGTATTGTCTCTTTTAACTCTCCAGCAACTGTTCTTCTCCAAGGGGAGCATTAAATTTTAATGACCTATGAAGGTTATTATATCATTAAACAAAGAAACCAAACCAAACCAATTAACTAAGCTGAAACACCCTCGCCAAATCCTAGTAAACACTGAACCTAAGTATCGACCAGGAACCTTGCAAGAGAAAATTTGTGAAGAATCAAATCTTTAAATTAATATGCTGATATTTGTTTTAAGACACAGCTAAATACACTTCTGTAAGAGCAATAAAAACCTATGGGAGAGAACAGAGGATGTGATGGAAAGAAATGTTCAGAGTTTCTTTGCTAATAATTTCATATAATGTGGGAACTATTCCAGTTGAAGGAAATTTCTGGTAGCAGCTTCCAACCACATATTGGTTGGTACTTCAGGAAATAGATCTTGACCCCTTTATGGAATTGATATTTACTACTTGTGATTTGGTCACGTATTAAACGTTCATGCATCACTCATGGTAACATTTTTAACATTGATACATTTTTCTGCCTATTTATTTCCGATATAGACCCAGAAAAATCATAACCATTTCCTCTGGGTTATTTCTATATACACAAACATTTCAGACTTATTCAGTTGAAACATGCACACACGTTCACAAGTGTGTGTGTGTGTGTGTGTGTGTGTGTGTGTGTGTGTGTGTGTGTGTGTGTGTGTGTGTGTGTGTACACTGTTGTATATATTTTACAAACTAAGCAAAATATCAAGCAATAGAGAAATTCTATAATTTGACACAAACATTCTCAATCCGCTTAGAGTTTAATTTTTTTCTAACTTAACTATTTGCTAAAAATACAGGAAACCCTGAGTTACAATTTAGCAGCAGTCATAATCTCGCTGTTAATCTGACAGACTAATTTATATACGGATTAGAAGATGGTTTGTTTGGTATAAACCTTCTTATTCTCTTCAGTGGTTTGTTCTTAATAAATCTTTTTACTCTCCTCAATTGTTTTTTCGGAATAAACCTCCTTACTCTCCTCAATGGTTTATTCGTAATAAACTTCTTTATTCTCCACAATGGCTTATTAGAAATAAACCTCACTAATCTCCGCAATGGTTTGTTAGTAATAAACCTTATTCTCCACAATGGTTTATTGGTAATAAATCTTCTTACTCTCCTCAAAATATCCTATTGTGGTTGGGTGAACTGCTTACATATCCTAGATGTAAGGCCAAAAGAAAAGATTCCGTCGAAAGAGAGAAATTCTAAGATTTTCTGACAGAGATTAAATTCCAAAATAAAAGAAGCGAGTTAAGAAAAATAAAAAATGGCAAAACGGGTAAAAGTATCAAAGTAACAATACATGACAAGAAATAATATGTCTTATTAAAAGAATACCAATGAATTAGTCACATTCTGTCGGCGTGACTGTAGAATACGCTTACTGGATCCCTTGCAGAGATGTTAGACTCCTAACCAACAAAAAAGGGTGTTTTAAGTATGACACTAAACTGCATGTGATGGTTAGGGTTCATTTCAGTGGAGCTTGGAGTAACCCCTTTTTTCCAATAGTGTTTTTGGAGGATGAGAGATGCATTTGTATTGTACTTTGATGCATGTATGTCGGGATAGCCAACCGCGCAAAGAACAGTATGAAATAAATTTAGGTAATAATTAGACTGGGTCAGTGTTACATAGTGAAAAGGTCGCCTTCTAATTGTTTAAAATTGTACTGTTTTTCTGTTGTTCCAATATTTTTTGTTTTATATAAAGTGTTGAGGGGAGATGGAGAGAGAGAGACACGAAGAAAATGTCCATACGTGGACATTTTGAAAAATGGGACACAGAAGAATGTTATATAACATATGACATGGATTTTCGGTTCGTTCCTTGTGACCCCGTGTGCTTGACAAGCTATCACATTGTGATTAGTAAACAAGGGGATAGCAGCACGTCGGGGCAGTCAGGTCCAACAGGTATGTAACCGGAAGGAGACCACGTGATATGAGAACCACGCGGTCAGAATTAGACAGAGTGCAGAGAATCAAGAGTCGAGTCAGGGACACTCAGCTGATCAGAGGGTTTACGTTGTCTCTGACGATACGGCTTGCAAGGGGGTGCAGGCGTTGGCACCACCTTGCTCCCGGAAGAAGATATGGGACAAGAAGTCCCCTCTCTAAGTAAATGTCTCTCCATCTATCTCTCAACTAATAACAAACTGTGGTCCTTTTTCGAGAATAAAATGAGAGATATATTTTTATAAGGAAGTGTTTCCTTCGTTCATTGATTACTATACAACACATTCTGTTAGTTGAAGTGTTGATTTTGTGAAATTCTCGGTAAGAACCATGACAACCAACCTTATTCATGCAAGATATCGAACTAGGGTAGGACTGTTGATTTAGACGTAGATGTTGCTCCGTCTGTTCAGATATCGACAACATTAAAACAAAATCAGAGTTGAAAACTAAATCTGGATTAATCTTCAATTCTTCTCAGGCTGAATCATTATCATAGCACTCAGTCAAATTACCTTGTAATTATGAAGTACCTCATGTGATAACCGATCCTCCAGTTTATGATTAACCACTGAGAGAAAAATAAAGAGAAATGAGATAAAAAAAACCCAATAAAAACCAACTGTGGAATCTAAGCAGAAAGTAGTGGGTAATGGATCGGGCAACGAAGATATATAGCACACACACACACACATATATATATATATATATATATATATATATGTGTGTGTGTGTGTGTAAGGGATATGAATAAAAACAAATAAGAAAAGAAGAGTATATAAGTGTAATATAATTTCGAGTTTGTGAAATTCTTCACAATGCGATATCATTGGATTATCATGAAAACATTTACCTGTAACAATAAAATGCGATTTTTATTTATCTGTTTCACTCACTATATATGCTCAACGTGGTTATCAAACATTTTTTACATAACATTTCAAGTGAGGAACCAGGTTTTTTGTTCGTTTTTACACAAAATAATTTTATGCAATTTATGAGAAAAATGTCCTACAAAAACATATAAAAAATATAACATAGACATGCTTCCCCTCCCCACCTCCAAAAATTTTTTTTTCATATGTGAAGTACTCAAAACTAAAACTCAAAAGAAACATTCAATTCAGCGGCGGCAAAGTAAAAAAGCAAAACAGAAACAAAATGAATAAATAAGTAAACAAAAAAGAAGATCTTTAGAAATAATTTCTAAATTTTTTAGTGATCATATTCTTTCTTGATCTTATAATGATCATATTCCTTCTTAAGTAAATTCCAAATTTACCAACGAAAAGGAAAAAAAATCGTGAAGAAATCCTCATAGTTCACTGTAAACCATGAATGGATAATCTCTCTCTCTCTCTCTTTCTCTCTCTCTCTCTTACTTGGTCTCTTAATCTCTCTCCCAGTCTGTTGATCTCTCTGACTCTGATTCAGTCTGTCTGTTCCTTTCTCTCATTTTATCTCTCTCTCTCTTCTCTCTCTCTCTCACTATATATGTGTGTGTGTGTGTGTGTGTGTGTGTGTGTGTGTATGTGTGTTTGTTTGTGTATGAGGGTATGTGTCTATGTTTGCTGTGTGCGTGTTGGTATGTGTGTGGATGTGTGTATACTTATCTGAATTCAATTCAGAATTAATAATGTTCGAAAATTCTGCGAAGAGCGAAAAAAAAAAAAAATCCAAAAACAAAACCAAAGAGACAATGTTATTTTACTTTAATGTTATAAAAAGCAAGTGAAATTAATATTGAAAGGAATACTTGTTTGCATCTATTTTGAACTCTGCTTTGTCTAATTGAAAACAGACTGGAATTGACGGGAAGAATTAGACTCTGAAGCACTGACTAGCAAGTTTAGGTGGATACCTATTGCTCTTTAGCAGGTGCTTCAACGTAAAACAAAACAAACGTCAAGGTTTTCATGATTTATGATGATATTTACTTGATTAAGTATTTTTATTCGGTTTTATTGAACGGTTTAATTTTGTAAATTATTTCATGATTTCGACATTTAATCTTACCTATATATTGAAATACGATCAGATTCAGGTAATTTCTTCAACATATAACAACGTAAAACTACCCATAAATTTTGATTATTAAGTAAGAGATATAGAATAACTGTCACAATAGATAATAGAAATAAACAAAAAAATAAACAAAAAAGCCAACAGAAGAACGATGTATAGAATCAGGTGTATTTGTTATTTTAAACCGTTTCAAAAATACATTGATGACAGATTTATGACTGAGTGTGTTGAAAAATTCTGGCGTTCTTTGATTAAGTTTTCAAAAAGCCTCTATAAGAGACGATCACGTGACAGGCAACGGGAGTTACTTCCTTGATCATCATTTCCTTCGTGGAAGTTTCTTTTCATTATCACAAATTCCAGGTTGCTTCACAATTTGAGCCAACAAAGCTTTCTACAACTGTATCAAAATCATTGGCTGTTAAATTTGCGATATTTGTTGGCCCTCGACAGATCGTCTGTTGATACGTTCAATTTTCAAATTTTCAACAATAAAAATATGGCAGCAGGAAGTCACGGTTTCATTAGTAAATAAGAAATGGAGTTGATTTTCTGATTTTTTTTCAGTATTTATTCTTCAGAATGTAATAATGATAATATTTTGAAAGATTGAAATGCCAAAAAAGTTACCGATCTTAATATGAAATATGATTTATTTAACAGAATTATGCATAAGAAGGACATTTCTGAACTATTTCCGAACCCTAAAACGATCTGTCACGATTACTTCTAAAGTTAACAATAATACTTCTTCTTCTTCTTCTTCTTCTTCTTCTTCTTCTTCTTCTTCTTCTTCTTCTTCTTCTTCTTCTTCTTCTTCTTCTTCTTCTTCTTCTTCTTCTTCTTCTTCTTCTTCTTCTTCTTCTTCTTCTTCTTCTTCTTCTTCTTCTTCTTCTTCTTCTTCTTCTTCTTCTTCTTCTTCTTCTTCTTCTTCTTCTTCTTCTTCTTCTTCTTCTTCTTCTTCTTCTTCTTCTTCTTCTTCTTCTTCTTCTTCTTCTTGTGTTACCACCTTCTTCTAGACAAATAACCATGGCGGAAGCAGTACTTCCGTTTTCCTTACACAATGGCGAAACTACTACTTCCGATTTCTCAAAGCTCCAGAACCAAATTACAACAGGTCTATTCTAGCAGTAGACTCCTACTTAGAAGTTTTTGTTTTTCAGTAAAAAAAAAAAAATAGTAAGTCTCACAAACTAGTAAGTAGCGAATATCGCTATTAGCTATGTCACAAAAAAAAACAAAACAAAACAAAACAAAAAAAAAACACTACATAGGTTTTCCGCTTCACCGTTAGATTTCCAAAGATCCACATAATTCTTTTCAGGTTCTTTTGAGGTTGGTATGAAATTCTATAAAATCAATGAGTACAAGAATTCCGTGTGGACAAAATTTTGAAAGTGACTTTTACTTTTACTTTCAATATTGAAATCTAAAACTAGATGACTTGTCAACTCGTTTGGTTATGATTGTAACAGCAATCCTTGATGATGTTGATGCATCTGTTTAGGAAGGAGTGGAAGACGCTTATTATTGTTCGATAGTTATCTACAATTCAATGGATTTAAGAAATAATCAACATTTAGAATGGAAAAGTGCGCTTACAGCAACGGTAATCGTCGTTGAAAACGGAATCAGCAACTCCAATCCAATCCTGGCTGAAGCTGTTAGTATTTCACTTCGTGCTAGTGACCTAAGGAAATACATGGGTTTATCTGTTCTTCACAACTATGGATAGATAGTAGGGTAGATTGCGAATTTTACATTGGTAAAATAGTAAGACTTACTTCTATTTTTACACTTGTAAAACAAGCAATCTTATGGGGTAAAAGCCGGTTGGTTGCTTGGTTTCTTTGTTCAATGACATATGAATCTTCGTGGGTAATTTAATGCCAAAACTGTCCTTGTAGAAGAACAACAATGATACAATGTAACCTAGTGTTAGGAAAACGCCGCCCCCAAAAATTGAATTTGGGTGACATTCTGCTCATTGTCGAGGGTCTAGGCAGATACATACGGAAAAAATACATAGCTCAGAAAAGTATCACAAAGACTGAATATAGGTCAAGAAATAGCATTATTCTTTAAGCGTTTTAAGGGTATTACCCCGATAAAGATTTAGACATGATATACCGTTTTACAGGGTTATGGTTATACCATCATCATCATCATCATCTCACGTCATCAAAGCGCATCTCCCTGACCCCCTACCGTCACCCTTCTCTTCGTCCATCGCTCTCGGTAGGTCTTCAAGCCTACATCCTGTATCGGCACAGGGTTCTCCAACCTGGGCATCCTGCCTTTGCTCGTCCATGTGAAGAGGTCCACAGGAGTAAGCCCCTTCTTATCCTGCTGTGTCCCACATGTCTGGTTCGTCTAACTTGGATAGTTTTCGAGATGGGTGTTAAGTGGCCGTGCAGTTGCTGCTTTGTAAGGATGCAACCTCCAGGACTTGTTCAATATTGCTCGCAGCATCATTGGGTAAAAAAATGCTTATATATATGATTTTAAAGTAGCGTTCCCACGTATGTTTCACATTAATATAAAGATTATGGTATTAGAATGTGGAAATTTGTATTTTAGAAGCATGAAAATCAGTGTTATGTATCTATCATAGCCATCAAGGATTTTTTGTGAGTATACTCTGAGAGAAGGTTTTTTTTTTAATGAGATTCTGCAAATGTCTCTGTACATCTTATAAGTCTCCTGCTTTTTTATATTTTTAATTTATTTTTCTAATTTTCTATATACATATCTCTCCTCGCCCACCCAACCACTTGATTGACACAGGAAGTGTTTCTCTGTCTTTTAATCTGATTACCTTCCTACTATTTTTGTTACGCTGCCCCCTCTCTCTTACAGACACCCACCACTACCACGGAAACTGATTGTGAGAAATGAAATAATCAAGACGACCTTAACATCAACATATAAAACTATACTGAAATTTTATTCATATTTTTTAATAATTGATAATTAGAATTAATCAACAATTCAAAATTACAACCCCACCAAAAAACATTACAATACATTTTTGAATACCAACAATAATCCAATAAGTATATCATATATCAATACCAAATAGACGATAGTCAAAAGATGAAAGGCAATACTTTCAGTTTGTCCATTATATTTTCTAAATTCCTTTTAAATATTCGATGATTTAGACATCTTTCATTCATATGATGGAATTTTACTTGCGATAATTTTCTTTTAGGAGTGCATTTTCAAATAGTTTTAAATAATTAACCAAAACATGAATGGGTAGATAATCTTTTCAAACACTTGGAGATCATAATCTGTTTAACAAAGTCTATAGTAGTATTACACTCGGAACAAATGTTTATATCTTTGGCTTTTACTACCATTAAATGACGGTAAAAGTGTGTCCTTTGTAAATCAGTTTTTAAAATTCTAGAACATTTTATTCGCTCGATGCAATTGCTTGCATACAAATATATACTGAAAGAGAGAGAGAGAGAGAGAGAGAGAGAGAGAGAGAGAGAGAGAGAGAGAGAGAGATTGCATTGGAAAACACTTTCGTAATCTAAAGTTCCTTGTCGGAAATTTAGGCGTCAAGATCAAATCGACATTCCCCAATTATGTAAAAGAAATCCTATTCTTTCAATCTTTCTTGATTTAGTAGATTTTTTTCTATTTGGAGGCATGCAGACGACAAGATGGTGATGTTTATAGTAAGCAACACTTTCTTGGGTTTGATTCAAATTCATATTCACCGTTCATTGCTTATCAGTGCATTAAATCCTTATAAATAGTTTTTGCTTAATGGCTTTTATGAAGAGTTTAAACAATCAGTGATATCATGAATCGGGTTAACTATGAGAAAATATGTTATATTTTTATCAACACCTCAGTTAATTTGAATGTATTATGAAAAAAGTAAAAAACAATTGAACATCACATAAGTTTCTTTTATAATAAATTGTTTCATCATACAATTTTTTCTAGTTTCATTTAAGAGTACTGAATAGTTGTAGGTGAGATTAAAAAGTATTGATATTAAAGCTTTGAATTCTTTAAATTCTAAAATTTAAAAGAAAATTGAAAATGTGTGCACAGAGGAGCTGCTTATTAAAAAAAAGTGATGATTTCTAGACGTCTAGAATGCTGTATAAGCGAGTCAGTGCCATTTATGAAAACTTTTAGATCTGCAGTTTTTGGCGAAGCACTGAACTGTGCAAGTGCATCAGGCCTAGATTCTATCGATGTTGTCTTTATTTTAAAACTGAAAATTAAGGATGTTAATAAAAATAAAATGGCACAGATTCACACCAGATCAAAAGTGAAGTTTTGAAACATCGACTTATTAAAAAAATTGCTGGAATAAGTGTGTTGAATACTAGTGGGATTACTTTCAACAAATTCTTTCATTTATTGTTCATTTTTATCTTGGTAAATATAACTTTAGTCTTGATTCTTTTTGAACGTACCTCCAATCATAACACAAAAAATGTTCGTTCACACTCATGTTTTAGATTATAGTGATATAGTTAGAATATAGTGTTAATAAATAAGGATCAAGAACTGTTGCCATTATATATTAATTCGTAATTATAAACATTTGTCACCACACCCTAATCATATTAATTCTGACTGCATATGAATATCGGTAAGAAACCTTTCAGCATTTATTTTTACTATTCACTGAGAATTATTTTGTTCAGACATTTGGATACCCAAAAATTGTATTCGAAGATTGATAGTCAGCGGAGAACTGGCTGAAGGTCAGCACACATTGTGAGGCAAGACGAAAAACTACTTAATATCACCTTCAAGTAATGTAAAATGCTTACAAATAATCTAAACAATAACTTCTGACTGTACACTTCCGTGCCAAATACTCAGGCAAGGAATTGTGATCTTGGAAGCTAAACACACCCACCCAAACCTGTTCGGATAGGAGTGTATAAAGCACGGTTCTCTTTGACATACTAATAGAATCTTATGTCCCTTGTGTGAAAGATATAGTGCTTTAGAATTTGATCTCGGAAGCCATCAAAGGGTATATCGAAAATATAACAATAGCAAAATTCGTCTCTGAAATACACGACGGGTTTAGATTGAGGCAATGTCAGAGGTATATGGTACTTATCAACGATAGAAATCACTAAAATCAGTGGTCTATTTCCGCACTCTATATCGAGAAGTTGGAAATTAACGTCATTTGACAGACTATCATGAATAAACGAACAGATGAAAATGAATACTTTAGGTGGAAGAGAAATGTTTGATGAGGAAGTACAGAATTTTGCAAAAAAATCAATACAGAACTTATTCTCTATGTTGGGATTCGCTATTGAGAAAAACACCAAACTTTGATAATCGGGAATTAAAGCAAGCTTAAATGAAAAATACGATTCTCCTTCGCTATTGAGGAAAACACCAAACTTTGGTCATCGGGAATTAAAGCAAGCTTAAATGAAAAATACCATTCAATTGATAATTCTTAAAATGAAAATCGTTTTATCATTTGGTTATGTAACGGGTGACAGATTATTGGGTCACTGAATCCAGAAAACGTTTTAATATGATTACCTATTGATGATTTCAATGTCTCTAAATTCAAAATAAAATGAAGGACAAGGGCCACCGAAAATAATCTGCAATATTGTAAGTAGAAATTTGGATGTTTTTTTCCTTGAAATTGATCCCGTGATAAGTGGAGTATCATGTGACTGGTAGAGTGTCATGTGACTTAGGCTGAAGGGACAAGGAGCATACAGTCTGAAAATCTCCACGGACTGACAAAAGAGAAGTTCAACAAAGAGAAGCCACTCTCTGGAAGCTGACCCAAAAATACTAAATAAAGTGTATAAATTATCGAAACATATTCGTGTTTTCCCTTCTGTCATTGTATAAAATCGACGGTGTTTCATAGCAATTCAGGATCCTAGTAAGCATCAAAGATTATAATTCTAATCATTTCAAAACACTGAATCGACGTTTTCGAAGCTAAGCTTTCAGATGGGCTGAGAGGTTCTCGGATCAACCGAGGAATTTTTTTTATTGAAAATATCTTGACAACAATAGAGAAACTAGAGAAAATATATTGAACAGCAAGACGTATATGTAGAAAATCAGTTTCATGGATGTCGTTCATTTCATTTTTGTAATATTGAAAAATATTTTTTATCTATTTGATCGAAATTAAAATTTGTTTGCACAGTTATATGGTTTCAGGTAAGTAATAATAATCTTTTTAAAACGATTATATCTTCAAGTGAACATTTTTAAAACAAATAGTTCTTAGTCATATGACACTCAGTATTCCTATCGCAGGCGAGTAATTTTCAAACAGATTTATTTGAACCGAAGATGTCAGAGTAAAACTGGGAGTAATGAATGGATAATCCATACTCCTCAGATCTTCATAAATGGAGACACATCATCAGATCCAGTTCAGTGTCATACCAAGGACATATTGGAGGGGGTCTTACTCCTCTGTAGGGGATAAAGTCTGCGTATTCTAAGCCCCATCGACTGGGTTAGAATCAACTATTGTCTCTTGAATAATGTTCAGCCGTTTCATTATAAATAAATTTAGTATGTTGGTATTTTCCTTAACCCTCTTTTTGTCACTTTCACGTGGATGTGGTTGTCAAGTAATATTAGTATTTTAATTATATCCTGTTTGATTTTGAAAATTTACAATATCGTACCTCTTTCAGAAATCTCCCTAAAAACTTTAATTAACCGAGCAACGATGAACTGACAAGTTGTAACCTAAATGCAAGTTACTGAACGTTACTAACGGACAGTTACTAAGTGTAATTACTTCTGTTCTTGTTTTCTTCATTCTGAACTTGTTTCTTTCTATCGGTAAGTTCAGTGTAATCACATTAATGAATTATTGTACTTCCTTTGGTTCCAGTATAAAAAGAGAAAAATCAATTTAAAGTAGTAAGTGTTTCCCAGTAGACAGCCGTCGGATTGTTTTTTGAGATCTTTTACACATTTGACTCTATATGGTCTTGATTTAATAGACAAAATACAAGCATAAATGTCAAAAAACCGAAAATGTTTTATTCAAAATCAAGGAATCTAAATATAAATGTAAAGTACCATCATATACAATAGAATATATATATATATATATATAATATATATATATATATATATATATATATATATATATATATATATATATATAAGAAGAAGAAGAAGAGGTAGAAGATTTTTATTCACAATATTCTGCAACTAAAATTCTTATGTGGTCAAAGGAAAAATTTCGATGATGATAAGAGATGGTAGATGATAACTTATAATTGTGTCTTTTGCTTTTTGGCATGAGCACACATATTTTAGTGCGCGCGTGGGTGCGTGCGCGCGCGCGCGCACACACACACACACACACACACACACACACACACACACACACACACACACACACACACACACACACACACACACACACAAAATATATATATATATATATATATATATATATATATATATATATAAGTAAAGTTGGCGACCTTAGTCGAGGGTGACCCGAAAGCCCCTTTTTCAATAGCTACCACACCTAGGTGTAGGGGAGGTCGCTACTCAATTCCTTGGATTGCTTCACTTTATCCTTGATCCTTATTCTTGATCCTTACCTCTTATATATATATATATATATATATATATATATATAACTACAAGAGTGAGAAGATTGTAACTGCCTCTCCATTCTTACTCTCCCAATCTATCTATCGATCTAAGAGTCGTTCAAAAAGTTTTAACCCAACTGTTGGGCATTGCTGAACGTTTCTGTTGTGGTTACAAACAGCCACCTTTTCAAAAACTCGACAATTTTAATAATTCCTTTTACTTTTAAATGAAGTGGTAGCATGTTGCCACAACAAACTATTCAGCTATATTCTTTTCTGGGTGAAGAGAACGTTTAAATGGCCCTTTTGTATATATATATATATATATATATATATATATATATATATATATATATATATATATATATATATATATATACCTACCTACCCACACACACACACACACACATATATATATATATATATAACCGTAACTAGTAGACCACTATCAAATATTCTTGCATTGTTCCATTTTCAAATTTTTTTCTTTGACATCATATTTCCTTGCCACATATGCTGCTTGCTTAAGAATAAAGAGAGTAAAAATGTGAAAACTTAGAATTGATCGAATTCACTTGAGTCGTTTATGCTTTTGTAGCTGACTATCAGTTGTTTCGCTACCAGACGACTAACCTTTGGTGATATATGCTAACAGTAACACGCTGGACAAACTGTCAAATAAAAATTCGGTAGCGAAACTATAATATCACCTTTTCTTTTTTTTACATGCTTTGATTTTATGGGTAAAAATGTTTGTATATATATATATATATATATATATATATATATATATATATATATATATGTGAGATATTCAAACATTAGTTCGTAATGATAGCAATGTTTCCGTCTATGAAGGAGTGAATTATTATTATTAGCATTTCTAAGTTTTCTATCGAGTATTTGGATTATTAAAAAAATGACAATCTGTATGAAATTAGACACTTTCAAATATAATTCCATAGCAAAATGGATTGGGAAATCTAAAAAAAATCAAGAGTATTGCTCTAATAAAAGTAACACAAATTCTACTATATATATATATATGTCTCTGTGTGTGCGAGTGTGTGTGTGTGTGTGTGGTGCGTTCTCCACCCAACTTAAGACATTACATTAACAATTTAAAAACTCTCTTGAGAATATTTCAAGCGTCTTTCTCCCGTAAGAATATTTTTATGTATCATTTCTGTTTGATAACGGTTGAATACATACACACACACACAAACGCGCACATACAGACAGAGTTATATATATATATATATATATATATATATATATATATATATATATATATATATATAAGTCAGACGAACCAGACATGCGGGACATTGCTGGAGCTCATAAGTGATGTACTCCTATGGACCCCCACATATGGCCGGGCAAAAGCAGGACGACTAGTTCGAGCATAAATACGCCAGCTATATGAGGATACGGGATGTAGCCCTGAAGACCTGCCAGAGGCGATGAACGATAGGGAGAAGTGGCGAGAGAGGGTCAGGGATATCCGTGCCTGTGGCACGACATGTTGATGATGATGATGATGTATGTATTAATGCATACATATTTAATGCATTTTTCGAGTTTAAAATATCAATAAGAGCTTTTACAAATTCTTTTTTCTACCTCTTATTCGTGGATTCTTATTAAACCTTTCTTCATCGAAGGCTTAAGATTAGAGAATTTATCAGAAAATGAAGTGGAAAGAAAGTTATCTAGGAAAAAAAATCTGATATAGTTAATGAAACAGTATTTGAAGATTAGTTGTTTTTTGTTATTTTATGCAAAATTTTCTCTCTCTCTCTCTCTCTCGCTCTCTTTCTCACTCACTCAGTATATATATATATATATATATGTAATCATGTATATATATATATATATATATATATATATAATTTACAAACAAATAGTTTGTAGGTAATTCATTTTCAAACGGGTTGTTAAATATCAATTGTTTGCCCACAGTTGAATAGTTTCGAGGATGTAAAAATAATAATTCTATTCATTAAGTATTCTTTTTTAATACAAATAATTCTCACGTAGCTTCTTGGTTTCAAATTAACAGTAATTATAATAATCCTTAGTATATGATTGAACAGTTCTATCTACCCTAGAGATGGGAGCCTAATCATCACAACTAATCCGGGTGTGAGCGGAACTGGGAGTTAAGGCTATGAAGGTTTACTCCAAATTCTCTAAATCTCTAGGACTGGAGCCTCATGATAAGATGGTTTAATTTAATACCCAGGATACTCTGGCTGGGTGGATCTTACACCTCTGTAGAGATATGATCACCATACTTTACTGCCCCAGCCGACAGAGCGGAATACATGAAAAATCTCAAATAATCCGTGACAATCTAAAATATTCAGCTTTACACAGGAAACGTATATTTCTGTAAAATCCTATCAAGTAGAGTGTAGAAATTCCAAACCCTTTATCTGGACAATAAACCCAAAGCTTTTAATAACACGCTTCGTACTCTATTTCTATTTGTGGGCAAATTACAACAGCTGTTGGCAATTGTCTATGATTAGACAGAGAATTTCCCCCATTATTGTATTTTTTCTCTATTTTGATCCTCCTTCCCTTCTTTAAAGATAATCACATCCGGTAATTTTCAGTGTTTTAATGTTTCCAATCTTTACCTCCTTACTTCTCCAAACGGCCATAATTCATTTAATCCTATGCAATAAAGAACATACTATGAGCTACTCCTTAAAATACAAAAAACAAAAACAAAAAGCAAAACAAAAAACAAAACGATTATGCATGATCTTTCAATGTAACAGTGACGAGTTTTGGGAACTGATTTATAAATAAGGTCTCTGGTAATATAAAAATGTTTTAAATCAAGTAGAATAACGAAACCTTATTAAATGAACTGGATTTATATTTCCTTAAAATTATTTATTTTGTTTTTCCACAAAACCACAATTTAGAGCATATTCATTTGCTCAATCATTTCTATCTATTTTTCCTCTTTTCACTGGAGAAAATTTTAGTTCATTATATTATCCAATCAGGGAAAGGAGTAGCGCCCTCCCCTACATAGCTATTGAATAGCTATTGATAGCTATTGAAAAGGGAGCCTTCGGGTCACCCTCGACTAAGGTCGGCATCTTATATCTATATTATCCAATGCAACTTCAAATTCATCAGCCTATAAAAAATGCTAACCTTTTAAGACTTCTTTAAAACTTGTAAATAACCAGACGATTGATAGTTAAAAAAAGATCGCTGATCTCTTTAAGGTGAGGAGGAAATGTAAGGGGGACTTCGTGTTCACTGTTAATTATTTTTAAAGCTTTATACGTAACACAGACATAGTACTCATGATTAACTATCAATATTACTTAGTGCTGTCATATAATAAAAAGACACAAAGAAAGTTTAGAGGCGTGTTTAGAGTAACGATCATCGTCGAAGGAAATGGAATCGGTGACCCGAATTCAAATCCTTGACGAGGTTGTTAGCGTCGCACGTCAAGCCAAAATCCTTAAGAATGGTATGCCTCCAACTATTTTCCTCCATTTATGGGTAAATTGCAGGATTGACTGGGTTCTTTAGCCTTGGTTAGGCAACCAGTTCAAGAAAAGCAAAACTCTGAATTCAATATAGGTTTGCACCACTAAAAATTGACTTTGTGTAACATTCTGCCCGTAGCGACGGTGGGTAAATACATACTCGAAAAACATTTGAACTTTATATACTATTGCATATATATATATATATATATGTCTAGCCACACTGATGAGTTCTGATAGAACGAAACAGATCTGTCTGTGGATGACTATATATATATATATTGCATATACGTTAAAAGAGGTTTCTGTTAATATTAATGATGCCACGTGACCTTAATCTTATATCTACCCTCGTATTATATAATCACATGTATTCTTTCATTCTCATAATTGCATTTAGACAAAATTAGCCGATGCCATATTTTTGACAATAAATTTAGTGTATGAAAAAATATAAAGAATATTTTACTAATTATTCAAAACATTGCGAATTTTATATTTTCTTAGAACCTTAAGATTTAACAACATATGAATGCAATAAAGATTATATTCTCTCACAAAAAGGTTTTTAATGACCAACTTTAAAATGAATCTAAAACTCTGCACAATGAACTGAGGGTCATACATAGAACTTTTTTCAGAGGGGAGTAACGGTTTTCTTTTTGGTGAAGAGATTCGGCGACCCGAGTTCAAATCTTAGACGAAGCTGTTTGCATTTCACTTTACGCTAATTCCCAGGGGAATGGGATGAATTCAACAATTTTCCTCCATCTCACTTACGGGTGAATAGGAGGGTAGATTAAGTATTCTACCCGGTATAGCAGAAGGAAAACGTTGAATTCAAATCAGTTTTACTCTGCTTAAAAATTCTCACATCCTGCACGTCGCCTAGGGCTCGGTTCAAAGTGAAATACCCACAAAAATAGAATTTGATCAGTTAAAAATCAAATTTTTAATGATATTTTCCATAACCTTCGTTTGTAAATATGTTATTAAATTTCTGTGCCGTGCATTGAAATTCAGGAATGAGTGTGTCAACAGTTAGGAATTAAGACATCATGAAAGTATTCCTTTACTTCACTGGAAGCGAAAGGCAGATATTTGAGGCTTGTCACAAATCCTCTGTTAATCTCTAAGACGGTTTAGTTTAATCATGTTACACACCCAACAAAAGGCAGAAAATGAGGCCATCAGAAAATTATTACAAACACACTCATTTGATTAATTTATAACAATACTTTATCTCAAAAGTTTATCATAGGATGGAGAATATACCGAATGAAAATTTATGACCAAAGCTTTCGAAAAAAATTATTTTATTATAAATAATATATGGAATCATGACACACATGGTAAAATGAAATTGTTTTGGCCGTCAAAAAAGATCAAAATAGATTTATATCTAGTACATATATCATAGTACCATTTAGTACATATATATAGTACCATCTAGTACATATATCATAGTACCATCTAGTACATATATATAGTACCATCTAGTACATATATCATAGTACCATCTAGTACATATATCATAGTACCATCTAGTACATATATATATAGTACCATCTAGTACATATATCATAGTACCATCTAGTACATATATCATAGTACCATCTAGTACATATATATAGTACCATCTAGTACATATATCATAGTACCATCTAGTACATATATCATAGTACTATCTAGTACATATATCATAGTACCATCTAGTACATATATATAGTACCATCTAGTACATATATCATAGTACCATCTAGTACATATATCATAGTACTATCTAGTACATATATCATAGTACCATCTAGTACATATATCATAGTACTATCTAGTACATATATCATAGTGCCCAGTAAGACCCAGTATATATCTTATTACCCAGTTTGATAGATACATAATAATGAAATAAAAAGCTTCAACTAACACAATCCATTAAATCAAGTATTCTAAAAGAGTAAACGCAAACATCAATGCCCGTGGTGTAATGGTTATCATCGTAGGAAATGGACACGGCGACACGAGTTCAAATCCTGGACCAGAGTGATTGCATTTCACATAGCACTAATACCCTTGGGAAAGGTATGAATCCAATTATTCTCCCTCCAGCTATGGGTAAATAGTAGGACAGACTGTGTTCTTCAGCCTTGGTGAGGCAACTAGCCTAGGAGAAGGAAAACTCTGATTTCAAACCTGTTAAACTCCGCTTAAAAATTGACCTTGTGTCATATCCTGCCCGAGCGGAGGGTTTGGTAAATAGGATCAATGACTTTTACTTCTTTTTTGAATATTTTTTGTTAACATAGAAAAAGGATTGTCATAAAATTTTTACACGATGACTTGGAAAGTTATCTCGATATTGTTGAACAAAAATGTTATCAAGAACATCTGGAAACTTTTGTATAATGTGGTGACCGGGAAATAATCCTTATGTTGACAGGTACATTTTGTAAAAGTTCAGGTGTTACGTAAGAGAAGTTAAAGGTTTTACAAATTCATCCCAATTGTAATTGTAATTGATATAAATAGAGGCCCCATTTGGTAAGAAAAAATATTCCCACACAAGCAGGAAAGGCGGCAAGTGAGTGCCATCCGAAAAAGATCAAATGTCTAAAAGTTTCGAGATTAAAGAAATTTTACTCGATGTTTGATATTTTGGCACTTAAGAGAAATTTTCCAGGCAATTGAGTTGAAAATCCGCTATCTGTATCCTCAATCGGCTTCTGAAAATAACAAAAGGTTTTTCAATTGTTCGGTAGAATTTTGTATGATAGCTTCCTATAACCTCAAGTTTGGAGGTGCCCGTGGTGTAATGGTTATCGTCGTAGGAAATGGACACGGTGACACGAGTTCAAATCCTGGACCAAACTGATTGCATTTCACATAGCACTAATACACTTGGGAAAGGTATGAATCCAATTATTCTCCCTCCAGATATGGGTAAATAGTAGGGAAGACTAGGTTCTTCAGGCTTGGTGAGGCAACTAGTCTAGGAGAAGGAATACTCTGATTTCAAACCCGTTAAACTCCGCTTAAAAATTGACCTTGTGTCATATCCTGCCCGAACGGAGGGGTTGGTAAATAGGATAACCTCAAGTAGATCAACGGACAAAACTACCGACTCTTCCCAGTGCGTACAGAACTACACACGTTGTAAATTAACTGATTTATATGCGATTGATCGTTTCTAAGAAAATTCTGAATAATTGATCTAAAACACCAGTCTTTTATCATTTGTTATGAATAATAACATCGCTTCAATCCATTACACTAAGAATTCCTTACGTCAGTTAAATACCATTCGCTTTACACTTTGGCTCTCAACGTCAATATCAAAAAAGAAAACAAAAAAAAAATTAAATAATACTCATGTATCTCTTCGAGTAGTATTCATTCATTTAACACCTATGCTGCTTAAAGAAAATGTTAATATTAAAATTCATTTAATGATTTTCAAAAATCGAAATATAACTTAGAACTTGTTATTTTTCTTTTCTCTAAGAATGTGTTTCCCTATCTTCTAAGTATTGTTATCAAGACGCTAAGATGTGTTGGAAAAACAAATTGTACGAACGTTTGAATCACTAGCGGTGAAGTAAGAAAGACGCTGTTTCATTTAGAGATCTAAGTGATACTGCAGGATGAATTAAATGTCGCTTTGTAGCTGTGGCTTCTATCTCTGAGCCTAATTTACAATTTATCATTTCCTGGAATATTCCAATTGAAACCCTTGGCAAGATATTCGTTTAGAAATTCGGAAGAGATTAGTTTTACTCCAATATTTTTTTTTCATTGAATTGTTGCATTGAAGCTCCCAAAAACACCCATACTATTCGTTTCCAACTCTATATTCTGAAACTAAACGATTCTTTCAGGAGTAATAATGAACAAAAAAATAACAAAAAAACATTCACAAAGACCAAAATTTTTCAAACGTCCATTATTTCTGCGTTTCCCACATTAATAGCCTTTTGTCAGATTAAACCGACCTTTATACAAATCCAACAATTCAACACCTTGTCGTAGACTAACGATATCCTAATTTCTCTCCCAGATTGAGATTACAGTAGTGAGCTGTAAACGTTGATTCCTTATATTTATTGCCTTGTGCCAGACTAAGCTGAGTTCGATAAATAACAATTCTAAGAAAAGGTACGTTATCGAGGAATCAATCTTACTGCTCAAGACGACTATCGTGAGATCAATTCTTAAAATTGTGGTCTAATGTCTTAGGAAGTTATGCTTTTGACTGTATCGTTTTAAAGCTTTTGTTAGAGATCTAGGTTAACCAGTTATATTTAAGAGAACGATTCTTACTGAGTGTCCTGCAGTTCTGGTCTTCATACAGTATAAATTTCTGTTTGTAAATATTTTATACGTCTCGCTTTGGAGTAATGGTAAGATAATCTCGCAGAAAATTACCATCGTTATGATTTCGACTTCCACAGCATTAAAGTCAAATCACTGCCAACGTAAATATCCAGAAAACCTGATTGTTTGGTTTGGTTTCGTAGTTTATTTAATGCCAAATCCTCTTAACACATATACATAAAATATATATGATTTGGTTTGGTTGGGCTTTATGGTATATCAACCCTTGTAGTTTATTTAATGCCAAATCCTCTTTATACGCATTTGATTGGTAAACGTATTTTGTTGATAATATTTAAAAAAATGCCTGTGCTTTTTTTTTGCACACAGTAAAATGGTTTCTAGCATTTCGATTTAACATGAATTATTCCATTTACTATTTAATGATGTTTGCTCACAGTGAATAGGTTACCATCTTTGCTATTTAACACTAAATTCTCTGTTGAACACTATTCAGTAATTTGTTCACAGTTTAATTATTCCAAGCATTGCTATTTAACACTAATATTTCTATTTAACATTCCACATTCATTTGTACATAGGTAAATGATTGCAAGTATTTCTATGTATCGCTAGCAATTTAATTAAATATCAGTCATTTGTTTACATGCAGTTACACGATCAAACAATTCCCTGTCTAACAGTTCAATTTAACATGTCATTTGTTTGCACAGTTTAAATTTCAAACACTTCTATTTGACCTATTGATAGGACCTTATCAGGTGCTACCTCACTGGGTCAAAGTGGACCAAGGAGTAACAGCATTGAAGGGGTACTTCAAATCATCCATGTTATATAAAGAATAGGTCACCGATTAATTGTGTAAGGTAACTGTAGAATTCAAAATATAGGAATTTAAAACTTAACTGGTAATTCGTTTGAAGAGTCATAGAAAATAACCAATGATATGATGAACAAAACTTGACCCCTGGTCGACTTTTTAGCAGTTCTCTGATTGGTTAAGTCAGTCATAAGAACGGTTCAGTTAGGTAGAGTTAATGAGTGGAGTCCAAGACATCGTAACGGACGGACGCCTAAAATGGTTATATCTTCAGCCGTGCGGTTGCCGTGAGAATTCGGGTGATGAAACTCGTCGAAAATCAAATAAATCGTTTGTGTCCATTTATAAGAGAAGCGGACATGGAGATCAAGATTAATCCAAGACCACCCGAAGAAGTCCCGGAAAGAACACCAGAGAATCGACCAGATAGATAACAAGAAAAAGAAGGTGTATACAACACTCAAAGTTCCAGTCAGATTGTCTAAGGTCATATATAGGGCACTATTTGGTGGAGTCTTACCCCTCTGCAGAGATGCAGTCGGTGTATTCTAAAGTCCCAGCCGACTGGGCTTAAACTTGATTGTGGTATAATTTTTTAAAAGATAATTAACACTGTAGTTGTTAGTTCAGTTCCTTCGATCTTCACTGTTATCATACATCTATTAAACATAGCACGTTGGTGGGAATCAGAATATTCCCTACACAGGAATATACAACAAGAAGGGGTATTTTGGGTATGACACTAAACTGTATAGGATGATAATCCTCTTGTTCTGGAAATCTGGCGATTGTAAGTTATCCTTTCAGTGTCATTATTCCTTGGCCCACTCTGATCCGGAGTGATTGTACTTTTTCTTTCTTGTTTATGCAGAAAAGCATTATAGTGCAACCTGTTTTGTAGGGAAGATAGCACGCTAGAAGTATTTGTTCCAGCATTCCTTTGTGTTTTGAGTCAAATGCCTCGGAGAACATGACTCTCGATATTTTGGACGTACTCCTTCAATGGTTCGACGAATTATTAGAATCTGAGAAGTTGTGGATCAATTTTTCCGAAAGCCGATCTGATTTTTCCTAAGAGTTTCTCGACCTCAGGTGGGACTCGATTGAGAAGCAGGGCTTTATAAGTCTTATAAGCTATGACAAGAAGTGTTATACCTCAGTAGTTCTAAGTAAACCCGTGGTTACCTTTCTCCCGGAAGGAAAGGATGCAGTCTTTCGTCTCTAATCAAAAGATAATAGAGAAATTGACAAAAAGTTTGCATTATATATATATATATGTGTGTGTGTGTGTGTACTCAGTTTTGTTTACGTTCACGTGAAGGCCAGTGCTTCCTACTATCTGCTCCAGGCTATGCAGCAGGGTTGGTGTATTTGCAAGAAGCACTATATCATCCGCATAGACTGTGTCCATTATTGTTTCTGCGAGATACCTTCTATTTCTTGCCTTTTTTTGTGTAAAGTCATTTTTATTATATCTATCGACGTTCTACGTACGTTGAAATTAGTAAACATGTTCAGGTATCTCAGCAGCAGTGTTTCATCCATTGAAAGTGAGGTTAATATGAGCCGAGCTAAAGCGTTGACTGCTATCCATAGGCTACCGATTATGTGAAAGCCTGATCTATCCGATAAATTAAAACGAGATTTCTCCCAAGCAGTGGTTGTGTCAATACTGTAGTATGGCAGCATCACATGGACTCTGACATAACACATAGTGAAAAAGTTTGGTGGGAACTACACAAGAATATGAGGATCTATCTTGAACAAATCCTGAAAGCAACATCCCATGAAACAACAACTGTATGGCCACTTACCTCCTATAAAACCATCCTAGTAAGAGGAACAAGAGATGTTGGGCACTGCTGGAGAAGCAAGGTCGAAATCATAAGTAATGTTCTTCAATGAGCCCCTTCGTATGGATGTGCCAATGTTGGCCGACCAACAAGAACTTATTTATCTCAACTCTGTGTGGATATAGGGTGTAAGTTGGAGGACCTGCAGGGAGCGATGGTTGATAGGGACTGATAAAGAGAGATAATGTCAAGGAAATCTGTGCTAGCAACGCGAATTGATGATGATTTTAATAAATATATATAATCCCTAATAATAATACATAATGTTGTGTAAAGTCTTTTCTATTTTTGAGCTTTAATTCCATTTAAAACAGAATCTAAAATCAGGAATTTATATTTTGTAAATTCTACTCCATAACGAAATTTGGGACAATGAGATAGGAAGATTGTATAGCGTGTATCTTCATATGTCGAGAGTCTGCATTTGAAAATATATGTTTGATTCTTGTTCCAACTCCCACGGTCAACAATGGAATGGTAAAGTATTCAAGCCAGTCCGACTCTGAAAATAGTTTTTTCCAACTAATGCAAAATAGGTGCAAGATTCTATTTTTGTTTTCCAAAATGATAAAAATAACCGGTTTACTCTATTGCAATAATACCCCTTTAATGTGAATGAGTAGTTCTACCCGAAGGTCGGAATCTTTTCTCATTTTTCATAGATGCCATTAGCAGACATTGGAAAATGTGTTGGTATTTTCTTTTTAGTTCAACGGGTTTGGATTCCTAGAATTTTATGATTTTCAGCTGACTGTGAAGGGCACTGTGTTTGAAGCGAAGGGAAATTACTGTTTCATGAGAGGAAGTTTCTACCTCAAAAAGTTATTTTGGAAATGCTAAAATCATTCTTTTCACCTTTCAAACAAAGAGATGAATGATTGATAACTTGAAGCGTCTCTGATAAAATGCATTTCGTTTTTAGCTCAGGAAAAAATAACAGAAAAATAAAAGAAGGAAGACGTTGGTACAAGATTTCAAAGATAGTACAGATTTTTGTTAATGTAATTTTCAAAGACGTACTTGAAAACTATCAAGACATGTCTCACAGACAATAGGCGTGGTTCATATCTTAATGATGATTGAAATTATACCAAGAAAGTTATATTTTTTTGTTATTTGTTATTTTGTAAGATTTTTGTATTTGATCAGAATTTGATCAATGCAAAAAACTCATATTATCATGGGAAAAAAGCGAATTTATGATATCGACACGTTTGTTAATTGTATACTGATTACAAGGGAATGATTTTTTGGGAATTACACAGGTTTTAAACACACACACACACACACACACACACACACACACACACACACACACACACACACACACACACACACACACACACACACACACATATATATATATATATATATATATATATATATATATTATATGTATATATAAGTGTGTGTGTGTGCAAGAAGAAATAAATTGAAACTGACAGAATGTACGTAGAAAAGGTAAAAAGGAAGAAAAATATGATTGACGGTTTGTTTATTCGCCTACGCGTTTCGACTTCAGTCTTTTTTTGAATGCAAATAATTTTGATAGATAAATTTTGATTCAATAGGAAGTCTTCATCAGAGCTTGTAGTCGAAATGCGTTGGCAAATAAACAACCATCTAACATATTTTTCTTCCGTTTTACCTTTTCTACGTACATAAGTATATATATATATATATATATATATATATATATATTGATTTTTGGATGATTACTTTTCTGATTGATTTTAATGGTATATCAATCCTTTCAGGGGATTTTATGCATAAGTTTCGGGAATCGGGTTCATGAGAGGTTTACATTTACATTCTTTTGTTTAGTTGTTTATTTCTTTTTCTTTTTTCTTTTTTTATGCACTTAGTCCTATCGAATAAGAATAGTTTTTAACCAAACTGATTTGACAGATGGACGGGGTCATAAAAGGTACTTCCACTCCGTGTCAGGATAAACCTTGTGGTTAAAGGTAATGAACAGGTAATCTACACTCACCAGATCTTTAGAAATGGCACCCCCTGCAGATGCAGATTAATGTTATACCCAGGACTCCTTTTATTTCGGGGTGCAATTCGCGTATGATAATCCCTGCCGATAGGGTACCTATTTTATTTTACAATGATTGCATAAAAATTGGAACGGCCTATATATATATATATATATATATATATATATATAGGCATAGAATCAATTCTATTTCTTGGTGTGACTCAAGTTTTCAGGATAATTAATATATCTAGAAAAACATTTTTACCAAATTTTCGTGACTTTTCAACCATTGAATTTTTATAATTATTGTAATCTCTCTTATTTTCATGAAATTTTGGAACCTTTATAGAGGATAAAATTTCTTTTATATAATCCAATTTGTCTGAATTAGATGAACGCAAAAAGGAACGAGCGGTTCTTTTGATGTCATATCAATGTCTTGTACTACTTAAATACATCAGGGAATATCACATTGATTTTCTTATCTACATAATCAGTGTCAAAATGTAGTTTGATAAACATATGTCCATTAAGTAAAAAATAACTATAAATTTATTTACATAGATCTAAATGATTCTAATCAAAGCCAGAAATAATCCACATAATGAAGTATCATTTATTCTGAACACAAGTGTTAATTAACCTCTAAGATATCTATGTCCATAATTACAGAGAAAATTCGAATTTATTTCTGACTTGTAATACAAAATACGAAGAGTTTATTGTTTGTTATTAGGCCATTATCTTTGCAAAATGATTGATCATTTGTTTATGCCATATTTAAACTGATGAATAATTACGTGAGTAACAAACACAGCCACATAGAATTATTGACTTCCGTTGGTTTCTTTTAAGAACAATCAAAACGACACGGACATGTTGTGAGTAAAGAAATTACGGTAACGAATAAATACACATCAGAAATAGATGATCAACACTATAGAATAGTTAATAAAGACAAATGACTGATGTTGATAAGAAACGGCGATAAAAATAATGTCGATAGAAACAAGAGAAGTGTATTTAAAAAAAAAAAGAAAGAAATGAATCGCTTTTCATTTGACAAATATGCTATAATTACTATTACAATTGAATTTTGTATGTGTGTATCTGTGTGTGTGCGCGCATGTGAGTGTGTATGTGTGAGTTTTTAGCCTATGTGCGATCAAAATTTAATTGTTTTCATATTTTCCAGTACATCATCCCCCCCTTAGCAATCGTGCTAAATCTTTCATTTCTTTTTTGCCAGTTTGCTGAATTATCTGGTTGATTATTTCGTCTCTCTTCTAAATCTGATCAGTTTGAATTTCTCCAACTTTTACCGTTTTATCGAGTTACAATAAAAAGTCCATTTTTAAGTGTTGTGCAGTTGGTTGAATTCTAAGTTTTCCTTCTTAAGGAATAGTTTTATAATCAAAGCTAAAGAACCGAATCTGCCCAAGGTAGATTCATGCCTTTAACAAGTACATTATTGATAGTGAACCACAAACATCCTCCTCCAGAATTTCAACTAGGGTAGCATTTTCTACGATCATGACAGTTACGCTAAGAACACCTCCAGCGAGTGTGTAAACGTTTGTCTCTCTGTGGGTCATCCTGTGTGTCTTAGATTCATGATCACGCAGAAAATCCCAGGAATATACATCTGAGGTTATTCGATGTTAATATCTGAGTAAAATATATGTAAAACATTTTCCTATTTGATAGGGCAGTATGCACCCTCGCAAAAGACAAAATCAAAAACAAAACAAAAACAAACTCAAAACAAAAGCAAAAAACTTTTTAAAACCCTCCCAATAAACGATCACACAAAAAATATCACTATGAATGTACAATAAACACGATTCCCAAACTTTTAAGCTTAAAAAAACCCTAGACGTATTGACATACTGTTAAAATCAGTTTGTCAATAGAGTGCTCATATTCATGATTGTTTGCCCGATGCAGATACGCTCAATATAATCAGCTACTTGGAAATACCCATCATCTTATTCCGTCCGCTTTGCTCTCCACTTTTGGCCTTTGTGCATACAAATCAATGTTAGTGAATATCAAGAATTCGATTCAAATTGGCGTGTGGAGAAATTATAACAAGTTAACATTGCAAACTTTTACCATTGAAGTTACTTACTGTTAGCCTTATATCTCTCCTTAATGTATGAGGAAACTATTTTTGAGTTCTTTCACGTCGGATAACGGATCTATGATTGATAACTGTTATATATAAATACTTCTGTCCGGAAGACTGAATACCTGGCTTTCCTAGTTGCTTGGAGTATCCACAATCATCTGGAATTCTATACTGTCAGTCAAAAGAAAAAAAAAACTTCATATAATTTGATTTTTTCTCGCTCATGCATACGGATAAATTCCATATAAATTAATCTGAATGGCTTTTGACTTTTTTAATTTCTCAGGAAAAGTTGTAGAAATCAAAAGGAAATAATTCGACTCAGCCCTCATGAAGTTCACTGTTAAAGATTACATCAGCAAGTAGCTAGCACTAGAGGTCGGCATCATGATTGGTTATGTGGATCCCCCATTTCTTTTCTTTTAGACATGGAAATAATATTGCGAGGTGCAGCGATGTACAGCAAAAGGAGTAATGACAGAACAACTGGTCCATCCTCCTTCCAGAGCTTTTATAGATTATATCACTAGTCTCGTTCCTTCCAAAGTAGCTAGTGATAACCTGCTAAAAAGATACCACACTCTATTCTCATGAGCGAGAATGAAGGCTAAGCCAAAGAAATATTGTAGCCTATCATCATTCGGGGGCTTTGTTAGAGAGATCCACTGCAAAATTGATGGTGACATGGTCAACAGTCAAGAAAAAGCTATTAAACGGCCTCGGACTGATCAATATCGACGTTCAGACGTTCAGAAAATTGTCCTAAAAGTGTCTTGTATCCAATGACAGAACTTGACTGCTTGACAAAGTGAAGGTTCAGTGCTATTAACATAGTTTGCTATAACGTCTTTTGTGGTCTCTACAAATGTATGAGATTGCACTATCTCGTATTGAACGTATTGTGCAGCCTATAATTAATTACTCGCTTAAGTACCTTTACATTCCCTGCTGTTTTTACAAAGTAGATTTATATGCAATGACCGAAATCAACAGCTTCTTTCATCTTCACTAGTAGAGGAATTCACGTGTGGGAAGGTACGCCTTCATATGCTAATGGAACACAGCCAACGAATTCCTACAGAATTCATACAATGGATCTCATGACATCCTTAAAATTTCCAACAGTTAACATCCAAACAGACAAGCGTCCTGACATTGTAATGTGATCCAACTCATAAAAGAGAGTCTTTCTAATAGAATTAAGTATCCCTTGGGAAAAGAACATGGGGGAGGCTCATGAGCGAATAAAACCGATAAAAGTCACTGTGTACCGAGTGAATGGAAAAAGGATGGACATGTCATGTGATACCTACTGAGGCTGGATGTTGCGGCTTTGTAGAACACTCAGTGCTTTCTATTCTTTCAAAAATTGCTATCGCTAGTTGCTGTTCAAAAAGTGCTTCGCATCGTCTTCAGACCACAGTTAAACAGGCATTAAACTAGATTTGGTCATAATCAAAATTCTTAGCAAATAAAATGTACACGATTTTACCACGTACTTTTTGCTACTCAAGTGCTTATGTAATATCAATAGCCGTTAATGACAGTTACTACGAACGTCAGTCAATAATGGCTGAAAGTATACGTGCTTAGAAAATTCCCAAATGACACTCAAACTGCCGAGATAGACTTTTGTCATTGTGTTTGTCTTCCTACTGTGTCCGGCGGCAAAAGCTGTAGGTAGCGCCGGTGTTGGCTGTATTGTCTTTACCACTTAAATTTTACTTTCACTTCTGGTTGGTGGCTGAAAAGGAAGGATATCACACGTTCTATCACAAGTTGAAAAAAAAACAACATTGAAAACGGAGACTTCAAGCATTTGTAGTCATCATAAAAAAAAAAAACTGTGCTGAGATATTCTAATTAAGAGAAACGATATTTTCAAAATATTTCATGATTGATAGTGACCACGTGACCAGAAAAACTAACAACTATTCCAAATCACGTTGTTTCTATGTGAAATGATAATTTGAAAACATTGACACCAAGTGTTTTACATAATTCTTCGAATGCCAACTGAACAAGGTAAATTCCAAATCATATCGTTCATAAAAAAATTGTGATATGAAAGGAATTAAATACAAGTGTTTTCCACATATTTTCTAGATACAAACAAAACGTAAATGTCTTATTCTTAATAATAATCAACGAAATATTGACAGTTCTGCAACTGATAATTATGGAAACGTTTTCCACTCGATCGTTCTGTTGTAAAAAAAGACTACCAAAAACAAGAGAAAATAAATAAAAGAAATTACAACGCCATCACTTATTTGTCGTACTTCATAATCGATATTAACAATTGGGAAAAAATTGTCCATATTTTGTCCGAAACGGTTAAACGATTTGATGTAAAAGTACAAAATTTACTTTGCATACTTATTGAATTTAGATGGTTTAACGTAATTTTCTGTGTTCCACATGAAGAAAAGTAGAACTCATTCAGAATAATCGACTAACAATAAAAATAATCAGTATAAAGCTATGTTGCTGCAAGCATTTCCTTGTGGAATAGAATCATAATGACTTTTACAAGCATTTTATCAGTTTTTAGGTCTTTGTATGTTCGGTAGATTTGCATAACTTCATTTTGACAGAAATAACAATTACCGGTTGCTCATGAATATTAAGAAACTTTTTGGCTGCGATTATAAAAATATGTAATTTAAGACGTATCCCCTTATTTGGCGTAAATACTTGTTTAAAAGGAAATTGATATCTAAATAAAATACACACCAACCTGTGTGTGTGTGTGTGTGTGTGTGTATTTTGCTGCATTTTTTTTTTTTTGCTGTAATAGCTTAGAACATTCAGTTCATTATTTAAAGCTACTCCGTCCTTTTATTTGTGAGAGCGGACTTAGTTCTTCCTGCCAATTGCCTGGTTATAGGTGTCCCAGTTCTTTATTTGAAACCACTTCGTACTTTTATTTGTGAGAGCATACTTTATTCCATCAGCTTATGCCCTCAGGAGAGGTACCCCTTCTCGCCCCAGGTATGGATAAATAGCCGACTAGACTGGTTTCTTTTACCTTTGTAAGGCAACCAGTCTATTAGAAGGAAAACAGAATTCAAACCAGCTGGATTCCGCTTTAAAAATTACTTTGCATCACACCCTGTTCGTAGAAGAGGGATTTGGTTAACAACACACATTCATACACTCACACACATACAGAGACACACACACACCCCTACACATATAAGGATTTTTTTGTCTTCTTTCGTTTTGGAATTTAATTTTCCCTTGTTTCCTTACCAGAGAGTGTATATAAAAATAGAAGGAAGTGTAAAAAGTATTCACTCGTCTTTCTTTCCGAGTCAAAGGATTTTTGATCAATCTCTGCCAATTAATTAGAACAAGAATATGAATTATTAGCTGACAAGAATTCTGCAGATATGTATTTCATTTGTCATCTGTTAAGGATGTTCCCATTTTTAACAGCAGCTTTGAACAGCTCAGATTCTTGTAATTATTTTACATGTTGTTGTTCTTTGTATATGGAACTGGAAAATGAAGAAGTGTAACTGGGGTTGTGGCATGTATATTGATAAAACGCATATTCGTCATTGTCGCTGGGTAATAGTGTGTTCCTAGGATTTCGTGACCCCATTATGCCCCTCTCAAAATCTTAAAGATTGAGATAGCAACGCTATACTTCTGTTATTTTTCTTTTTTAACTTACTCTTGTAGTCTTGCTTGCTGATATCATTCACCTCATCATATCGGGCAGACTGAACACAAACCGATTAGCCAAAGTATTGCTTTGATAGACAACCAATCGTATCATTGTTTGAGCGTATACACTGCAGTTCACGGATAAAGAACGAAGTGTCTATCACGTACTAGGTGGGGGTGCGGCATGGAGATTACGGCAGTCTCCCGCACTTTCAGTTTGACAAGAGTAGCATGTTATCACTGACTCTAATATATGAATGTCGGCATTGGTTCTTATCGGTTTTTGTCTTTTTTGGTTTTTCGTTTCTTTCAGATGCGAGACGAGGCCAATTGTTGATCATGTCACAACCGACAAGATATTTCAATACAAGATAGTTCATTATCATTTTACCGACTACTTGTGAGACCACCGAACGAGAAGGCTTGCGCTGTGGAGGGTAGAAAATATATGAGGTCACCATTTTGGGTCTCCCGAGCTTTTAGGAAAAATCTTGTTAGTCGGTTAGATTTTTAACGGTGTTTATTAATCAATTTTATTCTTTCAAAAATCGAATCAATTTATAAGCAAAAGTAATGCCTTATAGATGCGTTGTCTCTCATTGCAAAGGAAATTATAAAAATGGAGCTAAAGTCCATGTGTTTTTTCTTAAAGATAAAACATTATTTGACAATTAAACACCTGGAATCAAAATTATGGATTTTACTCCTTGTAGATTTAGCAAAATGAGTATTTTTTTAAATTAGAAAGCACGTAAATCTAATTCAATCTTTAATTTATTAAATTAATTTCCTGTCCTTGTAAATTATCATACATTGAGACAAAGTTACGACGGATAAATCTAGCCAAGTTTTTCAAAGCTAAAAACCTGGAATTTTTTAAAAATTTATTTTTAAACTTAAAAAAAATTCCATTTAAATTCATAAAGGAATATTTTTATTGGGATAATAATAATTCTATAAAATTATAACATTTTTGAATTATTTTAGTCGTAAAAACTGTTTTTCATTTTTAATATTTGAAATGTATAAGTGTTAAGAATTCACTCTTCATTTTTTACATTGTTTCGTTGAATTAATAAATCAAATTATGTTGGAATTTTATCTTCAGTTTTCCTAGAATTGTAAGAAAAATGCTTCTCATTGTAAAATTTTGCAACTATCTTTTCTTAGATTTTTCCAGGAATTTAAAATAGGACAAGTGAGTATAATTATAGTTTGACTTTAGAAAAATATCTTCATGATGGTGCTATCCCAAGAATTCTATCAAACTGTCTCTCATATTCATTGAACACCTCTAGTTAATGACCAGATCCTTGGAGATTTCGATAGGACAATTATAGCCTTAAATTTGCTTTAAATGAACGTATTACTGATGACGTAGCATTAAAGAAGTAGAAGAAATTCCATATTATTGATATTCTAGACGGAAAATGAAATTTTCTTGATAGAAATTAGTAGAGTATTCGGTTGTAAGTTGTATTTATATGCATCATCATAAAAGTCCCATATCCCCAAAGAAATCTCTCTTGTAGTTGAATCTGATTTTTAAGTTGATCTATTTTATAGAGATATGGAAATGAATACAATAGGGGTCTATAATATTCCTAACCATATAACGGATCAAAATAGTAATAAAATTCTAATGGAAAGCATGAAGAATACGAACAGAAACCTAATCCTCAAAATGTGATTTCTATATCAAAATTAGTAATATCATTTCTACTATTCCTGTGGACCCCCGCATATGGCCAATCAAAAGCAGGACGACCAGCACGAACATTCATACAGCAGCTATGTGATGATACGGGATGTAACCCTGAAGACCTGCCGGAGGCGATGAATGATAGGGAGACGTGGAGAGAGAGGGTCAGGGATATCCGTGCTAGCCGCACGTCATGATGATGATGATGATTATAAGAAGAATCAATTTAATTCAATCAAATTTATACATAAAGAGGCTAAACAATAAGAATAAGTTTGATTATTCAACAGTAATTATATTTTCTTCATTGTTGAATAGCTGTTCCCTTAAAGCGTACAGGTTAAGAGACAATAATAATATAATTCTACCCAGCTATTCAATCATTAAAAGACTAATCTTATCAACATATATGAATCCTTTGATTAAACATGATAATAATTTTCTTATTAATATTAAAAATAAATTTATGTTACTAGTACAGAATGACACAACAGTATGTTAACATGTTATGGTCAAGGGGAGGTTCAAATGATAACACGACTCGGAAATGTGTGATAAGAAATATATTGAAACAAAACAGTACATACATAAACGATAGCTGGGAGAAACACCTCCTCAGCTTAACACAATTATGAATATTAACGTTCGTTCTTGGTGACGGCTCGCCGAGACTGCGCAGAAGAGAGCTTAACCGGTATATGTCACATGAGGGCAAGTCCATCTGTAGGGGAGACAACCCGACACTTGTCTACAAAGTTCAAACGAAATTTTAGTTTGATTATAAGAGTGATAATATTGTTGGCTTATCTGACAACATCAATGAAACTGCAATAAATGCTTTTACTTTTATACTTAGAAGTGTAATCACACAATATTAAGATGCGAGTGTTAAACCAACTAAATATCGTCAATTTGAGAATTTATTTGGCAAATTTAAACGTATAATAGATTGTTTAGAGAATATAGGTTTTCAAGAATTGTCAATCATAACATAATAATGCTATAAATAAATAAATAAACGCTATATCTTTCTTATTTTTTTGTTTGTCCAAAGCTTTCAATTGTATATCCATAAACATTTAAGAAGTCCAGATCTTTTATTTTCCCTATTTCATTCAGTCCATATATCAAAATACATTAGAAACATTTGGATTGTTCTAAAACATCCAATCAAATGCCTGCTATTCCTAACACTTTGTCAAAATGGGCATTATAAATTAGATAGTATCCAAAATACCCAATTTTGTACCTTACCAAAACTTTATGTACTGGAATCCCAGTCAATTTAGAAATATTGTTATAAATTAATCTCAAAAGCACTTACTCTTACTAATCTTAAAAGGCAAAATGCTAACTTAGTTCTTTAAGTTCTTATGGACACTATTCAGGGATTATTGACCTTAGAAAACGACAAATGTTTGCCTAATTTTACAGATGTTGTAGAACATATAAACATGTTTTATTTTGGTGGACAATACTGAATGTCAAAAGACCATGTAAAGGTTATCAGCTGTAATACACGTAGAGTCAATAAAAAGAATTTACATTTTTTTTTCTCTATTCTATGACTGGTTAGATTCTTGGAATAGCATTTCCGTAAGAAATAGAAACTTAACAACGGAAACTTTCACTGCTTTGCATCATACAATCTTTGCATTTCTACAACTAAGTACTGTATAGAAGAATTGAAAGTTTTATATATACTACCAGGAAAATTCCTCACGGATTACTTTGTGGGAAGGTTTGGTCAGAACCGGCGGCTTTTGAGGATCAGTATAATATCTTAATGCGATACGTTTTTGAATGTGAAAAAATCAGAATGCTATCCCTTATCAAATTGATTTCACCACTTGATCAACAATACATTAAAATTGATTTGAAGAGTTTTAAACTGGGATGAAGTGACAGAGGAACAAATATTAAACTTGTATAAATTTAGACAGGGGTTAAAGAGGATTATGTTATTTATACTAAGCAGATTATTGCTGTTATGCAGTGTTTAAGACGATTAAATGCAATTCTTTCAACAATTTCAAATCTGGAAGAGATAATGTGGAAGAAATTCCAGATATAATTAATTATTTTCAGTGGATTAATAGAGGTTCCTTCTCCTAATGCTAAAACAACACACGTTGTTCTTTACAATTATGTAGTTATTAATAAACTGATAAAAATACTTTTCTTCCTTCAGTAAATCAAAGCAATTATTCATGCACAAAATATTATGTTTTGGCAAATAATGACGCTTTAAATGTTGACTCTTGTCATGAGTATCGCAGTATCGAAAAAATAGAAAGAATATTTGAAGGTTAACAATTGCTCTTTAAAATAATTTTTATTCAAAGAATAATGATAATATTACAAAAAACAAGTTAAAAAAAAAAGAAAATTTCAAATATTTAGTTAATTTTTTTTATCTGTAACATATTTTTTATAAGTATTATTTGATTATTAAATCGTCTTATTGTTTGTATCTTATCAATTCGCTTATTTTGTATTCACATTTCTTATCATTTATCATTTGTTTATAATTTGCTTTCCTGTTTATTTATTGTTTATTTATTCCTAATTTATTATTCAGTTTTTGCAGTATTTGAGTAATTATCACTTACTAAGTATTCTATGATATTTCAACTTTACAAAATAATTGTTAAAATCAAAATAAAAACATGCAAACAAGCAATCCTGATTATAACAAACCTTAAAACAATGCTGATTATAATTTTCTTTTCTAAATTAGATAGAATTAGGATTAGGAACGAATTTCAATCTTTGAAACTTAATAGAACGAATCGGGACGTTTAGTTTATTTACTTTAACCCATCATTAAGCTACAACAATTTTTTTCTTATTTATTTTTTAATCAAAATGAATGTCAAATTTCAACATGAAATTCAACCTTTTTTCTTGTTTTTATATATAATTTTAAAAAAAGTTTTCTTAAGCATTTTTTTATTTTGCAGTCATTCATTATCAACATTACATCGTAATTACTCCCAGTCTCATTAACCGTATGAACTAGTTTTGTGACGTCTCATCATAATTAAGCTGGCCTTCTCTTTTGGTGATCTTGGTACTTTTCAATTCCATAGCCCCTTCAATTCTTTTGGAGCTTTTATATTTCAATGACGAGCAATAACCATTTGTATTTACTTATTCTGCCTTTTATTTTTATTCCGTGGCCTGCGATAACAACAAAGCCCTTTATCAGAAATCTTTTTTTCTGTTTTTGCTTTTGATTTTTTGTACGCGAAAATGACATCTGATTTTTAGGTCTGGATTGGGAGATCCATTTGAAATTCAAAATCTCACAGGATTTTGTCTTCTTAAATTTCAAACAGATACAGATTTTTAAACTCAACATTCGTCTGTACGGTCATCTGGTCGGAATAATTTGAAGTTAATTCCCAGTTAATAACTTTTGCCATTCAAACATGCATATATCTATACTCTTTTTGATGGTTCGGTTACGATTCTTCGTTTAATGACAACCATCGTGGGTTATTTAACGCCAAAACCAGCGTTCTTTGGCAAGGTCTAAGTACTTCTTTCTCTTACAACTTTCTTTCATTTTCACTCTCAAAATCGAAAATCTTTTTTTCTTGTTGATTATCAGTTAGTGTGGTCTTCTAGCCGGGATTTGATGATCTGCTACTATCTCAAAATCACTAGGACGGATTCTGGTTTGTGCATGTACCATTTGGTTGTGGAGGTGCCCGTGCTGTAATGGTTAAGGGAAAGGTATGAATCCACATATTTCCCCTCCAGCTATGGGTAAATAGTAGGGCAGACTAGGCTCTTCAGCCTTGGTGAAGGTAACTAGTCTAGGAGAAGGAAAACTCTGAATTCAAACCTGTTAAATACCACTTAAAAATTGACCTTGTGTCATATCCTGCCCGAGCGGAGGGGTGGGTAAATATGATGTACCATTTGGTTGTAAAAAATCATTTCAATTTCATGCACTATTATCCGTACATCACCTTCCCTAACCCGTCGTCACTTGACTGATACTCCATTTGCACTAGTTTGCCCTTTTGCTTTTCACGTAATTAATCGTTCGTCTTTGTTGTAAAGTAAATTTTAACGCAGAATTTTCATATCCCATAATTAATTAATTTCCTCTAAAGATAAACATATTTGTCAAACTATTCAGTTACCAATTGTTATTTTGTTAAGTTGGAATAAATTTCCTTGTTGCTTATTATGATATTATCTTTTCTTCTGAGTATTATTATAATTATTCTAACTCTCTGTCACATAATTCTTATCAATATAATAACTGAAGATATAGGGAAACCTAGAGAGACCATCTAGACCCTAATTCTTTTAAGATCAGCTGATATACTGAGGAGAGTCATGTGAAAGAGAGGAGACTAGCACACAGTCGAAAGGTTACCAGTTACTACTGGTGTGAAGATCATATTTCTATGTATGTGCCAGAGGTTTAATGCTTTTTGGAAACTGAATGCCAACAGATTTCCTTAATTCCTACTGACTTTAGACTTTTAAAATCTGGACTTTCTCATGTAACAGATATTTTTTCTTTTATCCCTTTTCCCAGTGAATTAGTACTCACCATTAGTAATCATATTTTTACAATTCCTGTAATAAGTTTCTATCTTTTCAAAGTTTTTTTTTTCTTTGTGATTCTCTGCGACACTCAATCTACAATAGATACGTCATTCATACGTCATTCATACGTCATAGATAAAGTAGACAGTCTGAATATCAAACATCACATCATCTTCTTTTCATTTTCTATTACAGTGTTTGATTTGTGTGAAAAGAAGTTCTTGACTTAGTCAAATGCTTATCGTTTAAACAATTCTCAGTGTGTCATTCTTCGTACAATGTCGTAAGTAGTTCTGTATTCATTTATAGTTTCATATTTTTTCCACAAATCTAAAATTTACCGTTACGTATTCGTTATTGTTATTGGTAACGTGTATGGTTTCCTAAATTTTACTGACAAATTAGCTATTATTTATTTTTGATATGTTTATTTTATGATTATCTTTTTTTAATTTACGAGGTTGTATGAAAAGTTCACTGGCTGAAAAGTTCATATGATGACGTCATATCTGCTGTTGATGACTTTACCAATGCAATACAAACACTGCAATACCGATGGAAGAAATTTGTGAACCGCAAGGGTGACTATGTTGAAAAATAAACATCATTTGGTCATATTCAATGAGAGTATCTTGGTGAGTCTAGGAACTTTTAAACCGACCCTCCTACACAAACAGAAATATAGTGAGGCGGGCAAAGCGTAACAGTTATCATAGTGGGAAATGGAATCGGTGACCCAAATTCTGGATAAGTGTTTTGCCTTTCCCTTTCTTCGGGAAAGGCTTCACTTCATTTATTCACTCTTAATAAATTGTCAGACAGGCCGGGTTCTTTAGCCATGGTTAGGCAACCAGTCTAGGAAAAGAAAATCTCTTTAAATAAGGTTTACTATGTTTACAAATTGACCTAGTGCCAAATTCCTACTCCTGGGGTAAATATATACCTTTATGTGATTGTAATCTTTCTTAAAATATCCATCAAGTAACAGCACTATCTTTTAAAAATGCTTAAAGGATACCTAAGCGATGCTCGAGTTACAGTGACATCACATTTATTGAATTAATATTATGATCAACGACAATTTGATAGATAAACTGTTGGCCAAATGAGTAGAGTGTTCGCCAATAGTCCGGGAGACTGGGGTTCAATCTCACGTCGAGTCATACCAAAGACTCAAAAAATGGTACTTGATGCCGCCTTGCTTAACACTCAGCATTATAAGGTAAGGATCAAGAGTAAAGTGGAGCAATCCAGCGAAAGGAGTATCGCCCTCCCCTACACCTCGGTGTAGTAGCTATTGAAAAAGGAGCCTTCGGATCACCCTCGACAAAGGTCACCAACTTTACTTACTATTATCAAGTGGTAAGTGCTCTACATTTGGGACTTTGGTGTAACACAATCTTTCATTTCATTTTCCTTATTCCAAATTTACTTTCACTTGCTAAGATAAATAAAAATATTTTTAAACAAAAAATCTTAAAATTTTATTCTAAGCTTTAAATGTGATGAGGCCGAATCTTATGACTGAGAAATCTTTTACTTACGTACAATAGTTGATTATCAAGTCCTGGTAAAAGTTAATCTTTTCAATATTGATTTCTAAAATTGACCAGCACATTCACTTTACCTCATTTATTCTAAAGTTAATATTTTCAATCAAGAATTAATTGTTATATGGAAAAGTTCAAAATTATCAAGTCTCACTTATATCTATAAGCATTTATAGCATAGATTTTTCCTTTTATTATTGTTGAATCTATGAATGAGGGGTGTCCAGCATATATTGAAAATGACATTAGAAGTCACTCAAATGGTAACTAGAAAAATAATGGTCACGTTTCAGTTGATCGTTTATTGGCGGGAATTTTGTTCTCTTCTCTCTGATTCGCGTCTTTCTTTCTTTTTTTCTTTCTTCCTTTCTTGTTTTGATTTATTTTTTCTTACTCGCCTCTTAAACTATCTTTCTTTCGTTCTCTTCTCGCTGATTAGCTTCTTTCTTTCTTTCTTTCTTTCTTTCTTTTGTTTTTCTTTATATAAAGACCCCCGTCTCTATCTTCGTAGATCATCAATAACCTTATTAATATCCAAAACGAAAGCAGAATTGGCGGATGTATTTTCAATTTCAGGCAAGGCTCTTTGTATTTAACATTATCAAACTTTGAAAAGGCATTGAATAAAAACTACAGAGTTCTTTCCAATCACCGATCTCGTGAGGATTTACGTATTCACGAATCAATTCTAATGGGAAAGTCATGAACTAATATCTTACCTCTTTGAACTATCTCCCCATGATGTCTTCATGCAATGGTATGGGTGAGTTAGCACTAGAGTTAACAGATCCTTCCCAATTAGATATCAATAATAAAAAAAATGTTGTTATACTCATTATTATAATTCAGAGGAAACAGATTCCGACTTAAAAATCCATTCACCATTTTAACAGACTAAAAGTACTCAAAGACCTATTTATCTTGCTATTAATAGATATTCATCAATCTATCAATAATTATTTAAAAAATATAGACGATGATACATATATAGTTAAACTGACGGAAGATTAAAGCAATGGAATACCCAGTATGGATCGAATGTACTGTTTAGAATAAATAATGTAAGTAGCATCCTCACTAATTGCAGAGGTACGGCCAATTACCTCCCATCTTGCAAACCATCCTAGTAGGACGAGCAAGACACGCCGGGGAAGTAAGTACAAACACAGAAGCCACGTTCTCTTATGTACTCTTACCCATGGACGCGCTAGTGTAAGCCAACTACCAAAAATGTACATTCATAAACTCTGTGTTGACACTTGATGTTAACTAGAAGACTTATATTCGTGATTACCTTTATGGATAAATGGTAATAGAAAATTAAGGGACTCTCTGCTTTTTTCACTGCTTGATAATAATGATGATTTCAAGGCTCCGGAATTTATTGTGGCTGTACACAATGAATGTTTAGTATGTTAACAACAAATCTAAAAATCTAAACTTTAATAATTTTAATTTATATCAAGTCATTGCCTTTGAGAATGAATGTCACTTTAATGCACATAACGAATCAACAGGATTTAAAGTTTAAAATTTGATAATTAGTCCGAACTTAAGTATCATCGTATACTATTTGCAAGAAATAAACCACTTTACTAACATTTCAATTGCTTTTTTAGATTATATTTTGTGAGAAGAATTGAGATATCATTTTTTAAGTGGAGTTGTACAATTTTAATTGGTCCTCTCTGCAAGTCTGACAAGGTCATCTATGTCATTAAGGACGCAGATCTCCCATTACTGCACTATAATCTAGTGTTATTGTTACAATTCAAAGGAAAGTTCACAGGCATAATGCGATAAATATTGCTTCCGGGCAAACATTTCACACACACACACACACACACACACACACACACACACACACACACACACACACACACACACACACACACACACACACACGCTTGCTTGCTTGCTTGCTTATATATATATATATATATATATATATATGTTGAAAAGATAGATTGGAAATAGAGATGAGGAAAGTTGGATAAATCAAACACTTAACTCAGGTTTGTGAAGATGAAATAAAGTCAAATGAAACATCACACATTTAAATTTGAGTAAAGTGATTGAGTTATTAAACTTCCCGAATATATATATATATATATGTGTGTGTGTGTGTGTGTGTGTGTGTGTAATTTAGTCAACCATAGATTTGATATGCTTGGAAATACGGTATATATATATATATATATATATATATATAAAAGTAAAAAAAACGTAAAGTTGGCAACTGTACCGATGTGTAAAGTGGAATTATGCACTCCCTAGAACTCCAAAGATATTTGGCGATCGCATATCCGTTTGCAGTTTATTGTTTTTGATATTATTGTATTTAATAGTAATCATTGTTTGGACAAGTGTAGGTTATGTGATGATATAGAAATGAAAGAAGTGGATCCACTGGGAATTGTGTAAGATATTGAAATTTCACCCTACAAACAAATGGTACTTGCACAAACTAGAGTACGTCCTGCAGAATAAAACGTATTGAATTCAGTGAGATTTTAAAACAAAAACAGATCATTTAATCCCGGCTAGTTGAATAGAACTCGTATTAACGAGAAAAAAATATCGTGTAGATTTTTCCATTCCAACGGACCAATAAAGAAAAATAAATGAAAACGAAAAAAATTAACAAATATTTCGACTTTGTTAGAGGGGAAAAAGCTGTGGTACGGGTGATGGTGATCCCAAATGTAGTTTGTGCACTTGGAACGGTCCCCAAACAATTGGAAAAGAAGAAAAACAAAAGAAAATGTGTCTTATAATGGATTTTACCGTCACAGTGGACCACACAGTGAAAATAAGAGAAAGCGAAAAGATAAACAAGTACTAAGATCTTGCCAGAGTACTAAAAAAACTATGAAACATGAGAGTAAAGATGATACCTATTGTAATTGTCACGGTTAGTGCGGTCCCCAAAGTTTTGGTAAGAAGGTTGAAAGAGTTGGAAATCACAGGACGAATTGAGACCATCAAAACTATAGCATTGTTGAGAACAGACAGAATATTAAGAAAAGATCTGGAGACCTGAGCAGACTTGCTGTCACTCAAACTCCATTGAAAGCCGATCAGTTAACGCTGATATAAGAAACTTGCAATAAGTATAATTACTATCCTTATTAAACAATAATAGTTTCAAGTAACTATGAGAATATATCTAATTTGCACATGGTATCAAATATTTCCATAGAAAACAAACAATAAGAAAACATATCGATTTAACTCATAGATGGGACCCTAACAAGTAATAACTCCTCTTTTCAGAGTAGACTTGATAGTAATGGCAATGAAGGGGTACTTCCCACTTTCTTGACCTCCAGCGTTGGAACCTCGGTATCAGATGCAGTTTCAGAACATCCACAGAACACTTTTGGTGGGAGTACCTTATCCCTCCTCAGAAAACAGATTCAGCCTGTTTTAATCCCACAGACGAGGCTAATTTTAAAGATGAACAACGATACTTATAAAAGAAGTTTCTGAAGATACGGTGAAAAATATAACCCTGATTATCTTTTTGTTTAATATCAAATATGGTATTAGTGGTATTTTTCTATGTGGTATTAGTATTGTTTGATGGCTATTTAGTCGTGAAAAAAAATCAAACAATATAAAATGCCATGATATTCTGGTTTTTGTATTACTTTCTACTTTCCAGAAACTGTATTTCAATAGGAATGACATATTAAAGCTCTTGTCTCTAATTCTTGTCACTTTTCTTGATCCAGTAATTATAGAAACGAATTGATCATGTTATGATTTGACCAATTAATTGATATAAACTCAATTGAAAACATTTGGTGTTTTATATAATCAAAAACAACAGGTAGAAAGTTCTCTGTGAAAATAGCTTGCCTCGAGATTGTCTCTCAGGATTTTTAAAAGAATATGATTGTTTCAATGATAATCAGGATTGAACAAGTGGATGTTGCTGAAGGTAGCAATGTGCAAAATCAATCAATTTTACTTCATGCTGATTATTTGTGTGCATTACTAGGAGATTTATACTCAAGGCAGTGGCAACAAAATAATGTAATTTTCCTGACACATTTTTGGTTTATAGAAATTGATGTATTGACAACATTTCTCTCACTTTATTACAAATAAAAAAACTAACTCACTTATCGTTGGTGTAGAAGTGCATATATTACCCATAGGGTGCATCAAAATAAAAAAAAAAGCAAATTGATTGTCAATATGACAACTGATTGATGTAACCTTATTCTATTTTTATGAAAAAAGATAAAGAGCGGAAAATATTTTTACAGCTGCTGTTGCTGTCCAGTTAACCGATTGTTGTCAAAAAAGAGTCTACTTGCCAAAAAAAAAAAAAAAAAAAAAAAAAAGAGGCTGCGGACATTTTTATGTATTTGTCTCTTTTAATCTCATTTTTTTAGACTGGCCAATCCATTTTGGATTGCTTTCCTCTGAAATGTTTTGTTTTTTTAAAATTATGATCAACTTTGGTTTTCCCATTTGGCGTTTATTTGTTTTTATCAATCACATTTTTGTCACGATTTTCATCCGTGCTGTATCAACACACACACACACACACACACACACACACACACACACACACACATATATATATATATATATATATATATATCAAAGTCACCATCATCATGGTCATCACCAAGTTGCGCTGTCAGCACGGATTCTTTTGATTCTCTATCGGCCATCATACATGGCAAGTCATCTAGAAGACATCCAGTGTCCACTCAGAGCTGATGAATGTAAAATTGCTGGTCGGCTAACATTGGTGTACTCTATATTAGAGTCCAAAGGGAAAATGTCGCTTGTGAATTTGCCCTTACTTCTTCAACAGTGTCCAGAATTTCTTATTTGGATAGTTTGTAGGAGGCCTTATAGTTGCTGCAGGGTTGTGCTTCCATTTAACTATTTCTCAAGGCATTTCATCAAAGTCCAAGGAGAATAACTAGATGTATTGATATGGCTTTAACTTGGAAGAATTGCAGTAGATCAATTCAAATACCGCGGTAGAAATATCTGATCTATTAAAAGCGATGTTAAAATTCGTAGAGATAAAGTACATAACTATCTATCTATCAATCTATCTATCTATGGGTGTGTCTGTGTGTTTTCAAGTTTAAAGGTAACATCTTGAAAATTTACCTCTCTTAAAATGGGTCTAACTTCCATATTAAAACCTGAAACCAGACAGCTTTACCTGATAAATAAAATAACAATATCCAGATCATTTAACAATCCACTTGATGTATTTTAAGAAATTCACCAAAACGGTGAGAAAAAATGTCTGTTAAGTCTAGTAAAACACACACACACACACACACACACACACACACACACACACACACACACACATATATATATATATACATATATATATATATATATATATACATATATATATACATGAAGCAAAATTGATAACAAGGTAATTCAAGTATAAGGAGAGATTTATTGAGAAGTAAAGTCGATACTATAGAGTTTCAGTTCTAGTGAACCATCATCAGGACTATGAGGGATGATATTAGTGATGTTAAATCAACGATGAATGTTTAAAAATGCAAAATGCAAAAACCTTGGGGAAAATTTGTATAACACGAAAAAGTTGGCCATTTGATTAGTGAATCAGCGTTCGTTGTTTTAAATTACGTCATTTGATTTATTAGGAATATTATATAGAATTAATGTTCCGTTTGTTTATCGAGGAAGATTTTGAATCAAAAGGAACACACACACACACACACACACACACACACACACACACACACACACACACACACACACACACACACACACACACATATATATATATATATATATATATGTATTAAACCATGCTAAAATCGAATACGAAAATGTTCAAAAGACAGCGGTTACGAAAATGAATTGATATTTATAAATAAACATGAAAACACTTATGATAATAAAGGATGAACGTTATGTGGTTTAACCCACCTTTTAACAGTAAACCAAATATGTGAAGAATGTTTATCAATTCAATTGAGAAAAGCTATAACCAATAAATCACACACACGAATACATACATATGTTATATACTCATATACAGATTCATGCAGAAAGAATCACAATGACACAATGATAAAGGACGAGGGAAGACTTCTTTTAAAAAATATGTACCTCTCATTTTATTGCAACGTTGGAGTGTGAGAGGGAGTTGGAGTAAAACAAAGACTGCAATATATTGACCCCACTCTTATGGCCATCAGCGTTGTGTCTTTCTCGTTCTTCTGATGCTCAACCGGAGGGCCGGGGGCCCACTCTGCTGGCTTTCTCTACAGCATCTTATTACCAACTGGTCTGGTCCCCATACTCCATCGGGGGTCCCGAGGGCTCCTTTGGCCGGGTGTGGCTTTCCCTACACATCTTGTCTCTGACGTCTCTGATCCCCAATTGTCTAACTTCCTGTCTTGACCGAGTTATATAATAGTTCAATGCCCACTCAATCGCCCACTCAATCTTTGGAATGGCATGTTTGATCGTCATCAAGCGGAAATAACTGTCATGTAGTTCAGAGGTCACTCTCTTCCGGTGCATCATTCTATGAGTGTATCATGGGATTTTTACCTTGTCCCATTTCATCAGCCAAATCAACCCACGCGATCTCTTTCGATTACTGGCCATTGGAATGTGTCACTTCCTTCCGGCGCATCACTTTGGAATGGCATGTTTGCCCGGGTCGAAGGTCAAAATACAACGCATACATACATACACACGCACACGCTTTCTTTCTCTCTCTCTCTCTACCCCCCACCCACAAATACACGCATTCATAGAAACCATTCATGCGCACTTGGATGGATTATTTGGCAGAATAACTATGAAAAGGTTTATATTTTATCAAGAAAATTTACATTTTTCATCATAATCTATTTATCAATACCCATTAAAGACACAGATCAAACATCATGGTTTAATTTAACGTATATATATATATATATATATGGAGGTGTAGTCTTATTACGTTTACTTCCTGACTAATATCCTTGGAAAAAGTATTGATTCCCTTATCTTCCATTCCCCCTTAAAAAATGTTGAATAGTACTCCTAGTGTTCTTCTAAGATGGCTTTGGCTTTAAGTTACACATGAAATGTAATATAGCATTAAGCAAAGACGCAGTCTCTCTCTCTCTCTCTCTATATATATATATATATATGTGTGTGTGTGTGTGTGTGTATGTGTGTGTGTGTGTGTGTCCGAGTGTGTGTGCGTGTTTGTACGTATATATATATATATATATATATAAGCAACGCATACGTAAGTATGTATTATTATTTTTACATACTTCTTAAAATCATTTTTTTATTATTCAATTAGTTTTCTGTTAATTGATTTTACTGCTTTGGAAAACACAAAATTAACAATAAGTTTTTTCTTGAGTTGTTAATGAAATCATGTTTTTTCGCCAGAAGACGAAATATCAAATGTCGGTTTCCTCGTAAACTATATATATATATATATATATATATATATATATATATATATATATATATATATATATATATATATTGCTCAGACTGGCTCAAGAGTATATTGTTTCTATAATGATAATAACTGTAATAAAATCGTGAATTATGAAAATTATCAAATTAATCTCGAGTGTTTGATATCTTATTAAGGCTACTTATCTTTTCATAAATTCTTACTTAGTTTACCATGAAGTGCTACAATAGCGTGAAAACTGGATTGGATTCTGTGTATTAGTGAATTGGTCTTAGTTAGTTTACAATCAGACTACAAAAAAAGCTCTGAAGTATTCAATTTTAACGACACGTCAACCTGTGTAGTGCCATCTCATGCCTACCGGCTGAGGAATTAAGTAGATTGCTCCTTTTCATTTACATTTTTTCGTGTTGTTTTTTAAGAGGTTTTCGCTCACAGCTTTATAATGTCAAGTATTCTTATCGTATACAAATAATTTTCGCACAGTTTTATGGTTTCAAGTATTTCTATTTTATACTAATAATGATATAGTGTCAAGTAATTTTTTTTTTATAATATCCATTTCTTTTCTCACAGTTATATGGTTTCATGTACTACTAAAAAATTCAAGTAACTATTCTCAATAGAATTAAGTTGCTGTTATATGGCAGCAAATATTCCAATCCAAAACGAATAATCTTTATACATATATTTAATTTTTATACATCTATTTAACCTTTTGATTGGACTTTAAAAGGTACTACTGCTTCGGGTCAAAGAGAACTTGGTAGTAATTTTAAGCAAGATGTACTCAACACTTTCCAGATCTCACCATCTGAGTCATAACCAGTACACGTCTATTTGGGCGTTTTGCACTTCTGCATGGAATACAATTATCATGTTATGAGCTGCGTTCGCCAGTTGATCAAGTATTTGATTTACTCTTACAATTGAATTGATTAAGGTTGGAAACAAAGTGATTGACATATCAATTAACCCTGTTGAAATTCACATGCAAGCAGAATAACAAGGAAATGAGTTAATGATTACTACCGTGTCTATTACGAAGCGTGCAGATTGTATCCCTGCTTTGAAAATCAGCATACAAATACCTGAACACATTTTACTGGTGTTGAATATTTAACTACCTTAAAAGACTCAGTGATGACACCAATTGTCATTGAAGGCAACAAAATGAGCTGCAAATTATATAAAAATAGATTCGATTCATAAGAGAATAGTTTACTGAAAATTGAGAGAGCAATGCCATTAAATTAAAGAAAATCATGTATTTGGAAAAAGAAAGAGAATGATTCTTGATGTACCATACGCAAAATACAATCAAATAAAATCTTTTGTTTGGAAAAAGAAAGAGCGTCGTTGTTTGATGTACAATATGCAAAATACAAATGTTGCGTGTGAAACTTGTGGGTCAAGACTAAGCCTAGTTTCTATTACACATATTGTGTGACCCCTTACCACTGGGCCTAATTTGACGTCTCAAAAGTTGTATGATACACGACGTTGGCATAATAGTTAGAGTTTTCGCCAATGGCCCAGGAGACCTGGGTTCAATTCCAGGTCGAGTCATACCAAAGACTCAAAAAATGGTACTTAATGCCTCCTTGATTAACACTCAGCATTATAAGGTATGGATCAAAGGTAAAGTGGGTCAATCCTGGGAAAGGAGTAGCGCCCTCCCCTACACCTTGGTGTTGTAGCTATCGAAAAGTGAGCTTTCTGGTCACCCTCGACTATGGTCGCCAACTTTACTTTTATTATACGGTGAATTAATTTTTGCATTTGATCATTGATTCTCAATGAGTTATGAGCCTTTCGACACCGTGTCTATTTTGGCACTAATTTTGATGAAGTTTTTTTTTGCAGCCTTTTCAGTTCTGTTCGGCTACAATTGTGCCTCGGTGGTGTTTTCACAATTTCTTAGAGACACTGATTACATTTGACGCTGTTTTCTATCTTTTTGGGTAGCCTTTACAATTTTGCCAATGCACTTTATTAAGTATTCATACACATTTCATTCTTGCTTTTGTATTCCTTTCCAAATAAGTTTAGGGGCACTGTTTTATTCAGTTTTATACACTTTGGGATTTTGTTTTCAATCTAGTTTTCACTCTTTCCAACACTCCTGATACATTTTCCATTCAGTGTGTAATTTCTTTTCAATATATAAGGTTCTACGAACAAAGAAACTGTACAAAATGTTAACATTTGTGTCTGTGCTATTTCTGTTCATTAAGAATTCTGTTCCACCGTAAAATGTCATCACTGCAACATTACATGACACATTTAGCCATATCACTTCTGATTTTATCAATATATACAACCAAAAATATGAATATATTTCTGTTATATAGAGTGCAGAGTTATCTTTAGTCTTGGAACTATTGCTAACTTCGGCAACAGAAGCGTTGATATCATGTTATATCTGCTTTTGTTTCATTGCATTGGGAGCAAACAGAACAAGAAGAATTTTCATGCACATGTCTATATATATATATATATATATATATATATATATATATATATATATATATATATATATATACCCTACACTTTTGACACGGATAAGATATGGCATAAGGTTCATTTTAAGTGGAGAGCAGCTAGTTTGAGTTACGAGTTTTCTTTCCCCTAAATTAAATGCCATAACAACTCACAGCTAACATCCCCGTCCGAGATTTGGACACGGGTCACAAAGATTGCTGATATATATATATATATATATATATATATATATAGAGAGAGAGAGAGAGGGATAGATAGATAGATAGATAGATATAATACGGGTCAGTAAAAAATTTGTTGTCTACATTTTTTTTAGTTGATTTAGGACGAATCTGATGCAATGAATCAAATCACATTGGTTTTGCTCAAACCTCCTCTCCGACAGTGCTCCCATCAGCTTCTTCCGCAACAGGCATCAAGAGTACCTCCGTTTTTTCTTAACAGTGAAAGACTTGGAGTACCGTGCAGATATTGCGCTTGGAGTGCCACAGTACGAACCCAAAGATTAGAGACTGTTCGTTGACAGCAGCAAGCGATCACTGAAATGTGTTCTGTTACACAACGGCAACCAGTTTGCCACTGTACCCATTGCTCACTCGACTACAATGAGGTAGTATGAAGCGGTGAAGTAAGTGCTGGAGAGAATTGGTTATGATCAGCATAAGTGGTTTATTTGTGTTGACCTGAAGATGGTGAACTTTTTGCTGGGTCAACAGTCTGGCTTCACGAAGTACCCATGTTTTCTGTGTGTGTGCGATAGTAAGGACCGTGCTCAGCATTACACGAAGAAGGACTGGCCTTTGCGGGAGGAATTGGTGCCTTGCAAAGAAAGGAAAATCATCTACGACCCTCAGGTGGACAGAGACAGAATACTCTTCACACCGCTGCACATCAAGCTCGGCTTAATCAAGCAGTTCACCAAGGCTCTGAACAAGGATGGTGACTGCATCACTTACTTGTGCTAGGCTTTTCCAGGATTGACTATGGAGAAGTTGAAAGCTGGCATCTTTGATGGTTCTCAGATCCGGCAGCTCATCAGAGACCCAGAGTTCGAAAACTCAACGAACGAAATGGAACTGGAAGTGTGGAAGACATTTGTTCAAGTAGTGAAGAACTTTCTTGGCAACAATAAGGCTAGAAACTATGCAGAACATGTCAACAACATGCTGACTACTTTCAGAATCCTAGGCTGCAACTTGCGCGTCAAGATTCACTACCTATTTTCACATATGGACAGGTTTCCTGAGAACCTGGGTTCAATGAGTGACGAGCAGAGGGAGAGATTCCATCAGGACCTGAAAGAAATGAGGACCTGGTATCAGGGTCACTGGGACGCAGTCATGATGGCTGACTACTTTTGGAATCTGAAGAGAGACCTTCCTGCCGTTGAGCATTCCAAGAGTTCGAAGAAACGGAAGTTCAAGCCCTGAAGTTTGAACAATGGTGAAGCAACATGCAATTTACGTGTACTACACCTTTATCAATGCCCACCATTCAGTTTACAGTAATCGGTGTTTCTATCAGGTAATTAATATATGTTGTTGGCAAAACATTTTTTCTCTTAAAAACATATTTAGGATGATATGTGTTGACAACATCAGCTGATAATGCCATAAAATGTAATCGATTTTGTCACAAGATCTGATTTTTTTTCAAACCAATTTAGCATAAAACCTGATCTTATAGAGAGAAACGGATGACATTTCCTGATTCAGCAGTGCAAAAACACCCTAAATCAGTGGGAGAAACCTAGACAACATTCAAAAAGTAAAAAAAAATTGTTGCCGAGTGTAATCAATGCAAATTACAAAATATTTTAAGAAAAGGTGTTTGATGCTACTATAGTAGACCAGGTATATAACCGGGATATCATGGACTCTAGAAATTCATTTTAATTGGATGGTCGTTCACAACACATAAAAGTGAAAGTAATGAACTTTTAGTGTTCATGATATATATATATATATATATATATATATATATATATATATATCATGAACACTAAAAGTTCATTACTTTCACTTTTATATATATATATATATATATAATCATGAAAACTAAAATCTATTACCACACACACACATATACAAACACACACACACACACACACACACACACACACATATATATATATATATATATATATATATAGAGAGAGAGAGAGAGAGAGCACATTTTTCTTTCAACTCTTTATTTTTGATATTCATTATCATAATCTAGTAATGTAAATTTTTAAATGAAACCTCTCTAGATGAAAGCTTACAAAAGAGCAAAATTTATATTGATTCAAAACTTTATAAGTTTCCTTATCATGTATCCTAAATTTTGTAATTCTACAATAGACCTTTCAATCGTCGTGAAAATTCAGATGCTTGATATTGAGCCATTTAGTGATCCATGTTATAACAATGTCAAATTCAATAAATCTCTTTAAAGGTCAACATTTGATCTACTTTTAACAATCTTGTCTTCATTTGAAGAAAATGTTTTAAGAAAATAAAAAGAATCATCGTCGTAGACGTCAGCAAAAAAAAAAAAAAAATCTCAATAGAAAAAAAATAATTTAGATGGGATGTAAAGGAAAGTGTGGAGGAATATGAACAATTTTCATATAAAAACTTCTCACAATAAAAAGAAGAAGCAATAACGTAAATACTTAGTAAATAAATTTAAAACTATTTTGCTGCAGTCCATGTAGATTTACACTTCTTATAAATTGAAACACCATTACTTGAATAAGAGCATAAAACAAATCATTTAAAAAAACCTTTTGAAAAAGAAAATATACTTTTCTATCTGTATTTTAGCTTTTAGACTTAATGTAAACTGCTGAAATTATATGATTGAAATAAAAGACAAAGGAAATATTCTTCTTGTTAAGGATGAATCGATCAGAAACTATAGCCGATTTCTTTTGTTTCATGCTGTACCCAGGGGGGCTAAAGAGCATTAGTAATTCCAAACATAAGACACAGCAAAAGAGGAAAGTAGCCAGAAGAGAAAAAAAGAAGCAGATTCTATTGACAAGCTAGAGATGCGGATTTGAATGGCAAATTACAGCTTGTGGGAAGTAAGAAACATCTGCCCAAAAAATTTGGCAAGGTATTCATTTAATGATACATACATTGATTTAAAACGTGTCAAATCTTCTCTCTCTCTCTCTCTCTCTCTCTCTCTCTCTCTCTCTCTCTTTCTCTCTCTCAATATATATATATATATATATATATATATATATAATGTGAAATTAAAGTTAGGAATTTGATCGGATGTAAGCTTTTAGTGTATTAAAAGAAGCATCCAAAATGGTTTTCGAATATATCTTAAATCTATTGTTAAGTAGATAATAGGACTCTCTGGAGTGAAAGATTCAATGCCATTTATTATGCAATGCTTTGCGTGTCATACTGTCTCATAACACAAGTAACTCTTTAGAAAGGAACTATTGTCAGGCGATCGTAAAAGCGTAAAACTCTTAATAAAAATCAAAACTTATTTTAATTTCCATGGTATACTGTCTAATGTATGTATGTATGTATGTATGTATGTATGTATGTATACGTGGGTTATTCAATAAATAAGATCAACAATATTTAAAGAGTTGACAAGAGGAAGCGCTGATTGCAGTAGCTACTTGTTCATGAAAATCAATTGCAAGATCTCCTTTCATGTCCCAGAAAACTGCCAAGCTTAACATTCTTTTCTAATTGCCACTCCCGGAAATTTGTCTTTTCCAGCGAGTCAGTGTATTTCCACTCAAATGACTGTTTTTCCAACTCAGGCACATTATGGCAAATCCATGTTTATCTCATATTAACATCCATACAAATCAGACATCCTTCCATACATTTCACACGGTTTGTGCTCCGAAGACCTCTAGTCAATTTTGGAGCACTCAGTATGCTTTGCTGGCATTTCGAATACTCTTAAAACAAATAGTTCTGTCATATTAAATAAAATGTTTAAACCAATTCCAATGGTATTTAATGAAAAGAATGCTGAAAAAAAAATCAACTCAATGCGTTGAATATTAAAAGTTACACACACACACACACACACACACACACACACACACACACACACACACACACACACACACACATATATATATATATATATATATATATATATATATTCTTCCAGCCCAGATTTTAGTTCTTTTGCAAATAACCTGTTAAATTGGAAAGCCTTTCAGAGTCCTTATAAAAATGTTTTCAAAACGACTTACGATTTTATTTGAAGTCTATAAGTGCATGCTTGCGTATAAGTATATAAAAACTAATAATTATGTATGTATACATTATATATTTTCTAACCACAGTTTAGTTATGTTAAAAGGTCACAATAAATCCTCACTGAATAATTCTCATTGAGGCTATTTTTCTTATCAATAGACGTTTCACCGTTATCAATGAGTAGCGGTAGTTTTCTTACTGAACTATTTGATTCTTGCTGTTGATCTTTGAGGTTCTACCCCCCCCCAGTTTCAGGTGAAGCGCGTCGTTGACTCACCTTTGGATTCATCCACTATACTTCACACAATACATGCTGCATCCAGTGGTTTCCAATGCTATACGATTGTATGCTTCCTATAATTCTCTCCTCCCTAAGAGTGTGTCATCCAGTGACATGCTGGGATTACTGCTAAATATACTCTGCGATGAAAATTAAAGCCGTTAAATCCATAAAATAAATCAGATAATAAAAATATTATTCGTCCTACCTTAGTGTGTTTATTTTTCTTCCTTATAGCAACCTTTATTTGGTAGTATGTTTCAACACAGTTTGATATCTTTTTGTTTACTCTTTTCAAGCTGGAACGTTTGGAAGTAGAGTTATATTTAAACAGATTGTTCGAAGTGTGAAGAAATATAAAAACAAACTCATAAGCGACGTTCTCCTACGGACATATAACACATCAATGCAAGCAGATCAGTATAGACATACACATAAGCTCTCTGAGGACATCAGATGTTGTCTATAGAACTTGTCAAGAAGGATGAAAGATTGGGACAGACGAAGAGAAAGATTCACATGCTTGTTTCCCATTGATCACAAAATTTATCAACAGCAGATATAACCTCATCAAACAAGCATTTCTACCTATGAACCATTTAGCGGATGAACTTTTCAGGCACACCCTCGTATATATATATATATATATATATATATATATATATATATATATATATATATATATATATATATATATATATATATATATATATATATATAAAAGATATTTCTTGGGATCGGCGAGTATTTTTTGGCAAGAAAGGATAAAACTCCAATTTACAAATATCTTATCTTTGTCGAGTGTGAAATTGTAGAAAAAAGTAATTTTTTTACCTTTAATTTTGAGTTTGATTTTGATATAAGTAAGCTCATTTGCTTCAAGAAAACATGTTTTCTATGCGCTTCACTCAAATGCGGTTTTGCTAGACGATGCTAAATTCTGTAAGAAACTAAATAATGGATAGTATAATATGGATAGTCGTGTTTAATTTCGAATATGATTGGAATCCACCTAATTACTGTAAGTATCAGTTAAATCCAACATCGCAATATAGAACTACCTCGACCTTCTACTGCCATGTTCGACTATTATCGATTTCTTATATAAGTTATATTGTGTACGACTTTAGTCCTTTACTTTAGGTTTGCTTAGTTTCACAGAAGGGAAGAAATGCACTTCTCCTTATTAGTAATAAATTCCTTAGGAATGATCAGCAAGCCGAGCTCGATAACCATTATACAACAGATGTCCATGTTGGGTTCTACAGCAGCTCGATTTCTATCGCTTTGTTGCGTGGAACTATAATAAAATTACTAGCGCCTTGCCATTATGATATATAGTTGAGTTTTATTACAGACGCTAATTATAGAGGGTGGGTGGGGGGGAGAACAAGAAGTTAATTAGTGTTTATTCAGGAAATCTTTTTTATATTAGTCTAGCAACATTTCATACCATTTATATTGATTTTTATGATGTTTTATGGTGAAGGGTTTGACAGTAAAATGTTTCAATCGGGTGGTTTTTCTGTAAAATTCGTTTATTGAAATTTGCAAAGTTCGTCAACAAATGAATTTTAAAAAATGATAATAGTAAAAATTATCTAAAATAACTAAAAACAAACATATTTTATGAGTGGAAGCATGAAAAGGCTTCAGCTAAGAAAGTCTTGAATTGAAATTCAACCTTTCATTATAGGTGAACTTCAGTCAGAATATAGTGAAAAATAGTTTCTTTTTAGAAAACATGATATGCATAGAAAGTTCAATGTTATATTCAAAATAAATGAGTGAATATTTTGAATACCATCTAAATTATTCATACGTATTATTCATCCTCTTATGATTTATACTGAAATATAACAAAAGTAAAGCTGTAAATTCAACAAATTGTAAGACTGATAAGTTCTGAAAGATTTTCAATCGAGATGAATATTATCCTATCTCTGTTTCTTATCGCTTTCAGGATATCTTTTAATTTCATTACATACGTACAAAGAAATGATTCCTAAAATATATGTATCTTCATGAATATATTCCATTAAACAAAAACTGGTTCATTCAATATTAGGTTTTTAATTAGAATTATGGTATCAGCATAAAAGACATCTTGTAAAAATTATATATTTTACTTTTGCAGAAAAATCTTGAATGCCAGACAGTTATGACATTCACAAGTTATTCTTATTCCATCTTTATTCTCTGAAAAGATTAATAATCTTAATAGAAAAAATAAATTCATTTAAAAAAATATAATAAAAAAAGGGAAAATTGAGCAAGAAAAAATAAACATATACAAATTTGAAGTTTATTCGTATATGAAGAATGGCAAACCTAATGACAATAATTAAAGTACTTTTACATATTTTATTAAAACAGATTATTCTTAAAACAAAAACTAACACCACAACCAATAGAAATATGACTTCAACTCTATTCACTGTCATTTCTTACGCATAATTCCAAACGAGTTGAAGTCGGTTTTTATGATTTACATTTGTAAACTGCATTATCATTGAAGACTTGAATTTTCCGCTTATTTACTTGTCAGAAAATTTGACTGGGGCTGTAGAATACACCGACTGTACCTCTGCAGAGGGATAAGACCCCCCCCCCCCAACAAGTGTCCTGGATATGACACTAAACAATCTGATGGTGAGGTTCTAGTGATGCTGGAGCTTTGGAGAATGCAGAGTACCCCTTCATTGCCATTGCTCCCAGGTCCACTCTGGCCCAGAATGGTAGCACATGGTAGGGCCCTATATATGGGTTAAATAAATCAACTGCATATTTATGCTAAACTGAATTGTTTAAATTAGAAGTATTTGACTAAACTGAATAGCTTGAAATGGAAATGTTTTTGACAATTAAACTGTGTACTTACATTTAAATTGCATGCTTATGCGAAACTGAATTGTTTAAAATGGAACTGTTTTTGAAATTGAAAGTGTACTTACGATAAACTGAATTGTTTAATATGAAATTGTTTTGATATTCAACTATGTGCAAACAAAATGTGTACTTATACTAAACTGAATTAGCTGAATTTGAACTGTTTGACTAAACTAATTAGCTTGAAATAAAAATGTCTTCGTCAATTAAACTGTGTACTCATACTAAACTGAATTGTTTGAAATAGAACTATTTGCATAAAAAAAGATTTGGCGTTAAATAACCTACAATGGTTGATATGCCATAAAACCAAACCACTCAACCACCCAACCAACCAACCAACCTTGTCAGAAAGTTTTGTTGCAATACATCTTCCAGGACATATTTAGTTAGGGGCATAAATAAATAGAAATATCAGCGGGTAACATTGTTAAGATGAGAACATCAGTGGGATGGTACTTTTAATGGGCAAGATGCTGCAGGGAATGTCACAGCGCGAAAATTCTGTTCTTACCCCAAGCAAATTTATTTGCCTCGAATTCACGCAATTGAAATTAACATTTTAAAACTGAATTTTATATGATCATCATTGTTCTAATAACGGAAAATTATTTCAGTATGAATCGGTAATTCTACTTGTCAATATGTTTAATAATGAGGTGTGGAGAAGATTAGTCCTATTGGTGTGTTGTGAGATGATAAGATTTGATTGGTTAAATTCCTTATAAATTACTTGAATCAACAAAAGAAAGAAAAAGAAAACCATGATATTAAAAGGAAGAAAGAATAAGTTGAGAAGAATAAGAAATCAAAACCCGAATGATGAAGAGAATAAAGAACTCTGAGGTCTAGAAAGTTATATTAAAAGTATAAAAAAGAAAAATATGTGTGTGTGTGTGTGAGAGAGAGAGAGAGAGAGAGAGAGAGAGAGAGAGAGAGAGAGATCTAGTAGTCTAGTCTATATAGATATTAGCCATAAAAAATCTAAAAACATGAATTTTTTTGATAACTAATGTTAGCATTATAACAGAATGCCTCATAACCGTATTTACCCAACCCCTCCGCTCGGGCAGGATATGACACAAGGTCAATTTTTAAGCGGAGTTTAACAGGTTTGAATTCAGAGTTTTCCTTCTCTTAGACTAGTTGCCTCACCAAGTGCTGAAGAACTCAGTCTGTCTACTATTTACCCATAGCTGGAGGGAGAATAATTGGATTCATACCTTCCCCAAGATTATTAGTGTTATGTGAAAATGCAATTAGCCTGGTACGGGATTTGAACTCGTGTCGCCGTGTCCATTTCCTACGACGATAACCATTACACCACGCCGCATAACTGTTGTTTATCGACGTTACACGCGTATGTTTTTAGAGCACATGCACGTAAAGGCATACAGTGTAACAATGTATACCAGTTTCTTCATTTTTATTGTCTTTATTCCATTAGCTACTGTCTATTCTAGTCATCCAGCATCATGCAACAGAATAAACGGGAAGAAGCATAATTTAATCCGATGGTGCATCGTCTTTCACATTCATAGCAAATGCAAACAGAAACTCAACTGAAATTTTAAAATCAGTCAGTACAAAGCAGGGAGCTAATATTGTTATTGTTACCCTATGTCACAAAAATCCTGACACTTAACAAACGGTCAATTTTTTCATTATTCTAATAACTACTCAATTTTAAACGAAATTGTCTGGTTGATAAGATATCTCTAGGGAGAGATTTTGTTCTGATTTTTTAAGCTCGAGGAAAATCGGGATGGTGATTCGAAACAGTTCTACGATTTGTTTCATTGAAAAAGGTGCAACAGTAAACAAACGCACACACACACACACACACACACACACACACACACACACACACACACACACACACATATATATATATATATGTGTGTGTGTGTGTGTGTGTGTGTGTGTATGTATAATATAGCACAAAATCTCTTTAACATTTTCAAAATTGAACCAATTTTGAATACAGAAGGTTTTAAAATATTTTTTATATATATTTTTTGTAACTGTGTCCTGTATGCATAGTGTTCAGAAGATGGTTTGGGGTTTAGTTGGAGATCTCAGATATTCTTGAAAACCACTGAAATTGATAAATATTTCCTGTAAATATCTAATTTTTTAATTTTTATTTCTAAGATGTATATGAAAAAAATGTTTTTTTTAGTTGTTCTTTAAGGTGGGTGACCGTTGTCATGAAATTGATCACTTCTTTACAAGATTTTGAACATAAGAAAATGAGTCCACGTGTACATAGGGATGGAAAAAGAATAACTAGGGGAGTGGGTAAAAACTAAGCGTGAGACGACCATAAATATATGAGGGGGGGGAATTAAGAGAGACAAAGAAAGAAAGAAAGAAAGAAAGAAAGAAGAAGAAGAAGAAGAAGAATCTGTTTACTATTATGATCTATGATCTTAATAACTTGCCTAACAACCAAACAGATTTTCTTGCTAGAATCTGAGCTGGCAACCATAATATAAAAACATATTAAAGCCATTTCAAAACGTGGCTACAACATTCGAAATTGATCTTGTTTAATGATTCTTTATTAATCTTTATATAGAGTGCTTTAAGAATTTTCAGCTTTTGTTTCTTTTTTCATTGTGTAATATGGAGTTGTTTTCAGCAAAAAATGTTTCTCTATTCAGAGGAGAGGCAAGACGGTCTTTCAAGATTTCTTTTGTTTTGGTTTGGTTTTATGGCACATCAACCATTGTAGGTTATTTGATGCCAAATCCATTTATATATATATATTAGATATATGATTTCGAAATATAATTTTTATTTAACATTTTTAAACCTACTTGAGTTCATTTTTTTACAAACAGTTAAATGGTTTTAAACAATTCAGTTTAGCATAAGTACACAGTATTTTATTTATATACAGTCATTTGGTTAAATACAGTTTTTAGTTTACACATAGATAAATGTAAAAACAATTTCAAACAATTCGGTTTACTGTGTCAACAAATTTAAATCTTTTGGTTCGGTTTTATGGCACATCAATCATTGTAGATTACTAATGCCAAATACATTTTTATACTTATAAAGAGTTCTATTTTAAACTTGGCATATATATTTTAAAGTATAAGTATAGTTTTTTGTTCACACGCAGTTAAATATCAAAACAGTTCTATTTCATACAATTTAATTTAGCATAAGTACTCATTTTAGTTTTATTTGACTCATGGATAGGACCCTATCAGGTGCTACCACTCCAGGCAGGGGTAAACCTTGCAGCAATGGCAATAAAGGGGTAATTCGCATTTCTCAAAGGTCCAGTATTACTAGAACCTTGCCATCTGATTGTTTAGTCTCATAATCAGGACACTCGTTAGGGATGTTTTACCACTCTGCAGAGATGCAGTCGGTGTATTCTGCAGCTCCAGTTGATTGGGCAAATGTTTCAAGGTGTTTAAGAACCAAACCAATTTTGGACAACTATTTTTGTACGAATCGATAATTCTACTTATTAATTTGTTCAATAATGAGGTGTGGAGAGGATTAGACGTATTGGTGTGTTGAGAGTTGGAAAGCTTCGATTTGGTGATTTTTTTTAATGACTTGAGTGTAAATAAAGGAGGTATCAAGTACCTTTTTGAACCTTTTGTATGACTCGACCTGGGATTGAACTCCAGTCTCCTGAACCACTGGCGGACATTCTAACAATTATGCCAATGGGCCGTTCCATATATATACATTTATTTGTGTGTGTGTGTGTGTGTGTGTGTGTGTGTGACTTTGTCGAAAATAATTTCGAAGAAAAATGATGCATTATAATCGAGTCGCGCTGATATTACAGATTTTCTTGCCTCTCAATCGCCATTCATCCCTATCGGCTATTATTCTTTGTAGATCCTCCCCACTGCATCCAGTTTCAGCACAGAACTGATGAATATAATTTTCTGCTTGTTGGCCAACACTGGTGGGTCTATGTGAGGAAAACCATTTAATATCATTAAATCAATGGACATTCGTAGTCATAATTTCTATTCATAATCTACCGAGATTATGAATCGAAATAGTTCTTGTGTATCTCCTTGTAAGACACCAGTGATAATTTCAAAGTAATCAGTGTTGCCATCGGGTGAGCGAGACATTGCTTTCTTGTATGCTCAACATTTATTTTTAACATAAGGCAGATGATAAAACTGGTTGTGTTTAACGCTGGTTTAGTTGAAAATAGAATCTGCCATAGAGTAATTGGCAGTTTAAGACACAAAGGAGTCCAAGTCTGAACCTTAAGATAAAATTAGATGAGTTTAACGAGCAATCGTTATGCTTTCTTGACTCAGTACTCCGTGATACGAGATTGTAGATAATTTTAATTCTTGTTAGAAGACCAATACGCCTAAACAGATCCATTTCACTAATTACCCAATTGAATTTGGGCAGTATACGAAGCAGAAATTAAGAGGGACGCATTGATAGATGCCAATTAAATGAATAACAATTATCTTACGAAAAAGTCTTTTAGATACTTGAGAAAGTCAAGGAATCTAATATGAATACAGGTGCAGACACTGGTTTAAGAGAGAGTGAAAAGTTTGCAATATTTTGGTGACATGAGTCACGGTCCGGCTGCTCGAGATATTTTTGTTCCTGAGTTCGTGAAGATGACGAACCTCACTGGATTGTGAGATGCCGAGCTCACTTGATATTCTCTGAGTGTTATTTGACGGATTTGACTCTTGCTTGGATCACGACATCGGAATCAACGGTTTTAAACCTACCTGATCACAGAGGTTCTTTCAAAATGTTTTCTGTTACCACTTAGTTACTCTACCTTCACCTTTCTAACAACAAATGGTTTTTGTTGCTTCTTATGGCCCAATTCAAACTCATAAACCATAAAGCAATTTAGACGAACAAGAGATGCAGGACTCTGCTGGGGGAGCAAAGACAAACGTTCTTCAAAGGACCACTTCACAAGGACGAGCGAGTGTAAGACGACCAGCAAGGACTTCCCTACAACTAATCTGTATGGACACAAGATGTAGCCTGGAAGACCTGCCAGAAGCGTTGAATGATAGAGACAGATGGTGATAGATAGATAGATAGATAGAAAGAGAGAGAGAGAGTTAGAGAAATCCGTGCTTGCAATATGAAATGGTGATGATGATGATGTAAGCATAACCATATAATACATTGTAGGTAAAAGTATAAATATATAGGAAGTGCTACCTTATATTTGGGGCAATTTCTTTCTCAAGTTAAAAAATCATAAAAGTTAATGTTATTAGCTTCTCGATGGAGTCGTTTTAAGAGAGAAAACAGAATATTCGATGAGACATGGAAACCTCCATATTACCTGACGGATGAATAGATTAATCACCTTAGCGAATTCCCCATGACTTAAGAGTATCGTCCTAAATTTGTGGGTAACATCTTGCATGTATATAAAGTTTTGCAAATCCGTAGAAATAAATATCAATTGGTAAAAGGAGCCCAATCAGCTGATAGTTAGAATAGACTGACAACATCTCTGCAAAGGAGTGAGATCCCCCAACGTGTGTCCTGGATATGACATTTAGCAATCTTATGGAAAGGCTCCAGCGCTGGAGTATCCCTTCATTGCCATTGCTCCTGGGGTCCACTCAGGGCCGGAGTGGTAGCATCTGATAGGGTTTTATCTATGGGTCAAATGGAACTATTTGATATTCAAAATGTGAGCAAACAAATGTCTCATGCTAAATTGAATTGTTATAAATAGAACAGTTTGATCATGTATAAAAAAATGACTGATATTTAATTGAATTTTTAGTGATACATAGCAATACTTGGAAACGTTTAACTGTGGGCAAAAGAATGAGCTTTGGCTCGTTTAAACGTTATCAACAAAATATGTTTATAAATCATATATTTAGTAAATATGTACAAAGAAGATTTGGTATTAAATGACTTAAAAGGGTTGATATGCCATAAAACCAAACCAAACTTTAAATAGTTTTAAAAAAAAACGTTATTATTTAAACTTGCGACACGTGTTTCGGCTGTGAAGTGTTTCTTCAATATATAAAAATATATCGATACAGTTTTTAAAGAATTTATAAAGTCTTTTGCCCGGGGTTAAATGTGAGGTAAGGTATAAAAGAGGAGAGAGAGAGAGAGAGAGAGAGAGAGAGAGAGGTTATTAATATCATTATGATACTTATGTTGCAAAATGTATCAGGTGGTGTTTAAAAGTGTCAAACATCGTTATCGAAATGGTGACAAGGTAAAGAAAACAGAAGACAAAAAGAATTTGATCACCCTTAGGCGCTATATAAGATTATTGGTCCACGAGTTTTTTTCATTTATTCTTTCATTTGGCAGCTTTTTTTTCTTGTCTTTAAACCATTTCTTCTATTTTCTTTTTCTATTCTTTTTCTCTTTTTTTTACCTGATTTGAATACAAGTACAAGTTTTATGGTATTTTTTTAAATGCTTTTGATTGCTTTTCCTTCTGAATTGAATTTTATTCTTTTTTTTTATTACCATTGCATATATATCTCGCCAGTAGATGGGCATTATCATAAAAAAGTCCATTAATTCACTGTAAAAAGTATTTTGAAACATATCGATTCCTATAGTTTTTTTCTCCATATTTTCGCTGATATTTTGCAACACATGATTATAAGACCTTTTGATTTTAAAACATTTTATTTTTCACACACACACACACACACACACACACACACACACACACACACACACACACATATATATATATATATATATATATATATATATATATATATATATATAAGTATTACTATATACATAATTATGATTATATACTTTATACATAATATATACGTAGTGCATTTAATAAGTTTCCAGACTTTTTTGAACAGGCATTTAAAATTGTTGTAGACACATGAAAATTCAGTATGTTACTGCGATACATCTTATGAGATGACAGACCAATTTTTATGATTCCTGAATAAATGAACAGCTACAGCAAGAATTGGAATACACCCTACTAAAGACTGATTATCTCAGCTGGTGAATTTCAAAAATGTAATCTGGACGTGAGGAAGAACGATATGCTACAAAATTCTGTTTTAAACTTGGAAAAATGCCACAGAAACGTATGGAATGCTTTAGACTGCTCTTGGAGCATCTTGCATGAATCGAGCATCAGTTTTTGAGTGGCATAAGAGATTCAAGGAAGGCAGGGAATCTGTGAGGAATGATGAGAGGTGTGGGAGGAGTAAGGATGTCAATACACCAGAGTTAATTGGCCAAAGCGTTAGTGTTAGGGTTAGGGCTACTTTATATTGAATTTCCAAGGGAGTTCAGCTAGAGATTCCGTCGGAAGAGGCCAGCACTCTTCAAATCGGGTCAGTGGCATTTCCACGAGGACAATGCACCAGTCCACAACTTCATCCTTGCCACAGACTATTTGACCAAGATGGGCATCAAGACAGTTACTCAGCCTCCCATTGTCCAGACCTTGCTCCCTGTGACTTTTGGTTATTCCCTAAGCTCACAGGCTGTCGTTATGAGACAATTGAGCAGATGAAAGAGGCTGTGACAAAGGTCATTGACATGCTCACACAAGAGGACTTCCATGGTGCCTTCCAGAACTTGTTGGAACGGTACAACAAGTGCATTGCAGCCGGAGGAGATTAGTTCGAAGGGGACTAGAGTTTCATGTGTGTACTATCAATAAAGGTGCCCATACGAAAAAAGTCTGGAAACTTATTTAATATCCTCGTATATATATATATATATATGTAAAATATTATTATATATTACTTAATTACTCTCCCCTTCGGACGAATATCCTTGAGGGAGAAATAAATTTCCTCATTCCTTAGCTATGGGTTAAATTGTACTATTACCGTTCTTCTCTATGTGTGGCTTTGGTAGTAAATAAGCCACAAAGGTTGATATGATATTAAAGAAAAAACAAAGAAAGAAAGCATCTTTTAGTTGGAATAGCAAATGCGTTCATTTCACAAACATAGTTCAATTAAACGTATTGTCTCCTGGCATATTACAAGTTTTTAACGTTAATATTTGGCTTAGAAAGACAAAGCACGTTTCCATCCTTCTAAATAATGAGATTCCTTTGGCAAACCAAGTATATTTATAATATCTTAAAAAAAAAAGACTTTATGTCACACAAATACAGCATAAGCCAGGGAAAAGGTAATTTAATAAAAACGCCGTTAAAAAACATTTTTCTATTCGAAAATCTATATATTGTTCTCAAAATGAAATATTTGTTTGCTTTTTCTGATGTAACATCTCCAACGAACGGCCAATGTAATGTCTGCTTTTAGTTGATCTGGCGTATATATAGATATATATTTCTTTTAAATACCCTGTCCGGTGGCAAAAGCTGCTTGGTAGCGCCAGGTGTGGCAGTACCGCCTTGAGCTACGGAAACTGTGTTATCACCCTGGTTAGCGGCTGATGAGGACAAGGTATCGCACGTGCTTTCACACTTTATATGATAAGAAAACAATCCATATTTTTGCTGTAATGTTAGAGAAAGTTAATTAGAATAATAAAACAAGAGCCAGCCCAGGAGGAATGAACAATCAGATGATTAAAAGAGTTAAGATTTAGTGCCAACATTTCTGCTTTTACTTTTTGCACAATGGTTGGAAAATCTTTTAAGTAGAATTTTTATTGCTTGTTCAAACATCTGAATATAACGTCTTGTGAAACTCAAAAAATTTCAGATGCTGCAAAGTCATAGAAAAGAATATTCCTTAACGTTTAAACAATTACTTTTTATTATGCCATACAAAAATATCACTGTAAGACAAGAGATTTACTGGTGATAAAAGTAGATTTATTGCCAGAATAAAAAAAAGAAACGAAGAAAATCGTGTCTACATTCGGGTCAGACTAAAACAGCGCAACCTAAACAGCTAGTATCGTCGAAAATCTTTTTTGTGTATTGTGCGATGCAAAGGAAACTCGTTATAATAAATTCATTGAGCCTGTACGAGCAAGTTCAAGTCTATTTAGAGCAATTTCCTCGTTTGAATGATACAGGAGGCGATAAAATAGCTTAATAAAATCTACCACTCATTTAACTAAATCATAGGAGTGGTATGAGAGTTGAGGAGGCGTTCATGGTGTATCGGTTATCATCTTAGGAAACTGACGAGTTCAAATCTTGGACTCGGCTGTTTGATTACGTATAGAACTAATACTTTCGGTTACGTATCCTACTATTCTCTCTCCATCTATGGACAGACTTGGCACTTTAACCGTGATATGGCAATCGATCTAATTGAAGAAAACTCTGAATTTAAACCTGTTAAACTCTGCTTTAAAATGATCTTGTGTCACACCAAGAAAGTAAAGAAAACAAGCCTATATATATATATATATATATATAATTTATCTCTATATGTTTTCTAATATCTAGTTTCGCAAAAAGAAATCATAACATGAAAGACAATATCTGTTAAAACAAAAACAAAAGAAGGATTAACAAGCAAAAATCAAAAAGCAAAGATACAAACATCAATACCAGTTCATAAATACATCAAATATTGTTTTGTCCTACATCTGAATCATTACAGATTAATGAGCGTCCAATTAGTACCCAATTCTTTTGTGATTTTCTTTAATCATGTGAGTTAATTATTCTCTTGTTTAGAAATCAAAACAAAATTAATAATTAGCTCCTTCATAATGTACAGGGCATAAGTTGAGTAAGTAGAGCGGATAAATCTCTTTTTTCTTCTTTTGGAAGATATAACATTTCATGAAATTCGATTTAATTGTTAATTTCAGAGCTAAAGAAATGGAGTTCCGTACAAAGAGAAAACCATTGAGTACGAAACTGAAAGTAATTTTATTTATATTTTATTGATAGCTTCTGTTCTGTTGCCCAGTGTTATAATTCACAAAGCTCTGTTTCGTCTGATACACAGGCCTGAGGTTGCTTACAAAACCTTGTCATTCTAAGTGAAGAGGCATCTAAACAAAATGATTGTTCGTTGCTCAACTCCGATGATATTGATACTTGCATTCGGGAAGTAATTAAACATTATTATAGAATTTCATAGTTATATACGTTAAGTCGAGAATTTGGATGGTTAATCCTAACTGAAAATTCATTTGAAATTTGAACTGCAAGTAGCTTTATTATCTAAGTTAAATGATTTTAAAGGTATTATTTAAATAATAATGTTATTATGATGGTCTTTTTTGATGGGTCATAGTTATATATATATATATATATATATATATATATATATATATATATATATATAGAGAGAGAGAGAGAGAGAGAGAGAGAGCCATGCCCTTCCTAAGAAATGAAGTCATAAAATGAACAAAAGCGATAAAAGTCAAACCGTAACTCCCTCTTATCAATATTCAACTGTATCCTATTTTCATTAAAATCTCAGGAAACTTTTAAAACTAAAAGTTGAATTTGAAGATATGATTCAACAGGCGCGTAGGTTTACAGATCGTGAGATTAAACGTGATTGATATACGAAAAGGATGTAACAACATCAAGAATAAACAAGTTATCCAGAACAAATCTACAATGAACATTTTTGCCAAAATAAGTAGTAGTACAAATAGACGCTTTTGAAAACACATTAATACCCTAATTCATTTATTGATTCTATAAACAATGACCTTTTAAAATATGTCATAAATAAAAGTGTTAAAGCAAAAATGTATATTTTTTATTGGAATGCACACCTCGCTCCGTATAACCTCCTGGGAAATCAGAACAATTGGTCAATTTTGGAATAAACAATTGTAGATACAATAAGAAATCTTTAAACCCAAATTTATTTCTCCCGATTGAAAACCATTTCTGCTTGAGAGATTAAAACACTGACAGAGTCGATAAATTCATTCCAAAAAATTGATGTTATATTTATCAATACAAGAAATCCGTGAAAATATATGGATTATACGTTTAGACATTTCCACCTCATATATATTCAATGATGAATTAAACCACCTCAAAACATTACATTTTCATTCCAAAATATATTATTCATTACTTTTACAGATTGGGGGATTTTCGGTTAAGTCACGCTGATATTACAGAAGATAAGCAACAATGAGCTTTTTCTATTTTGAAATAGTCGACACTTCTAAACAGTAAGTGCTGTAAGCTTGTGTTCTTGACTTAACATAGCTTTATTGGGCAACACATTTTATAGACTGTTTCATCTATATAACTCATCTCAGTGAAAAAAAAACAACAATAAAGAATAGATAAATAATAATAAATAATAGGTAAAGTGTAACAAACATAAAAAAAGCTCAACTCATTTGCTTAAATGAAAATTAGTGTTCAATTTTTGATGAATTTTTATCTGTTCTCCAATACCCACCCAGCCAGAAAAACAAATTTTAACCCAAACTTAGAAATCAAGAGTTAATATACGAGGATCCTTAAATAAGTTTCCAGACTTTTTTCGTGTGGGTACTTTTATTGATAGTACACACATGAAACTCAAGTCTCCTTCGAACTAATCTCCTCCAGCTGCAATGCGCTTGTTGTACCGTTCAAACAACTTCTGGACGGCCCCATGGAAGTCCTCTTGTGTGAGCGTATCAATGACTTTTGTAACAGCCTCTTTCATCTCCTCAATTGTCTCATAACGACAGCCTCTGAGCTTAGAGAATAACCAAAAGTCACAGGGAGCAAGGTCTGGATTATAGAGAGGCTGAGGAACTGTCTTCATGCCCATGTTGGTCAAATAGTCTGTGACAAGGATGGAGTTGTGGACTGGTGTATTGTCCTGGTGGAAATGCCAATGATCCGATTTGAAGAGTACTGGCCTCTTCCGGAGGAATCTCTTGCTGAACTCCCTTAAAACCTCAACATAGTAACCCTAACCCTAACCCTTTGGCCAATCAACTCTGGTGTATTGACTTCCTTACTTCTTCCACACCTCTCATCATCCCTCACAGACTCTTTGCCTTCCTTGAATCTCTTATGCCCCTCAAAGATGTATAGCAATAACATACTGAATTTTCAAGTGTCTACGACAATTTTAAATGCCTGTACAAAAAAAGTCTGGAAACTTCTTGAATGTACCACGTATTTTACCATCACAGATTTCTTGTATTGATAGATAAACAATTAATCTTTATGGAATTGAAAAAAAGAAATCATATTTTATTACTTGAAAGACTAACACACAATTTGCTACTTCTTTATGAATGCTAGATGAAGAGGAACATTAAAATTATTACATTGACGAGAAAAAAATGAGCTCGTGTACCGTCATATGATTAGGATAAAATTTGTAAAATGTCCAAAGCATATTCTATCTGTCAAAAAAAAAAAAAAAGAAGAAAGAAGAAAGAAAAATAACAGCAGCCAGTTTGAATCTCTACAGGCGTCTCTCGCTTACAATTTTGTGTCATGATAATCTAATTTTAATCATCTGAATGTCTGAATGGTGATTAGCTAGCTACACATTGAGACCATTTATAATGCAGGGAATTCGATTTTACACACAAGTCTGTGTTTACCGTATAAAAAGTTACTTGATATAGTTATTTGATGACGTGATTCTGATATTGCGGAGAAGTCAGATAATTTGGTTCAGCTGAAGAGACGGGCAAGTTATATCTCAATGATGAATTAACTTGAAAGAATAAACTGATTTAAGATAATCCTCAAATCAAAGACAGTTGAATGAGAACGATCTTGCTCTATAGATTGAACTAAAGATTCTTTTTATCTTTTACCCTTCGATTACTTTCTTTTATGACCCTTAATTCCATGGATATCCAGGCAGATGACATCTCAAGAATGAATTGGCTGATGCAAGATAATCTCCTAATCAAGGGCGGTGAAATGAGAATAATCTATTCTTGTGGAGTGAATAAAGGATTCAAAATTCTCATCATATTTCCAACTATGACTGACACCAATGGCTAAAATATGGGGGACTATGATAACAACAAAGAAGAGAAAATTTGTTCAGTATATCAGTATGTAATGATTGGTTGTTATTTCAATCAGGAATGAATTACAGGTCATCAAATTTAGATTAAGGTGTACATTGCGGGATAAATTGATCCGGAAGATATGATTTATGAAATATGATAATGATATAATAAAAAAAATTATTAGTACGCTTATTTGGTTTGGTTTCTTTGTTTTAATGGCATATCAACCTTTGTAGGTTATTTAATGCCAGAACCATTCTCTTAGAAGAACACTAGTGGTACTATTTAACCCATAGTTGGGAGGATAAAGGGGTTCATACCTTTCCCAAGGGTATTTGCCCGAAAGTGAACGTAATAGCGCGACTGGAGTACGAACTCACGTACTACGATCCTGCAGTCCATCGCTTTAACCATTACACCACGAGGACACCCCCTAGTACGCTTGTGTTTTCTGGTTTGAGCGTTTTCACTTACGTTGCTCAGAAACAACTGTTTATATCTATTTTAAATAATACTTAGCATTTTATTCATTGATAATAAACTATTTATTCAGAATTCTAACATTTCTCAAATGTTCTTTAACCATTATTCATAAGATTTAGAAAAAAAATTAATTGAGCTTTCTTGAAAGAAAAATAAATGGTTTTATTTAATTATAAAGAAATAGCCTTAAAAAATACTTGTGAACTTCGTCGAGAGATTAAAAACAGTAAAATAAAATAACAAAATCATCGTTTACAGTTATTGATTAATCTTTACGATCTACCACTTAGAGGAAAAGTTAATGTTTCTTCAGTTAAAACGTTGAAAAGAAATTTTGAGAGAAACTAGTTTCCTCTATTTCAAGAGACGTTTTTAACATAAGTAAATTATTTTACAACTGAAACATTGCGAATAGTAAAGTGTTAATAGATTTGTGAATTTAAAAAAAAAATTTAAAATTTTTATATGAAGCTCTCATAACATTCTTAGTCTCTGTATACCTTCATTTGCAACATGTATTAATGCTAACATATTGTTTAACATTCTATCATTCATACCTTGTTCGTTTGAAACCGTTTTAAAATGTTTCAAGCTAACAAAGGAAAGAAGCAGAAGATACACCACAAAAACAATTACCGTAGCCGACTATGCCGATGATATTGCGCTTCTGGCAAATGCATCCACCCAAGCCGAAACCCTGCTACATAGTCTGGAACGAGCCACGGCGGGCATTGACCTCCATGTCAATGCACACAAGATGGAATATATGTGCTTTAATCAAACAGGTGACATCTCCACATTAAACGGTTGTTCTCTGAAACTAGTTGACTAGTTCTCCTACGTAGGAAACAGTGTCTCATCAACCGAAACAGACATCAACACGTGACTAGCAAAGGCATGGGCAGCTTTCAATTGGCTATCGGTCATATGAACCTGACCGATAAAATGAAACGCAGTTATTTCTAAGCAGCGGTCGTGTCAATAATGCTATATGGATGCACTGCATGGACGCTAACTAAACGTAGGGAGAAAAGGCTTGACGGCCACTACACAAGAATGCTGTAAGCAATATAGAACAAGTCCTGGCGGCAGCAACTCACAAAACCGCAGCTGTACGGCCACCTACCACCCATCACAAAAAACTATCAAAATAAGACGAACCAGATATGCGGGATACAGCTTGAGTAGTAGGGAGGAGCTTATAAGTGATGTACACCTGTGGACCCTTCACATGGCCGAGCAAATGCTGGACTACCAGCTCGAACACAGCAGCTCTGTGTAGATACGGGATGCAGCCCTGAAGACCTACCGGGAGCAATGGACGACAGGGAGGGGTGGCGAGAGAGGGTCAGGGATATCTCTGCTGATGGCGTGACATGATGATAATGATCATCATCGTTCATACTGTATGCTGCTTTCTTCTGCTTTGTATACGATGTAGTTGTTTATTTGCTGAATATTAGTTGATAATTAGTTTATTTTAAGAGCTTGACTTAAAAATTCTTCCTGGCCAATTATTGCTATTAAAAGACAATATGAACAGATTATGCATCAGAATACGTTAAAGAAGTATGTGTGTTACATATCTGTAATATCAGTTTCTTGTTAAATAAGTAAATTAGGTTTAAAAAGAAACTTCTAATAAGTAAGACTTATTATTTTCCGAAACACCAGCTTGTAATCTTACATAGACCTTGAAGGGGTATTAGAAAAGAATTGTAGGTATTTCTGTATTTTTGAGAGGGAGAGAGAGAGAGAGAGAGATGGTTGGGGTCAAATGAAACCTAAGTTTTCCTTATTTAAAATTTTTTGGCCAATGACTGCAGGAAAAGGACAAAAACACAGGAAGTGAGCGTAAAAAGCTGTGACTTCTTGTAAGACTTCCTTGTGTAACGGTTATCGTCGTAGCCAGTGGACTCGGCCATCCAAGTTCAAATCCTAAACGAGGCAGCTTGCATTTCACAAAGCACTGATACCTTTTGGAAATGTGTGAATCCAATTATTCTCCTTCAAGTTATGGGTAAATAGTATAAAAGGCGGAAATTGTTATGGCACGGAAAATTCCGATTTCAAACCTGTTGGTGACCTGGAGGGCGATTGAGCTGCACCAGGTTATTTCTCTTTCAGACACGTTTCATGAGTTTTACCCCCCAAAACTATATCAGGTTGGGGTAACAGTAAGTGAGAATGCGAAAGTTTTATTAGTCGTTGAATACAAACGTCTTTGACTTAATCCTACATCAGCATCAAGTGACGAACACTTTAGTCGCTTAGGTATTCGTTCGACATTTTATAACTGCGTGTCATTTAATAACATAAAATAAATTTGAGAATTATCCTCCCTGAACACGACAGTCTTTAATCATCTTAGTCGTAAGACTTCTCTGAATATATATATATATATATATATATATATATATGTGTGTGTGTGTGTGTGTATGCAAGTGAGTGTGTGTGTGTGCATGTATGCATGTGAGAGTATACGTGTGTGTGTATGTGTGTGCGTGCACACTATTCTTCGCACACACAATGTCATCAAATCATCATTTGATTATTTTTTTCTCTTTGCTTCTTGCAGACTCCCAGTGGAATCTAGAGCAGCATCTGTGGTTCAAGTATCGTTTTTTTTTAAATGATTTTTTATTGGTGAGAAGTGCCACCTCGACGTAAACTGCTTTCGAAGATTTCGAGATCTTCCATTGCAGGGAATCTTAATAAAGAAGTAAATAAGGAATATTAATTAATCAATGATTAACATATAAAAACAATTGAAATTAAGAGCTTAAAGTTTTCACTCTCTTTCTCTTTCTCTCTTTGACTTTCTCTCTCTTCCCCTCTCTCTATATTTATATGTATGTATATATATATGTGTGTATGTGTATGTGTATGTGTGTGTGTTTATCCTTGCAGGTGGGCAAACACTGGCGCGTACATAATGACTAACATATCTCAGTTCTGTGTGGACACTGGGTACAATGCAGAGGACGAGCTAGAAGCGATAGAACATAAGGACACATGGTGAAAGCGAGTCAAGAAAGTCCGAATTGTCAGCACGACTGGAGGATAATATTGCAATATTGTAATTAAATTTCGAAATACACAAATATCTTCTCAGGAACAACTCAAAAACGTATTCATTCTATTAGCATCACATTGTTAAAATTTCATATATATATATATATATATATATATATATATATATATATATAATAGTGTGTGTGTGTGTGTGTTAGATATTGGGTCAAATTATTCTAATAAGTATTTGATAATCACCGGTGTATTGTCAAAAAAAAAAAAGGACGACTAAAATGATATTTAGGGGAAACGAAAACTGCACAGAATTATTATTCCCTTAGAATTGGACTGGGAATAAATTATTCCCTAAGGACCTTTTAAGTTCATTGTTTTAAAATTATCACTATGGTGTGCTACTTTTGTTTGGTCATGGTCACACACACACACACACACACACACACACATATATATATATATACGTGTGTATGCTTATGAGTGTGCCTATATTTGTATGTATGTGTGTAGGTTACATTTTTGCACTCACAGAGTAATCAATTCACTATTCAGATTCTTTTTTCTTATTGCTACTAGCAGACTCCCATCGGAGTCTAGAGGTGCATTTGGTCACACATACACACACAGACACACACACACATATATAAATATATATATATGTATGTTTGTGTGTGTGTGCGCGCGCGCAGGCAGTATAACACAGAAATTAAAACCACGTATAGCAACACATATAGTTTCATGCTGCATGAAACTATTAGTTAAAATATGTAGAGATAATTACTGTGTTATATTGTATTTTTCTCGAACTCCTATCTCTTTCTCGGTCTCCCTCTCTCTCATTCTCTTTGTCTCCCAGTCCGTCTGTTTTTCTCTCTATCTCTCATGTCTCTCTCTCTTTCTCTCTCTCTCATGTCTGTGTGTGTGTGTATGTGTGTGCTGTTTGGTAGTCCGTAAACTATTGGTAAGCCAACTATATACTTAAATAAACAATGTATATTTTTTCTTAGAAAATTTGCGCAAATACTTCTGCATTAATCACGTAAATGTAAACGCATAGTGAAAATTTCAGATCGATATTCAACTCAACTTTTTGATTGATCGTTGTTATTTATCAAATTGTTTCTTTTGAAATCAATACCTAGTTAAATCAACAATATTGAAGTTTAATGATTACAAATAAATTTCTATTCGACTCGGAATTAGTCTGGGATAAAGAAGGTAGTTTGATTATATATACAGTTTCATCGGCTTTGTTGTTTGAATACTTGAGAATTTTAAAACTCTGTGTCATGAAGTAGCCTCTTCGCAATACCAGTGAATCTGATGTCAAGCTGTGTGACCGACAATAAAGAGTCAATCTCGAGAAATCTTGTAGTTGGTACAAGAAATATTTATTGTTGGAAATTTTTGAAAAAGTCAAGCTAATTAGTAAGCTACTGGCAAAACTTCAAGTAATGACCTACATTTTGGGGCTGGTGAGATTGCCACCTCCATGGGTATGGCGGGTGGGTGGGGAAGTAATTCCATTGAAAATAAATATTTGTTGTGCAAAAATAAATGCTCTGTTAATGGGTAGGATACGATTTGCTAGACACAAGAAAATCTCTTCACGTCTCTCTTCACGTCATTTTTGTCTCCACCAACTTTTTTTCGAGACCCCAGAACGACACACATCTCTACTCGGGGTCAAGTGTCCAAACAAACTTTTTTAATGTCATTTTTCAAAGCACGTAGATTTTTACCCTTTAGAAAACTAATTCAACATAATTTTTCAAACTATATTCACAATTCTTATTCGGCATTGCAACATCCTCAACCAAGTTTAGTTGTTATCAATTTAAAAGATATTTTTTCTGTTAAAAATATTTCTATAATATATACATATATATATAAGAGAGGGAAAGAGAGAGAGAGAGAGAGAGAGAGAGAGAGAGAGAGAGAGAAAAGCTTCCGAAAAATGTATGGATTGAACTCTGATGAATTCTGTTTTTATTAAATGAAAATAGTGAACAGACATAAATCTACGTAGCATGTCTAGGGAAACATTCTTTTAGAAATGCAGGATTCAGATGGACGAGAAATCTACTGAATAGATGGAAGATTATTTGAATAATTGATTTATTTTAATGGCATAGCAATTTATCTCGGTTTATATTATGCCTTGAGGTTAGAGAATCGTATTCATTGTACGTTCATGTGGACATTTTTGTGCAGTTGTTTCTTAAGGAAGTTTTTTGCACACGGTCACGTCCGATAGGAATAATTTTTAAACAGATTTATTTGCATTTCTTCTCAAAGTGGACCTGGGAATAATGGCAATGAAGTGGTGATTCAACACTCCATATATCTCCAGAACTAGAGTCTCACCATCAGATGCACTTTTGTGTCATACTCAGGACACCTTTTTTAGAGGGGTTACCCCCTGTTGGGTATTTCTGGAGGGGGTTACACCCCTGTACTGCAAGGAGACACACTTGCCCCATACCTTTTTATCATCTGTCTAGACTACGTACTTAGAACATCGAACGATAAAATCAAAGAAAACGATTTCGAGCTGACAAAGAAAAGAAGCAGAACGTATACCACAAAAACAATTACCGACGCCGACTACGCCGATGACATAGCGATTCTGGCAAATCCACCGGCCCAAGCCGAAACCCTACTGCATAGTCTGGAACGAGCTGCCGCAGGCATTGGCCTCCATGTCAATGCACACAAAACGGAATATATGTGTTTTAGTCAAACAGGCGACATTTCCACACTAAACAGTAGCTCTCTGAAACTAGTAGACACATTCTCATACCTAGGAATCAATGTCTCATCGACCGACACAGACATCGACACGCGACCAAAAAGGCATGGACAGCTTTCAATAGGTTATCGGTTATATGGAAGTCAGACCAGACCGAAAAAAAGAAACGCAGTTTCTTTTGAGCAATGATCGTGTCGATAATGCTATATGGATGCACTATAGGGACGCTAACTAAACGGATAGAGAAAAAAGCTTGACGGCAACTACACAAGAATGCTGCGAGCAATATTGAACAAGTTCTGGGGGCAACACCTCACAAAGCAGCAGTTGTACGGCCACCAACCATCCATCATGAAAACTAACCAAGTTCGACGAACCAGACATGTAGGACACTGCTGGAGAAGTAGGGACGAGCTCATAAGTGATGTACTCCTATGGAACCATTCACATGGCCGAGCGAAAGCAGGGCGGCCAGCTCGAACCTACATACAGCAGCTCTGTGAGGATACCGTGTGTAGCCTTGAGGACCTGCCGGAAGTGAGGGATGATAGGAAGGGGTGGCGAGAGAGGGTCAGGGATATCCGTGCTGATGGTGTGACAAGATGATGATGATGATGATGTCATGATGCAATCAACAAATTGTAATCTTCATCAAAAGAGCGGCAGAAAGAAGAGTTTCAGTTGAAATCTTATGAAAATCGAAAGAAAAGCAAGTCAAAACACATGTGATAAAAAACTTACGTAGATATATTATTAAATCCATTGCATTTATTTTTACATGCCAAATATTTTCAATGTAATTACGTTCTTCGTCAATGGCAGTGGTGAATAATAATCAGATTGTCTAAGCATTTAGCAAAGAAAATTTCAAATCAAAATGATAACTAACTCTTTGTAAGGCTATAGATTTATTGATTCTCCTGGTAAGCTCAAGGCAAAACAAAGTCTGAACGAGGGAAACATAATAACGTTTGGTTATGTCAAGTGACACTTGAACTCATTGTTATTTATTGGGGAGAGAACGGCATTTAGGAGTGATAAAGATCTCAAGAATATGAAGTCCCGTCGAGGAAGCAACTGAGAGAGAGAGCGAGAGAGCGAGAGAAAGAGGGAGAGAGAGAGAGAGAGAGAGAAAGAGAGTGGGGATAGGAAAGTGTATAAACACAGAGGGATAAAAAATTCAACGTACATTTATGATTTCCCACACGAACAGAAGACAAGAGACTATTTTTATTATTCTTTTAGAATATAAACTAGATAACATTAAATTGTTAGACTTTTTATAGAGTGTTTAAACAAAAATATAATTCCGTTGTTTTCAAGACTTTCCAATTCTGCCGAAAATTACCGTTTTTTTCCCTTTTTGTAAAATTCTTTGTCTTTTCTTCTAGTTTTCTCTCTTCTTTCCTCAGTCCCCCTCTCTTTCCTTTTCTCTGTCTGTCGGTATTTCTCTTTCTCTCTCGTGACTAAGTTCGATTTAAAACCTCAAACAATTCTTCCCCATTCCATTTTTTTTCATTTAAAACATTCCGTATATAAAGTTACTGTATATTTCTTTACGTTTCTTATTCATTCATTAAGTTCGTCTTTCTATAACCCACTCGCTAAATCACTCTTTTTTAAAACTTCCTCACTCTCTCTCTCTCTCTCTCTCTCTCAATAACTCTCTCTTTCACAAACTCTCTTTTCAAATGAGCGAGGTAATATTAAACCAATTTCAGTCTACTCTACCCTTTCTATCTATCCTTTTATTTTCCTATGGACGAATGTATTATAGGTTATATAAAGAATCTGATCAAATGGTCAACGTATGTAGGGGTAATAATGTTAATGAATGAAAAGACAATATTAACAATATTGCAACAAAAATAAAGAAATTTATTTCTTTGTTGGGAGCTGAAATGCAGAAGGATATACAGCGATTTGTGTATCAAGTAACGACTGCAAATGCCAGTCCAGAGAGCAGCGTGGAAAAAGATCTTTATCAAACTTGAAATTGTAACATGACACCGTTGTTTGAAGATCAGACGAACACGGCGCCGCTGAGAAAACAGTTTGTACGTATCACTCCGGGTTGGCGTGAGTAACTGATCTGTGTTGCTTGGAACAGTGTGTGTTTTTATAGAATCAATGTGGATCCCTCGCGCACGCGTTGACGTTTCGAAAATTCTTTGGGCACGTATTTTAGAGACCTCCTATTGGTCCTAAAAAAACTTTTTTGATTGTTTATTTTTTTAAACATCTGCGTGGGCGTTAGTTGGAGGTCTTTGCGCCAATTTTGATCCGTTTTGACAAGGAAATTGCATAATTTCCTAAACGTACAACCGTTTAAGGTGATGTTGGCAGTGTTGGTGGTTTGTAGTCGTAGTGTTAGAACTAATAGTAGTCGTAACGATAATAATCTGTTTGTTTCTCTGGGACTTTGGGGTATAAACGGATCACCTAATCTCGCCCAAAAGATCGATTCCAAAACTAATTATTAAGGAACAAAGAAATACGCGAAAATACAACTACCCAAGCCAAATCTCTACTGCAGATGGATCCATATACACGTTAAAAGACAAGACTCTGAAATTTGTTGTCAAGGTCATATACCTTAGTTGCAATATCTCATCTACTGAAAGTCATGTTAACATATGTATGAAAAAGCATGGACAGCTATCGACTGTATCGTATCCTGCTTGTGCGAATGGGTATATATATATATATATATATAGTTAGTTAGTCGACTGTAGTCGAGGGCGACACGAAGGCTCCTGTTTCAATATTTACTACATCGTGGGTGTAGCGGAAGGTGTTTCTAAGTTGGCGACCGTAGTCGAGGGCGACCAGAAGGCTCCCTTTTCAATAGCTTCTACACCGCGGTGTAGGGGTGGGCGCTACTCCTTTCCCTGGATTGTTCCACTTTATCCTTGATACATCCCTTGTATTGCTGAGTGTTAAGCAGGGAAGTATCAAGTACCATTTTTAAAGTCTTTGGAATGACACAACCTGGGACTGAACCCAGGTCTCCCGGACCACTGGCGAACCTCAGTGTGGACTCTGGATGCAGTCTAGACAAACTGCTAAGAGACATGGGTGATATGGACAGATAACATGTGTGTGTGTGCGCGCGCGCACTCGTGTGTGTGTGTGTGTGTGTGTGTGAAGAGAATCCCTGCTATTAAGATGACTTGAAGATATTGATGATAGTTAATATTCAATGACAAGTAGTAACAGCTGACAAGTATTCCATTGTTTATTCTGACGTTAAAGACCGCTCAGATGAATCATTCAAAATCACATGCACGACAGATGGGCCTCTTGTGCCCGACATCTGATCAAGTTTACAAATTACCGTTAAGTTTAAAGAGGCAGATTAACATAGCACATACTATATAAAATACTGATAACCAAGAAATAATTATGGTCGGGCTAGATAATTATATGATTTACAATAATAACCACAAATCCTTAATGGTGATAAAAGTCACCTTAGAGCCTATGGGAGAAAGATAGAAAATGAATACTAAAGCGAATTAGCACACACACACACACACACACACACACACACACACACACACACACACACACACACACACACATTATGTGTGATTATATTAAAAATCTAACGCCAAATCGTTTTTAATCATGTTCTATGCACACTGTTGATTCTAGCTCACCTTAGGACATACATTATGAAACTCAGAGTCGTGAGTTTTTCTCATGTTTTTACTTCATTTTATTGTTGGTTATATATATATATATATATATATATGTATATACGAAATAAATCATTTCAAATAAATTGTTAATTTTACCAACTTAACAATTTATTTGAAATGATATATTTCGTCTGTACAGCAACATCAGTCTCATGATAATTGAATATGTTCCCATACGTTTTTAAGGCAAGTATCCATCTCTTTTTCTCTCAGCTTTTGGTAAACAGTAGCATGCATTGGACTCTTTAGAAACCGGTCAGGGAGAAAGAACATTCTGAATTTAAACGAAGTCTTCTCCGTTTGAAAATTGATTTTCTGGCTGAACGGTTAGGTAAATATATACATTGTTAATGTGTTGAACGCATCAAAAACATAATTAATACTTTAAAAATCCCAAAGAATTGTCCTAAGAATACATTGAAGAAACATGAAAAGCTATTAAAAGTAGAATATGTAAACCCCACATGACATGATATCTTTAACATTCTCATAAAGCACAAAAATAAAAACAATCAAAACTTCAATCGAGATAAAGCCGTCATAATAAAAAATAAATCTGAACACATATATATAGAATCCGATTTAATCTCACAATACCAAAGAATGAAACTATTCTATTTCTTTAATATATTTTCGTTAGACAAAATAAGATATTGATAAATAAATAGAAATGAAATAAAATTGATTCAAAGTTAATCAACTACTATATATATATATATATATATATATATATATATATATATATATATATATATATATATAGATATGACATTAGCTTTTGAAGCTACCATAAATACTTACCCAAGTTCACCTAAGTTTAAAAAGAGAAGAGTATTTCTGCTGTACAATGTACCTATTCAAGAACATAACTGTTTTTGATTAAATGTAATTCTTAAAGGTAATTTGAATGGAAAATAATAAGGAACATGTTATAGTGTATACATAGGTAGTGAATAAAAAAAATATTTTTGAAAATATGAACAAATCAGGAAATAGGACCCTATGTGTTTCAAAACCCTGTTTTTTAATTCAGTGATAGGCATTTGAAAATAATGCCAATATACCAATTAGATGATTAAGCAGCTTATAACAAGAAAAAATAAATGTACAAAGGTCACTCAATATATACGATTGATTTTTCATAAAGAGTTAAAAATATGAAGCATTGTTTACATTCGAAACTTTTTCAAGGAAATCAATTACGATGGTTCATTTCATGTCAGAGAAGAGGATTAACATGGCTGGTACGACCGCAAAGTTTACTTTACCGGAAAGCCAGTGTATATCCATTCCATGGACTGTCTTTTCGGCTAAGACTTATCTAACAATTCAATTAAACAAATGACTGATGTTTAATTGAATTGTTAGATACATAGCAATAGTTGGTACCATTCAACTATGTGTAAACAAATGATTAATTCTAAATAGAAATTTTGGTATTAGAGAGAAATACTTGAAACCATTTACGAGGATCATTAGATAAGTTTCCAGACTTTTTTTCGTAGGGGCACTTTTATTGGTAGTACACACATGAAACTCTTGTTCCCATCGAAGTAATCTCCTCCGGCTGCAATGCATTTATTGTACCGTTACAACAACTTCTGGAAGGCCCCATGGAAGTCCTCTTGTGTCAGCGTGTCAGTGACCTTCGTCACAGCTTCTTTCATCTACTCAATTTTCTCATGACAACAGCCTCTGAGCTTAGGGAATAACCAAAAGTCACAGGAAGCAAGGTATGGACTATAGGAAGGGTGAGGAACTGTCTTCATGCCCATGTTGGTCAAATAGTCTGTGACAAGGATGGAGTTGTGGACTGGTGCATTGTTCTCGTGGAAATGCCACTGACCCGATTTGAAGAGTGCTGGCCTCTTCCGATGAAATCTCTTCCTGAACTCCCTTAAAACCTCAATGTAGTAACCCTAACCGTTTGGCCAATCAACTCTGGTGTATTGACTTCCTTACTCCTCCCACACCTCTCATCATCCCTCATAGATTCCCTGCCTTCCTTGAATCTCTAATGCCACTCAAAAACTGATGCCCGATTCATGCAAGATGCTCCAAGAGCAGTCTAAAGCATTCCATACGTTTCTGTGGCATTTTTTCCAAGTTTAAAACAGAATTTTATTGCATATTGTTCTTCTAAAGTGTGCACGTCCAGATTGCATTTTTGAAAATCACCAGCTGTGACAATCAGACTTTAGTAAGGTGTATTCCAATTGCTGCTGTAGCTGTTCATTTGAACCAGAAATCATAAAAATTGATTAGTCATCTCATAAGATGTATAGCAATAACATAGTGAATTGTCAAGAGTCTACGACAATTTTAAATGTCTGTACAAAAAAGTCTGGAAACCTATTGAAGGCACCACGTAACCGTGTACAAAAATGAGCTCAGGCTCATTTAAAAATGTTATAAACAAAATGTGTTTGAAAATCATATTTAATACATATGTATAAAGAGGATTTTGCATAAAAGAACCTACACAAGTTGATATGCCATAAAACCAAACTAAAACAAACCAAAATGACCCAATCTTTTATTCAATAGGTCCCTCCACAGTAAAAAAAAATCCCCTTATTTATAGAATGATCCTCGTATATACAATAGGTTCCTCTTTAGTGATATTATTAATTCCTCTTATGGAATGAATTTAGGAAAGTAGAATAAGAACCACTCTTTTTAAATGAGGAAATTTTAAAAATTTAAAGCGGAAATGAAAATTGGAGGAGTGAGAAAAAAGAAAAGGGATAAATTTGGGACAAACCATTTTAAAACAATAGGATCCAAACTACTTCATACCAACACCAATCAAATTTTTGATTTCTTCTTTGTTTTCCTGGTCATCTTTTCTCTGATAATTTACAGCATATCATGATAAATTTTGTAACATAATTATAAAAACCATATCAAAATCTGTTATGTTTCTTAAGCGCCTTTCACACTACATAATTTAACTTCCAATCAAGGCCATATGGAGTTTTATATTTAAAAACGTTACTTTAAAATGTTCTTAAAATACCCGATGCTGCTGTTGGCAGTCAAAGCATGTGTAGCAAAGTAAATATAATTATTTGAAACTTTAAAACATTTGGAGAATTTTCCTTTCTTCGTCTTTTACTTTGTACTGAAACACTTCTTGTCTTTAGTAAAGACAATTTTCAAATGAGGAGCTTACGATAGTAAAAACGCTGCTGGCGTAAAATTTAATTTCTTTGTTTAAAACTTTTGCGTAAAGATGATGTTGACGCAGAGAGTAAATGTTGATAGTTCTCAAGATGTCGGTGCTTTGATGGAAGTACAATCAACTCAAGCGTTTCCGTTTCCTTTCTTAAGAGTTTCAAGAACCTGGAGTTTTCTGATACTATCAACATGATACAGATTACAGTAGTCATTTACTTAGAGCCGGTTCTGCTGGGACTGTAGAATACGCTGATTTCATCTTTGGAGAGAGGTAAGGCTCTCCCAAGTGTCTGGGATATGACAGTGAACTATTTGATAGTGGGGCTCTACTCCTGGAGGTTTGGGAAATTTCGACTACCCTGGCCATTACCCCAAGGTCCATTCTGACTAGGTGTGGTAGTACCTGTTAGGGTCCCATCTATGGATCAAATGGAACTGTTTAATCATGTTGATTAGAATTATAAGTGTTAAATAGCATAACTAGAAAGCTTTTAACTGAGAGCAAATACAATTTTTAATGTTAGATAGGAATACTTGAAACCATTTTGCTGAGTGCTGTAGTTCGTCTAAGAATTGTTACCAACAAACTATTCATTTACAAAATCATATATTCAATACATATGTATAAACAGGATTTGGTATTAAACCTACTAATGTTGTTTGCCGTAACCAACAAGATTTGATGTGATGTAAAAAACAACCAACCAATCCTGTACGAGATTGCTTGTAGTTCACTCCGTTATAATGACTTTGGTAAAAACATGAATGCACAGGTTCTCTCCCACCTATGTAAAGATAATTGGATAGACTGGGTTCTTCAGTCTTGGCTAACCAACCCATCTAGAAGAATGAAACGAGAGATAAAACCATCTTTACACCGATTGAAAATAATACTAGTTTCAGAGGCAGAGTGTTTGCGTAAATATACTCTAATTCTAACTTAGTTTGGCACAAGGCAAAAATTATGGTGTACTCAGTGATCACCGAAATCATTAAGAATGATCTGCCACCACACCTCGATAATCATTAAATTGTGCGAGATTATTGATACAGAATGCAGTAGTTACTGACAAGGAACTGTATGTACATTTCTTTTTTTTTTTTTCA
>OY757924.1:93063951-93321451 GCA_963585895.1 Sepioteuthis lessoniana | reverse complement strand
GGGGCCGCTCGAGTTGGAGGCCAAATGAATAAGACAGCATAGAAGATTGTGTCTCTCCTCCTTACGTCGAAACCTTTAACTCAAAGTTAATAAAAAGGTTTCGTACCTGAACAAGAAGTAGTTAAGTGTTTTTGAGATTCCTGTTCTTTATATATTCTATCGTTATGAACATTACATGTCTATTTCGCACATGGCCATATTCGTGTATATGGCTACGCAACATTAGGTCTGGTCTTCTGGACGAGATTAGGTGACTCGTTTGTATGTTAAAGTCCCATAGGAATTCATGTGTGTCATTCTCTAGGACACATGCTGGGATGTGCATATACCATTTGTTCGTATGGTCAAATTTCAATTTCTTGCATATCTCCCAGTGGTTCATTTTGCCCACCCAGTCGTGTCTAGTCTTACACTCCTTCTGTCCTAATTTGCTGCATTCCCTTATTATGTGATTGATAGTTTCGTCTCTATTAATGCATAACCTACATTTGCTATTTTGTTGCGTCTTATTTATTTTCACTTTGATATGATTGGTTTTAATGGCGCTGTTTTGTGCTACTATTAGGCAAGATTCAGTTTCTCTCTTAAGGTTTCTAAAACAATCGAGCACATGAAAAAACAAAGACTGGTCTGGTATCTTGGATCCAATTTACTTATTACCAACTCTTAATGTGGATTCCAAAAATGCCGATCAACAATGGATCATGGGATCAAATTGAAGACCTCCATAAGAGAGGCCAATGTCCAGAAACAACATATGAAAGCAATCTTCGTTGATCTGGCGAAGGCTAACAAGATCACTTGGAAGTTCGGAATAATGAAAGATCTCCATAGCCTTGGACAGCGAGGAAGATTGCCGAACTTCATGGAGAGTTTTCTCTCGGACAGGCTGATCAAAGTCCGAATCGGATCAGTTTTTTCTAATCTCTACAAACAAGAAGAAGGAGTCCCTCAAGGGAGTATTCTGTCAGTGACACTGTTTAATATAGAAATGAAGAGTATTACAAGGTGTATTACTCCTGGAATTGGTGATTATCTTTACGTTGACTACATCGGTATAACTTCCAGATGAAAATATATGAGAACTGCTGAGCGGCAACTACAACAATGCATCAATAAGATAACACATTGGGCGAACACAAACTGATTTAAGATATCCAAAAGCAAAATGAGATGCGTACTTTTTTTGTCATTTGAGAAAAATGCACAATGACCCATTCATAAAACTAGAAGACACAGAAATATCTGTCGTTAACGAGTAGAAATTCCCCGGGAGTTATTTTCGACAGAAAATTATCATTCATCTCCCGCATAAGATATTTGAAAATTAAAACTCCCGTGCTCAACAACTCCTACGAGTTGTCGCCCGTACAAAATGGGGAGCTGACCATCAAGTGCTCCTTAAGTTATACAGAGCACTAGTCTGTTCCTTGTTAGATTATGGTATATTCATCTATAAATCTGCTAGCATGTTCTACCTTAAAAAGCTCAACCCAATCAACCACGATGGCCTAAGATTGGTCTTAGGCACCATCAGAATTTCTCCAGAAGTCAGTTTATACTCTGAAGCTCATGAAGCACCTCTAAAACTCAGATATGTAAAGTTATCTCCGCAGTATTAGACAAAACTGAAATCCTGCCCGTCCAACTCAGCCTAAGATTGCATCTTACATCCCAAATACAAACAACGGTTTGAACAAAATGTGAAAAAAAATCATCAAACCATTTATTTGACCTTCGAATGGAATCTATTCCCCCAGAATCCGCAATTTCTGTTACAAATGTTCATAAAAGCATCTCAACACCAAAACCACCTTGGATCATTAAAAAGCTACTAGTTATCCCCCAATTAAACAAACGCCCCAAAGCATAAACACATGCCAGTGCATATCTGGAAAAATTTCACACTATCCTCTTACACCATCCTTACCATCAATATATATTTACGGATGGCTCCAAGGATAGCAATAAAACAGCGTGTTCTCAATAAAACCATTCAGAAGAAAGCCTTTCCAATGAAAAGCTCCATCTTCATTCCAGAAGTATGTGCCATTGACATTGCTCTCAACATAATTTCTAAGGACAAACATAAATTTATCATATTTCTGACTTGCTCTCTGTATTAACATCACTGGGAAATAAAAAGCGGCAGAACCCATTAATTGTTAAACTGCTGAGTAGACTAGACTCAATGTCTAGTCATAAAGAAATAATTATGTGTTGGATCCCAAGCCACATTGGAGTGAGCGGAAATGAAAGAGCTGATTCGGCAGTCAAATCTGCCTTAGATCTGATCCCCGACAATATCTCTATTCTGTATACTGACTTGAAACCCCAAATCAATAAATTGTTTCTTACAAAATGGCAACAATGCTGGAAAAATAATATTAACAAGAAACTCTTCCAAATAAAGCCCACTTTGGGAGAATGGAGACCAGCCTTCCGAAAATCAAGAAAGGAACAAGTCATTATATCTCGATTGCAGACTAGCCACACAAGTCTCAATCATTCTTTTATACTCCAGCAGAAACAGCCACCACAATGTTTGACATGCCAGACACCATACACCATTAAACAAGTGCTAGTGGTATGTAGAGCTCTAACTATCACAAGAGAGCGGCATATTAAAATAGATAATATGAGAGAGAGATATGTTTGAGAATGTCGTCCACATTGATGATGTTCTCGCTTTCTTAAGAGATACAGGGTTATACCAAAAAATATTACACTTTTCACTATTCTGGAAAATTCAGCCATCCAATTTACCTATCAAGTACAAATAAATTATTGTTGAATAGCAACACGTAAAACCATTAAATCTTTGAGGGCAAAACTGTCATGAGAAATTATAACAATTATTTGGCTATACAAACAAATTATATCAAATAAACTACTTCATGTTAGATAGGAATACTTGAAACCATTTACTTATGTGTGAGTAAATGAGTTATGTTGTTTTTTGTTTTTTAAGGTATGTTCTCCACAATATGTGCGTTTACAAATCATGAATATCTAATATATGGGAACTGGATTTGGCATTAAATAACCCATAGTGGTTGACATGCCATAAAACACAAACAACCGAACAAACAATCTTAAGGTTTCCTTTTCTTAGCCACGTCCAGGTTTTCTTGTTTATTAGTCGTTTAAAATGGCCAGAGGGTTGTTTTTTCCCCATTTTTGTTTTCTAGTTATTGTCATTCTGTTGGTCTTTGTGGTGACAGTATCGTTTCAGGTGGTTCTAATCAGTCTTCCTTTGTGCTTTTCTATGTAGTCCTTGAGTCATTGTATCGAAGCGTCAACACCATCTTCAATGCTGGCAAGTCTTCTTTCGTTTCTTGATACATATAGTCTGTCAACGTAATCTCTGGGATGTAATGCCCTATCCATGGTCATTGGTCTTCTTGTTCTTTGGTTCATTTACTTAAGTGCTTCTCTGGTCCACTTCATAAATGGTCCCGAATATATAACGTGGGATACAGCTCAGGTATTTATTCCTTTGATAAGGTTTCTGAAACATAGTTTTGTCTTGAGTAGCTTTCTGATTCTCTTGAGATACTCTTTCTAAATTTTTTCTTTCATCTCCACTTGTTTGATGGTGTCAGCTTCCATGATATCCACGTATTTGTAAGTTTTCTTTTCTCCGAGCGTTCTAATGTTGATTCTGTCCGCCAGGTGTCTTTTGCCGCTTTTCATTACTAGCATGCTACATTTGTCTATGCCAAATTCCATCCCTATGTCCTGACTTTATATTCTCACTGCGTGTATTAGTGTTTCCAGTTCTTTTTCATTTTATGGGTCTCATTCTCTGCGACAGATTATAGTTTGTGCACGTAACATTTAGTAGTATGGACAAATTTCAATCTCTTGCACAATTCCAAGAGGATAAACTGTCCCATCCGGTCGTCATTTGTCCTTTGTGCTAGTTTTCTGCATTCGCTTATTATGTGATTCACCATTTCGTCTCTTTTTCCACATTATTTGCACTTGCTATACTATTGGGTATTATGAATTTTTTTCTTTAATATAATTGGTACTTTTTACATTGTTTTGAGTTGTTGCGAACGGAAATTCAGTTTCTCTCTCGATAATTCTGTTTCTTTGCTGTCATGGTATACACGAGAACAATATCGGCAGTTTGTCGCTGAAAAATACTTATACAATTGTTTTTCTTCCTATTCCCTTTTTTCAGTTTTTGTTTTCGTTGTTTGTTCTTATGTTGTAAGTGTTGTTATTGGCAGCTGTGATTCATATTTCTTTGTTTTTTAGTGTGTTTCTCATGTATTGATGCATTGATGCAATCCCCAGTTTTGGCAGATCTTATTCCTTCTCTTCTTGATACATATTGTCTATGTTATCTTTCGTGCATTGTTATGAACTTTCCATTTGTCTGAGTTCCTTCCAGGTCGAAGTTATCTTACAAAGGAGATTACTCCAGCGTTTATTCCGTTAGTGATATTTCTACAGCAGAGTTTCGTTTCAAGAAGTTTTCTTGTTCTTTTGAGGTTCTCCTTTCTGATTTTATCCTTTCTCTCTGTTCGTTTAATAGTGTCCAATTTCGATATTCTTACGTACTTGTCATTTTCTTTTTCTCCAGGAATTCTGGTTCTTTTCTGCTTTATTAATCGTATTTCTTCTGTTATTTCTCTTCTCCGTTTTTTCCTTAGAATGACATATTTTTCTATGATAAATTACATTCCTATATCCTGGCTGTATGTTCCTATTATTTGTAAATGGATTTCTAGTTCTTTTTCCTTATAAGAATATATCTTAATATAATCTATATTCGTAAAGTGGTTAATCTTTACTGTCACTTTGCATAGTTATTGACTCCTGTGTGCTTCCTAAATATATTATGTGGCAACATTGCTATAAAAACAGTGGTGAAAGTGTGTCTCCCTGAAAGATATTCCTTTCGTGATGATGTTTATGACTTGCTCAAATTTTTGAACATTTTCAGACATTATATTATCGAAGTTTGCGGAACCATATCCTGTGACGTTTTGTAGTCTGTCCAAAACATGGCTACTTTTTTCCACCTTATTTTCATATCCTTGGAATATGCTGGTTTACATATAATAGGTAATCTGCTCCTTGCATCATTCTTTCTGCAATTCAGGAAATTGCATGCAGCTTTCCAGTACTACATACCAACTCTAATTAGTGATTCTTCTTCTTCTTCTTCTTCTTCTTCTTCTTATTATTATTATTATTATTATTATTATTATCATAATATCCTTGAATAACTGCTTGATAGATTCCTTTATCAAGCATACCACTTGAGATCTGAGATAAATGAAGGTTTTGCTTTGTAAATTATTGAACATAATATATTGAGGGAGTTTTTATAAAAATGTGAGCCGTGCTCATTAGCTCGATATTGTATATGAGATGAAGATAGACTTCCTGGGATCTTTTGACATGTATAAGTATTTCAATCATTAGTTACGGCCCCACAGCTACAAGAAGAGTGGATGAGTTTGAATGACATATGCTTGTAAATTTTTTCCATACTTTGAAAATTTGATAAATTCTTCACTGAGAAGTTTTTTTTTTATCCGCTGGAATGATCATGTCCATGACGTAACAGAAATGTTTTTTGAAATATTTCATTTATTTATCTTGTCCATTGTTCAATAGTGAGCAAAGCTTGATTTCTCCTTCTATAACTTGTTGTGAATTTTTCCATATCATTTTCTACAAGGGATAGGTTATACTTTTGGTAATTCTTTCATTGCAGTTATTTCCTTAATTTATGAAAATTCATACTTGCTCTTATTTAAGAAAGTTTTAGTAACAGCAAATTTCATTGGATCTCTTGGACTCTTCTTAGTAGCCAAGCCGATAAAACGATGCTATTGTTTGGATGGTCTGGATTCTTCCTCTAATTTTCAATTCCTCTAGTTTTTTTTACTAAATATTTTGGGGGTCATTCCAAGTGCACCAATTACAATTAGTATCACCGTCAACAGTAGATTCCATCTTTTCTTTTTGCTCACTAACAAGATCCAAATATTTAATTGTCTTTTCTGTTTCTTTCATTTTCACCTTGTTGTCAGCCAGATCTGAAAAATACATAAGATGGCAAATTCTTTTTTTTTCTTGCTTATTAACACCAGGTCTGGACTTCTGGCCAGGATTAAATGATTCGTTTGTATCTCAAAATTCCATAGAATTTTATGGGTATCATTCCCTTGGATTTATTTTGGTTTCTGCATAGAACATTTAATTGTTGGGTCAAATCTTTTGCACAATTCCAAGTGGATAACCCCTACCCCCAATCAGTCATACGAAGTCTTGTACTCTTTTTGTTCTAGTTTTCTACAGTCGCTTATTACGAGATTATCTTTTTATCCATATAACCGACACTTGTTATTTTTGTGATTTAACTATTTTCGCTTTAATATAATTGATCTTTATGGTATGGTTTTTTGCTGCTATTATGAGCGAGTCAGTTTCTTTCTATAGGTTTACTGATCTTAGCCATTTCTTAGTCATCTTGTGCGCAATTTTGGCCGTTTGTTGCTACAATTATCCATATAAATTCCTTTTCTTCCCATTTCAGTTTTCTATTTTTTGTTGTTATTCTGTTGCTAATGTTCTTTCTTGACTTTTTTTACTTGTGGATGTATTTCTCAAGTCTTTCAATAGATGGATCTATGTTAATCATCGCTGTTAATAAGTTATATTCCTCTTTCTTGACATATTAAATCGGTCTATCTTATTCCTCGGTAGGAAGACTTTGTGCTTAGTTATAGATTTCCTTGTTTTTCGTTTCATTAGACAGTGTTCCTCTCTTCTTCATTTTAAAAATGGTTGAGAGTATAAAGTGTTTATGGCTTCGGTGATATTTTTTTACTTCCGATTTGGTTTCAAAAAGTTTATCTGTTTGTTTGATAGTGTCAGCTATTATGACTATTATATGACTACCTGTAATTTGTTCACACCAATTTGTCTCTGGTGTTTGAGCGACAGCAACTCTTCTCAGGTCTCTAGGACTCTTCACAGTATTCTGGCCGACCTCAACAATGCTTTAGTTTGAATAGTCCGATTTGGCCGATTTGCAAATCCTCCAGCTCTTTTAGCTCGTTCCAAGTGCACTGATTAAAACTGGTATCACCGTTTCCTTCATATTCCATAGCTTTTCTTTTATTCCTGTGGCAAGATCTAAGTATTTGTCTATTTTTTCGCTTTCTTTGATTTTCACTCTGTGATCAGTCGAAACGGCAAAATCCATATTCGGCAGGTTCTCTTCTTTTTGCTAACTATCTCTAGATCTGGTCTTGTAGCAAGGATTAGGTTATCCTTTTTTATCTCAAAATCTCAGAGAATTTTGTGCGTCTCATAATCCATGATAGATTTTGGTCTGTGCATAGATTTTGGTCTGTGCCTATACCATCTGGCAGTGTGCTTGAATTAAAATCTTTGCACATTTCCCTGTAGATTACCTTTCCCACCCAGTCATGTCTACTCATGTACTCTTTTTGTGCTAGTTTACTGCGTTCACTTATTATGTGATTAATCTTTTCGTTTCAATCATCACATAACCTACACTTGCTATTCTGTTGCGTCTTATATATTTTCGCTTTGATATAAATAAGTAAAGTTGGCAACCGTAGTCGATGGTGACCCGAAGGCTCCCTTTTTAATAGCTACTAGACTGAGGTGTAAGGGAGGCGCTACTTCCTTCCCTGGATTGCTCCACTTTACCCTTGATCCGTTCCTTATAATGCTGAGTATTAAGCAAGGCGACTTCAAGTACCATTTTTTGAGTCTTTGGTATGACTCAACCTGAGATTGAACTCTGGTCTTCCATTGGTGAACATTCGATCAATGGCCCGATGTCCCTATGACGTTGTTTTGTGCTACTGTTTAAATAGTTTCAATTTCTCTCTGAAATTTTCTTTTCTGTAGCCAAGTCAAGTCTTTTCACTCGGAATATCCATTAAGTGGTTTTTCTTATTATATGATTAACTGATTTTATGGAGGTGCCCGTGGAGTAATGGTTATCGTCGTAGGAAATGAACTCGGCGACACGAGTTCAAATCCTGGACGAGACTGATTGCATTTCACATAGCACTAATACCCTTGGGAAAGGTATGAATCCAATTATTCTCCCTCCAGCTATGGGTAAATAGCGGGACAGACTGGGTTCTTCAGCCTTGTTGAGGCAACTAGTCTCGTAGAAGGAAAACTCTGAATTCAAACCTGTTAAACTTCGCTTAAAAATTGACCTTGTGTCATATCCTGCCCGAGCGGAGGGGTTGGTAAATAGGATGAAGTGGTTTTTCTTTGTTGATCATTATGTTGTCTGTGTTGTTTTTGGTCATAATGAATCTTTCTTTGCTCTTTTTTATTTAGTCTTCAAGTCCTTATGTTGATGCATCAACGCTATCTTCAATGTTGGCGATACATCTTCCGCCTTCTTTTCTTTACACATATAATCTATTCTTATAATTTATTCATTAGAGTTTTCACATCAGCGTCAGCTGATGGTCTTTCATTGGAGTTTGAGTGACGGCAAGTCTCCTCAAGTCTCCAGGACTCTTCTCAGAATTCTGGCTGTTCTCAATTATGTAGTAGTTTAGACGGTCTCCACTCGTCCGCCAACTTCCAACTCCTCCAGTCCCTTTAGTAATCCTTTAGTTACTGTTCCAAACGCACCAATTACTATTGGTATAATTGTCACCTGCATGTTCCATAGTTTTTTCAATTCCCCTGCAAGGTCGATGTATTTATCCTACTTTTCATATCATTTCAGTTTTATTCTGTGGTCAGCCGACAATTTTGAAAGTTCTCTTTTTTTTGTTGATTATCATTAGGTCTGGTCTTCTGGCCGAGATTAAGTGATCCGTGTCTATGTCAAAGTCCCATTATTATTATTATTATTATTTCACTCCTTGTGAGCCTTTCACACCAGCGTTACTTGGGAGTTTTTCACTAGAGACCAAGAGACAACAAGTCTCCTCAAGTGTCCGGGACTCTTCTCAATATTCTAGTTGATCTCAGCAACGCTATAGTTGGGATGGTTTCGGTTCTTCTCCTGATTTCCAATTCCTCCATTCCCTTCTCAAGACTACTGGGGACCATTTCGAACGTGCTAACTCTAAATGATATTATCTGGACCCTCGTGTTCCACATTTTCCAGTTCCCTAGCAAGATCCAAGTATTTGTCTTTTCGCTTTATTCCATTTTTACTTTATGGTTAGCCGGAACGGCAAAATCAACATGACAGCAAATTCATCATTTGATATAATGGTCAAGTTTCAATCTTTTGCACATTTCCCAATAGATTAACTTTCTTACCCACTCAAGCTTTGTCTTGTGTTCCTTATCTTCTAGTTTGTTGCATATCTTATAATATGATTAACTGATCTTTTTATCCACATAATTGTTCTGTTACGTATTATCAAATTTCGCTTTAATATAATTGGTCCTAATGACATTGTTTGTACTGCTATTAGAAGAGATTCACTTTCCCTCTAAAAGTTTCACTTTCGTAGTCATATCCATGTCTTTTCGTGTGAAAATTTGCCAGTTTGTCACTTGAAGTCTCCATACAGTTTTTTCTTCAAATTTCTATTTCCTAGTTATTATTGTTTTCTTAGTCCTTATTTTGCCAGCGTGTTTCCTGATTGCAGTTTTTATTTTCTCTGTTTAATGTAGTCCTCGAGTTCTCGTATTGATGCATACACGCTATCTTCAATGCTGCTGAGTCCTCTTTCTCTTTCTTTTCTTTACTATCTCTCTGATAAAAGGCCTTGTACATCATCATTAGTTTTCTCGTCCTTTGGTTCATTTGTCTCAGTTCTTCGGTGGTCTATTTTAAGAGTGGTCAAGTATATCATGCAAGAAGGACTCTCAATGTGTTCATTTCTTTAATGAAAATTCTGCAGCCGAGTTTGTTTTCGAGAAGTATTTTCTTTCGTTTTTTTCTTCTTTTTTCTTCTCCGCTTGTTTGACGTTGTTCACTTCCAATAATCTCTTGTACTTGTAATTTTCCTTTTCACCGAGCGTTCTGATTCTTTTTTAATTTGGCAGTTCTATTCCTTCCATTAACTGTTTTCCCTTTAATTATTAACATTATTATTGTTTATATTATATGTGTCTCTATTATGGCCGAAAAAATCAACATTGTTTTAATATCAGGAAAATGCACGTTTTTTTAATGTATTTCATTTGAATTGTTTTTGAATATTTACGATCTGTCATTTGATTTTATTTATTGCATGTTTAATCAAATAAAACAAAAAAAAAACCTAAAGTGTATTTTTTAAATCAGAACAATACTTTACATTAAATCTCAAAATGGAGGAATTTTTTCGGAAATAATTCTATTCAGAATCAAATTTTAATTCTGAATTGACCACGTTCAAAATAATTTGATAATTTCAAAAATACATCTCTAAAGTTAATCTTCTTTATTTCTTATTTTAATGTTCTTTTTTTTTTTTTCAGTGGATTTCATTACGAGGACATAATACTTCTATATGCTGCCAAAATATAGTGAATTTGAAATCGGTCATTCAATATGATTATAAAATTATAAACCAGATAAAAATTTAGTGATAGGCTTGGACTCTTAACAGTTAAAGAATATCTAATTGCAAGAACCAGTCGAGTTTAAAAATGAAAAAAAAAATAATCGAATCAACAAAATGGCTTCGTAGTTTCAGTCGTTTGACGTCCATAAATTCCAATATTTTGAGGAATTGATTTATTAACGAGAATAAAACAATCCTGATTTTTCACAAGAAATGAATTAAAATACTTTTTATGGTGTAAATTGCACCTTCATACAACTAAACCTCTCATTCTGCTGAAAAAATCTCACTCAGTTATATTTATGCACACAGAGATACCCAGAGACACACTGATACAGACACACACAGATACGAACACACAAGGACAAAGACACATATACTGATACACACAAGCACACATACATATACCGACACACAGACACATACCCACACACATACTCAAATAATTTCCATTTTAGATAAATATTCATGAATAATTTAAGAAATTAATGAATTTTAGTTATAGTATATTCGCTATTAGTTTGAGTCAACGTTTGCCATTTATCAAGTAGCTTGTTGTTTCTTCTCAAACAAGATTCAGCAGGGTTCGAACTCAAAGATTTTTCCACAGTTCTTTTCACCTGATTAGAGAATTTTGTTGAGATCGATAAAAATGGACATTTCTTGGTGCGAGGTCCGCTGAATATGGTGAATGGAGTAGAACAGACCAGCCTAAATCTAATATTCTTTCCTGGGTGATTTTTGTTGAGTGTGGGTTGGCGTTTCTCCTATGGATAATTTCGAGGCGCTCCCTTAAAAGATTTTCATGCCTACGTTACAGCATTTGTAAGTATCAATCTATATCAATTATCTGATTGTTGTTTAAAAACTTAAAATAAATAATACCATGGTGATCGGATAATGCACACAGCATGAATTTTCTTTCATGAATTTCCGCCTTTGAGGTTGACTGCGGAGAACCATCCTTTTCAATGTACAGTCTTTTCCATTGAACATTGTCACCAAAAACCCATATATATATATATATATATATATAGGTTGGCGAAGACATAGAGTCAGCAGTGCTTGGTATATGTCAGTTTCCCGCCTGAGAACAAATATATATATATATATATATATATATATATATATATATATATATATATTATCGTTGGCCAAACGAGAAAAAAAGTAAATATTTAAAAATCAATAGTCCCACAGATGATTTCAAATTTGGTATTCATTTATATGATTATTCATTTATTATTCTATATAATTGTACTGGACGTGTTTAAGACATTTCAGTCTTCGTCAGGCATTTGAAAATGACTGTGTGCTAGATTTCTTTTATCGGAACAATTGTTTTGATAGGATGTTTGATTTTGCTTAATTACACAGTTTGTGTCTGTTCCATTAAACATCATGTGCAGACCTATTCATTTCAACATTTATATATATATATATATATATATATATATATATATATATATATATATATAACCATAATTCAGCAAAAACGCCACAGCTAGATTAATATCAAGATATTACCCTTAAATCTATAAGATATAAAACAATTTTGAATCCAATCTTCCACTGAAATATAATTCTGTGGAATTTATGTTCTTTCTTTAATGTCACTTTTATGAAGAAATCAACCTGATTTTTGGAGATGACTATAAACTCCTGATTAGACTCCTTCATATCTACCAAAACAGAAATAACTTCATGGGTTGATGTTATAAGAGAAACGTAACGATTAAACCAATCGACTAATAATAATCTAAAAGATAACGTAAAAGTCCTTCATGAAAAGACTGACATTTTTTTGCAGCTGGATATTTCGTTTCTAATGGAACAATACAATATAGAAACTCAATAATATGATCTTTTTATGATTTCAGGTTCATATGAACAGCTACATTAGGAATTAGAATACACCCAACTAAATCCTAATTGTCACAGCTGGTGAATTTCAAAAATGCAATCTGACACTTTAGAAAAAATGCCACAGAAACGTATGGAATGCTTCACACTGCTTTTCGATCATCTTGCATGAATCGAGCTTCAGTTTTTGTGTGGCACAAGAGATTCAAGGAAGGCAGGGAGTCTGTGAGGGATGATGAGAGGTGTGGGAGGAGTAAGGAAGTCAATACACCAGAGTTGATTGGCCAAACGGTTAGGGTTAGGGTGAGTATGTTGAGGTTTTAAAAAAGTTCTGGAAGAGATTCCGTCGCAAGAGGCCAGCACTCTTCAAATCGGCTCAGTGGCATTTCCACTAGGACAATACACCAGTCCTACATCCTTGTCACTGACTATTTGAGCAAGATGGGCATCAAGACAGTTCCTCACCGTCCCTATAGTCTAGACCTTGCTCCCTGTGACTTTTGGTTATTCCCTAAGCTCAGAGGCTGAAAGAGGCTGTGACGCAGGTCATTGACACGCTCACACAAGAGGACTTCCATAGGGCCTTCCAGAACTTGTTGGAACGGTACAACAAATGCATTGCAGTCAGAGGAGATTACTTCGAAGGGGACTCGAGTTTCATGTGTGTACTATCAATAAAAGTGCCCATACGAAAAAAGTCTAAAAACTTATTGTGTGCACCTCGTATATATTTGTCTCTTTAGTAAAATTTAGCAGTTGACTCATAATTGAAAAAACTAATCGCATTGCCCACGTTCTGAGTTGTACACAGAGAAGAACAGGTAAATTATTTTCCCCAAAATATCAATTTCGTGACCAAGAAAATATTTTCACCTCAGTTCCGCCGAGAATCATGGAATCATTACAAGAGAACATGTCGAAAATTTCCTCTTGGAATTTAAAGAAAAACACAGAATCATTTGTGACAGCGTTTGAATCGGATTTTTGGAATTTCTTGTTTTAGTCATTTTTCTCTTTGTTTTTCGCAGGTTACAATTCATTAAATGAAAACCTTCTAGATATTTACACTGATTTTTGCGATTTTCAAATTATTTGATTTGTTTCTCCAATCTTGAACTTTTGTAACTTATAAAAAATGAACTCTGTTTCCATCAAAGGGTTCGGACAAGAACACTTATGTATAGTCTGCGAAACAACCTCCATATTCTACCCTACTTTGTACATCGGCTATAATCAAGACAAAATTTCTTGAAAAACTGTGTAGCCCACTATCTCATGAAAAAATGAATTGATAAGCAAGTTAGTTTTAAGGCTGTCTGTTTTTCTCTAGATAGAGAATTATTCTTTATTCTTTCTATTTGATGGGACTTTTACAGTTACTATCACCCCGGGTCAGAGTGGACCTGGTAGAATGAAAAAGTACTCCACACATTCTATGTCTCCAGAACTGAAGCTTCATCATCAGATGCAGTTTAGTGGCATAACCAGGACAGTTTTTTGTTGGGAGAGGGAGTTTTACTCTTTTGCAAGGGATATTATCAGCGTATTATAAGCCCCCGTCGATAAGGTGATATTCCTTTAGAGGCATAAATCAACTAAGTTGTCGTGAACGTCCAGACGGATCAAAGCACTAACTGTGAATAATCTATATTCAAAGAGATATATCTCCTACAATACTTATTTTTTAAATAGTGTTTAAAGCGAAAAAATGATACGCACTAAAATTTTAAAAGATAATTCAATATAATTTATAATCCAAACAAACACAAATTTTAAGTAGAAAATGAAGTCATTTCCCTTTTTGATATTTAGTGCTCAAATTAAAACACAGAAATATTTTTCTTTATTTTCGATCGCATAATCCTCTGTATTATTCATGCGTTGGCCACAGAATACTTTCACCAGTGAAGAAAAACTTAATGTATTGTCTTCCGTCAATAGAATGGTATAGAATAATGAAATATGATAATCAAACGAATTATATTTGAGAAAATAATGTTGATAAAGTAAAACCTTCATATTCTGAAGGAAACCATTTTTTTCCTTTGAGATTATTCTGATGTATCATCCAGTCTTTTCATGTAAAGGCAACACAATTTTTTGAGCGATCAACAAATTGTGACTTTTCAACAAAACTGTTTTATTGTTTCCATTTAACGTCAATATATGTTAGATTTGACAGTTTCATTACAATTGAACACATTAAAATAGAACGCATGATTCCAATACACCTGAACACAGATTTCTGCCTACTCATTTTTTATTCCTTATTTCAGTACACATACAGTCTTTTTGTGAGTGGTAACAATTGTCTGTTTTGATGTATATTATCATATTTATGTGCTAAATCAATAGAACCTTTCAATTCAACGTGACATTAAATATTCCTGAAATAGAAATCGAAAGATGAGGACAGTAAGTTTTATAGGTAAATTAGATTTATTTAATCCAACAACTTTAAAGTTATCACAGCTAAACAAGTGAAAGGAATTTCTTTCCAATAGGATATTTTCAAGACTTACTCTAAAGGTTTATCTCAGTGAATCTTTTTTTCCATCTTATCATCAAAAGAATTCTGCGATTTTTAAAGTAACAGGCCCAAAACAGGCAGTAGCAGTAGATTCTTTTTTTCTTTAACATTATGTTCTTACGTTTCTGCTCTTTCGTTATGGCTTCTGTTTTTTTTATCTTGCTTACATCAAAAGCAAGATGGATAGTGTCAGCAGAAGCCTTGAAAGTTGTTGGTGTCAGACAAAATAGATGGCAGAAAATTGAGTGAGATGAAGAGTGTTTGAATTTTAGTACATGAAGTTGAAATCGTCATGAATGATACATTGTAAAAGGCAAATAATATGGCCAGATTAAGAACCCGCCAAAGCCAGCCAAACCTTTAAAAGGTGTTCATTATCGAGGTTAGAATTCTGGCCAGCGTTTTGTTCTCCTATAGCTGGGTGTTTGGGGCACTGATAATTTTTACATTAGACCCGTATAATATAGAATAATATCAGAAAGGTATTTTAACATATTCTTAAGTCAATTAGATAATCTATCCCGTTGGTATATGATATGATCACAAATATCTTCCTGTGTTTTAATACTATGCATCGGTCGGGCTAAGAATACACTGACTGTATCCATTCCAAAGGATTATGTCACCCCACAAAAATGGGGTGTCCTGACTATGACTAAATTGCATCTGATGGTAAGGTTCCAGTCCTTGAGCTCTAGGAAGTGTGGAGTACTCATTTATTGGCATTACTCCGAGGTTCACTTCAATCCGAAGTGATAGCATCTTTTAGAGTTTCATTTGTTGCTCAAACAGCTATGTTTTCAAATTATTCTTATTAGATAGGAATACTTGATACCATATAACAGTAGGAAGACTATTTGTATCAATAGTTACTTGACATTGTAATTGTAAACTGTGTGAAATATATGGGGATATTTGATATCATAAAATCATTTGTATCCTACCGGAATATTTGATATCCTAAACATTTTTAAAAACGAGATCGATAAAGAATTACATAAATATGAATGCAAACGTAAAAAGAATGCGATTACCTAACCTGAAGGCATAAAATAAAACTATATGGCTTGACATGCTGTTAACATAAATCAATCAATATTTTAACAACAAATGTAATAAAAACAGACATTAACATCACATAAATATTCCATGTTTAATAACTCATCGGCTAAAATAGTGAACACTTAATGACAAACTTCAGAGTTATTTTTAAAAATGTTTGAGACAAAACTTCGCCGGCTGAGTTAATCCATTTATTTTAGAATGCAGTAGACTGTAGATATTTTATTTTTGTCATTCTCTGCAGCTATGAGTGAAATAACACTATGTCCAAAAATAATAAAAAAGAATTATTTTGCTTTAAGTTATTTGAAGAATTACACTTTCATCATGGTATTTGAAATGTTCTTATTTGCCGATTGGGCTGCACTTTCTAACCTTACGTTACAAGTTAGAACTGTTCCTTAAACATCCCTGTCTTCATGGCCACAATGCACACATGTAATTGTTTATAGACCGATTAAAATCCAATGATAATGAATATAACAAAATAAAGTTATAACTGTGAGTCGATTAAATATGCTCATATGTATAAAGATAAAACGATTAAACACTTTCGATCCAGCTGAAATTATTGAGTAATATAAAGGAATTAATCAAGAAAAAATATAAATATGAATATATGATATGAGAATCTTGATTGAAGAAAAGAAATGTTTTATTTGAAATAGAGTAATTCAAATACATATCTTATTAAATATTCAGTACTAAACCAATACCAGGTGTTGATACATAATGCAATGATATGATATAAATAATGTTTTATCATTACAAAAAGGGACATATATTTGAAGAATAAAGCATCTTATACAAATATCATAGCCAGACAGTATATTTAGGGGAAAGTAAATTAAATTAACCTATAGAAATAATTTGATCAGGATAGTAATGTTGTATGTTGACCTTCGACCCGGCCAAACATGCCATTCCAAAGTGATGCACCGGAAGAAAGTGACACATTCCGATGGCAGTTATGGGAAGAAATTGCGTAGGCGAGCTTGGCTGACAATATGGGACAAGGTAAAATCCCATGGTACAGTCATAGACTGATGCAACGGAAGAGAGTGACCTGTGAACTGCATGACAGTTATTCCCGCTTGATGACGATCAAACATGCCATTCCAAAGATATTGAGTGGGCGATTGAACTATTATATAACTCGGCGAAGACAGGAAATCAGGGAGTTTAGAGACCCGTTGGTGACAAGATGCGGTAGAGAAAGCCCGGACCCCGGGCCACCGGTTGAGCAGCCCTGGAGAGCAAGAAAGACACAACGCTGATGGCCATAAGAGTGGTGGTCAATATGTTGCAGTTCTGTTCGGTATTCAACTCCCTCTCACACACAAACCTTTCAAATAAAGTGAGAGGTATATTTTTTTAAAGAAGTCCTCGCTCGTCTTTATTTATTGTGTGTCGTAATGATTTTGCATGTATATGCATATGAGTATACAGCAGTAACTTATCATGTTTCTTTATGGAATGATGCATCCTTTCTTTTTTTCAATTGCTTCAGTAGTTAATAAAACCAACCCCCCAAAAAACACGTCAGCAAGTAACTTATATATGATAGGTCATCAAGCTAAAAATCTAATATATTGAAATTTATTTTTAGTCATTTTTATCGTGGCTCACCCAGGGTGCTGTTTCTACGACAACGAGAAGTTGTAATCTGAGACAATAACAGATAATTGACAATAGTTCATTTAAAAAGTAATAAAATAGTAAATAAAAGATGAGATTAACACAACAATTGTTTAAAAACAATAATACTCTAAATAGCGCCAATAAGATAAGCCAATATGGTTAAGAGGTTGGTTATAAGTTGAACTAAAAACTGAAATCTTTCTTAATTCATAAATCGACTGGTATTTTGCCAAAATTCCCTGAGACAAAAGAGAGAAGTGATACAGAGAGTCATCAGAAGCTTATCCTTAATTTTTGTCTCTGATTTTCATTGGGAAATGACAATTCAAGTGAATTGTAATAAAACAACTAAAACTTAAAAGCTGAAAGAAAATATAAATCAAAATCAATGCAAATATAATAACTGATGATGTTTCATTCTGAAATAAGATATGTTCATCTTTCTGAAAAACAGAATATATATATATATATATATATAAGCTGATTGATTTGCCGGCTAATTATTCTTATGGGTAGAGTTTTCGCCAACGGCCTGGAAGACCAGAGTTCAATCCTTGATAAAGTCATAACGAAGACTCAAAAATCGTACTTAATACCTCCTTGCTTAACACTCAGTATTAAAAGGTAGGCATCAAGAGTAAAGAGGAGCAATCCAGGGAAAAGTGTAGTGTCCTCCTCTGTACCTCGATGTAGTAGTTATTGAAAAGGTCACCCTCGACTATAGTCGCTAACACTACTTATATTTATTTAACTCTAAATCAAAATTTATTGTGACTTTCATCTATGTTGACCATCACGTGAAACAGTTGCATAGGCAGTTGGAGTGGCAGAAGGGATTATATCTTGTATAAGCTGACAGATTTGGTCGGCAGAAAGTGCCCTGTTCTAGAGAAGTTACGGGATGGAGAGTAGAAGTCACAGATAATGACGGACTAAGGAGAACTCTGAAGGAAATGGTAAGGGTCAAGTGGACAGTCAAAGAATACAGGAAAGACTAAAAAGCAAACAATGAACGAAAAAAGAACAAAAAAATTATCAGAACCCTAGTCAAAACTATCAATGTTATATGATTTATGACTATGAAATGTTAATTTCCATTGAGGTAGAAATTCAAGAGACAATTCTTATAACAAATTTATTTATGTGTATCCAAACAAGAAGAGAATATTTGATCAAGAATGGCATCTGATCTATCATATGCAGAAAACTTAACGTGGTATTGTACTGATGGCATGGACTCCTGGGACGTTAAAATACGCTGACTGTATGTAAGCAGAAAGAGTAAGACTACGCCATCAACGAGTGTCCAGCATACGAAACCTAACCATCTGATGGTCTGGCTCAAATCCTAGTGCTTAGGGGAATATGGAGTACTCCTTCATTGCAATTAATTCTAGGTCCACTCTCCCCCGGGTGGTATTGTTAGAGTCCCATCAATAGGTCAAATAGAACTGGTGTCCTAGGTATGACACCAAACTACATTTGAGGGTGAGGAACCAGTCCTGTTCCTCTTGGGAATGTGGAGTACCTTTTCATTGCCATTACTCTGAGGGTCACTCTGGCTCGGAGTGGTAGTAACTGTTAGGGTCCTATGTAAGGGTCAAATAGAAATATTTAATTTTTTGAGTTGGATAACAATAATTGAAACGATTTATCTGTGCGCAAACAATAAATGGCAATAGTGAAGTCATTTAACTGTGTGCAAATAAATGAGAACTGGCTCGATTAAAAAATATTGTTATGTACATAATATTCGCTCACGAATCATTGATGTAAACAGGATTTAGCATTAAATACTCCAGAAGGACTGATATGCCATAAAACACAACCAAACCAAAGTAAAAAAGACCAACTAAAAACGTTTCCCTCGAACAACTGGCAAGAAAAGAATTATCTTTGTGTCATTTGATTTATCACTATGGCAAATATTTATGTCACATCGTAGAGATTGTTTGGAAAATTCATTCCCCATACAAAAGGGCCAATAACTCAACACTCTTGGATTCCCCTTTTCTCGATCAATCTAAGAGAATAAATAACAAGAGTTTATGTTTAATGTTGCTTTTATTGATTTGGGAGATGTCTTCGTGGTTTAATGATTAAAGCGATGGACTGCGGAATCGTAGTACGCGAGTTCGCACTCCAGTCGCGCTACTGCGTTCTCTTTCGGACAAATACGCTTGGGAAAGGTATGGACCCCATTATCCTCCCAGCTATGGGTTAAATAGCACCACTACTGTTCTTCTCGAAGGACGGTTTTGGCATTAAATAACCTAAAAAAGGTTGATATGCCATTAACCAAAGAAAATGTAGCAGAAAAAATGTTTATTGATTTCCTTCTCTTGACAACTTTATAATTACCTGCTCACCCTTTGATCTTTCGTGACTCCCTGTTGCATATAAGAGTCACCCCAACAAAAAGAACCTTTGAATCAGTTGTCCCATACATAACAACAGGTTATACATCTTTAGCATGAAATTAACACAAACTTAATAGATGAGATATCCTATACACATCGAAATCAGTTCTGCATTTTGTCATTTTTAATTTGCCTCAACCCTAATGTCTATCTTCTGATCAGTTTCTTTTCAAGGAATTGAATATTTCACCATATTTCATCATATTCAGGGGTTTTGATGAAAAGTCCCCAGTGCTATAGTTAATAAAGTAATTGTTGATAGATTGTTTTTTTCAATTAGTATTTTACTTTTATTAGTTTGGCCATCACTTTAATTTCTTCTGCGTATAAATAAACAGTAAAACTTCTTTTTCTACATAAATGACCATAGAATAGATCAGCTTAAACGTTGGAGTAATGCAACTAACAAAATGAAAAGACTTTTTCAATATTAAGTAATCCTCCAAGAAAACAAAAAAATTCTCTATATTATAAAATCACTTTTATCTAAATATTCATATTTTATTTATTTTCAAATATAATGACCATTTAAAAAAGAAAAAAAGAAAGAAAGAAGGAACAGAAGAAAGAAAGAAAGAAAGAAAGAAAGAAAGAAAGAAAGAAAACTGCTTTTATAATTTTTTTTTCTTTTCCAGAAGCTAGCATATCTTTTTCTTTGTAACTAGACCATTCATTAAGCAAAATTTTGTTCATTAATCTCAACTGCTATATCTAGTGTATGAGTTCTACACTTTGCACACAGTGGATTAAAAATGGCTTGGTTAAATGCCTATTTTCATATATTTTTGTCGACTATAGAATCTATCGTAAAAAATAAAGAAGCTATAATCCATTGTTAATGATCTTAGATCCATACAGGCTGTTTGATTATTGAACTGAATGAATATTGCCATTAACTGGATGCATTGCAGAAGTCAACCAGTCAAGCTATTGTTCGTAAGTTTGATCCTTTTATACTTTATTTTATTTAGTATGAAAAATATATATATGTTTGCTAGTTACAAAGCAATAACAAGCAAGTTCAATACTTCAATACTACTGTCTTGTTCGAATGTCACTATTGTTCTTTATTATTATTATTTATATCTTATGCATAATTTAGATATTTGTGACATAACGCCAGTTTTGGTGAGAGATTTTTTTTTCTTCTACGGTCTTAACGTAGCACAACGCAATGTGCCGATATGAAAGGCTTCATCGTCTTTTGTTTACTATTTACTTTATCATTTTCTTTTCCTTACAAATTGACATTCTCCTCTTGAAGAATATGTCATAACAGTGTTTGTCATGTCAGCCAGAGCTATATATGAAAAGACTTCCGACGTTTTATTCATTTCTTTTTTTTAGATATATTTTCTTGTATAATATTTTCTTATGCTTCTCCACTTTTCTTTATGAATATTCTTAAGCAAATTTTTTTTTTACTGGAAAAAGTATTTACTAAAGCTAGCAAGCGAGTGCATTACACAGTATTATAACTTTTCTATGTGACTCATATTTGTTATATAGCGTGTCTGTTGTACTTTCTTATAGAAATTGTCATTGCGTTGATTGTTGGGTGTCAATTTTTGGAAAGGATTTGGATTGATTACACAATTTCATGGGAGACCAAATGATTTGAGTTCTTTACACAATGCCATGGTAGACAATATACACTGAAAATACGAAGCTGTAATAAATAATCTCTTAAAAAACAAAATTATATACGCAGTTAATTTCTGATCTGGAAGAAGAAATAAAGGCAATACCACAAATATAGATCTTTTTGTGTAAGTGATCATTACCTGATCTGGTGAGAGATGATAATCAGTCAAAACAAAAAATAAGTATATTTTCTTGACGACTCTTTCAGTTAAATCTAAGTTAGTTAAAATTGAACAACACTGTAGGTTTGTATTAAGTAAGTACTTTAAAAATTATGAAAACGATAATGTTTTTGGTACAAAAAAGAAAGTTGTTTTTGTGACAGTTATATTCTTAAAAGATGGGTACTACTATTTAAAAATAATTAGGATATAAAGTAAGATAAATCAAACGAGAGAAAGAGAGAGAGAGAGAGAGAGAGAGAGAGAGAGAGAGAGTAAAGTAAAAAAGAATGAGATAGGAGAAAAAGAAGGAGAGGGACAGAAAAGAAAACAGAGGGAGAGAGCAAAAGAGGTATAGAAAAGAGAAAAATAAGAAAGAGAACTGGAGCAAGGAGAGAGAGAGAGAGAGAGAGAGAGAGCGAGAGAGCGAGAGAGAGAGAGAGAGAAAGAGAAGTAAAAAGAAAAAAGAAAGACTAACGAGAAAGTCATGGAAAAGAAAAGAGCTCAAGTGTGGCAGTTGAAGGAGATAACGAAAGATTGAAATAAGAGTGCAAAAGTGAGGGAGAGTGGTAGAGTGTAAGAAAGGTAGACGTAGATATCGAAAGAAAAGATTGGGAGTAAAGCATCGGAATAGAGAGAGAGAATGGAAGAGAAGGAGAACAAATATATACCTATATATATATATATATATATATATATATATATATAAGAAGGGAGAGAGAGATAGAGAGAGAGATAGATTATGCTATGTTATTCTAATAGTAAATTTTAGATTTCCTCTTCTTGAAAATGTATGAGCAGCAAAATACATTAAACTCCGTTTAAATAAAGTTGAAGAGTCATGTTGAAATTTGTCTTATGACAAAAAGGAACTTCAATATATATACACATATATATTGTCATCCACAGACAGACTGTTTCATCCTATCAGAACTCTTCAGTGTGGCTAGACACGCAGGACGCTCGAAGTCCGGGATCGAAACCCGTCCAAATTTACGTTAGACTAAATATCAGACCTCTCGGCCATTAATCGGACCACGTTGACTAAGTGAATTTTTAAGGTATTTATTTAGCAACAGCGTAAAATAGGAAGTTTAAATTAGAAGTAAACGACAAAATGATGTGAAAAAAAATTCTTTATAAAAACATTCAAAATTAATGGATGATGAGAAATTAGGAGATAAACTCAAATATGCATGATATTATCATTTAAACCTAATTAAATGCTATTGAATTCTTTTTCTAAAAAAATAAATAATTCTCATTGTTGTGAAGATTCTCCTAATCAGTGATCGATCCGATCGAATAGGATTTTGAATGATAATTTTTTGGTTTATTGGTGCATCACAATTTTAATCTCCTCATACCAATTATGTAACCTCATATCGGACTAAAATAACAGATTATCTTCTTATCAAATCAACTCTTCAAAGATTATCTGTAATGCTGAAATCTGCTGAATCAAAAAAAAAAGAAGAAAAAAAAACTTTACTTTTGTGTCAGTCTTTGACTTTGTTGATAAAATCTATTGAACATATTAGTCTGTAGATTTTTAATCTGAGTACAATCTTGAGATCTAAAACTGTTAATTAATCACAGATACAGATTACAGACATAAAAAAATAACGATTTAAGAAGGATTCGTTTCGTATTTTTTAAAATTCTGTTCATGGAATAAACGCTAAACTATTTCTTTTTGCAAACATATTCTGATTAACGTGTTTTTCCACGTTTCAAATGACACAAGAGATGAAAATAAAGAAAAATAGAGCCTTTTTAAAATGGAAAAGGAAAATACAGAAACCTTATATATAACTTATACATCTTTTTCTTCCGTTTTAAGGATACCGCCATGAAAATCAACATCAAATCTGACAGAAGGTCTTTGAAAACAACTTGGTACACTTTTATAATATCTAGAAATATTTCAGAACTTGAATGAACACTTCCAAGAAAGTGAATATCAAAGTTTTTTTCATGGATAAACACATCTACAAGTACTTTGTCGGTATGCGAGGAGTAAATCCCCCCAGAAGGCGTGTCCTGGGTATCACTCTAAGATTGATCTGATAGTGACACTCCAGCTCTTAAACTTGGGAGTGTCATGTCACTCCTACATTGCCATTAATCCCAGGTCCACTTCAACCTGGAGTTGTAATGTCAGTTAGGGTCCCATCTATGGTTCAAAGATATCAGCTTGAAGAATATTCGTATTCGAATAATTCCCAAAAACCTTATTACAATTTTTTCACCCGGTCCTATCAAATATATAATTTTTAAACCTATCGATCAGTTAACTGGTACTACCACTATGGTCGGAACCTCAGCATTAAATGCAATTTCGTGTCATACCCAGAACCCCCTCTTTTTAGTGTGTGTGTGTGTGTGTGTAGGGGGTAATATTCCTTTGTACGGGATACAATATCAGCTTATTCTAAGCGCACCTAATGGAGGGGTCACAATTAAGGAATGTAGCACACAGGGAATTATAATGAAAAGTTTACAGTTAATGACTTTACTATTATTAAAATTCAAAAATAAAAGAATTCGAATCAGCAAATTCGTCATGACTTGGATGAATTACTAAAATAGAAAACAGAAATTGCTTTTCTCTTTTACTGGAATAAGCAGTTTTGAAAAAAAGTGAAAGGAGTTGTAGGCGTTGATTTTATGAATCAGCGATGCGATAAATTTAGGAATGGAATTTGAATCAAAAATACTTTTTTTATCTTTTCCTCAGCGCCAATTTTCGTTTGTTTTTATTGTTTACATTGCTTAGATACCAGAATTTATGGGTGTTTTTTGGTGTATTTCTTCAGATATTTCAATCCAAGTTTTGCTTAGTCTGACACGAAGGGTATATGGCATTGGCCTTTTGTACTAGACTCTTTATAGAAAGAGGAAATTATATAGATATTTAATAATATCAGATAGTCTGATTAATGGAACAAATAACAGAGCGCTCATTCGGATATAACTCAATGGTGAATTTCTCTTTGAATAGATTGTTAACCCTATCTTTCCATTGCATTAATATATATGAATACATGTCGCTTAGTGTTTTTTAAAAGAACCATGTTATTTTTTTGGTAGCAATTTGTATTTCTATCAAGATGAAAACAATAAAATCATTTCTCATGGGAAATGATTAAAAATAAATCTAAGTAACTTAAAGATAACAAGGTATTATTTACGCGTCTAGGATGAGGTAAAATAAAATGCTCTTTTTTTCTACTCAGAAGGTTGATGCAACCAAACATACAGTAGTACATCGAGTAAAGAATTTAAGATGAAATTAATTCGGCGCAGAAGATTCCATTTCCATCATCATCATCATCATCATCATCATCATCATCATCATCATATCGCGCTGGTAGCACGGATATCCCTGACCCTCTCTCGCCACTTCTTCCTATCGTTCATCGCCCTAGGTAGGTCTTCAGGGCAACATCCCGTATCGTCACATAGCTGCTGAATGTATGTTCGTGCTGGTCGTCCTGCTTTTGCACGGCCATGTGTGGGGGTCCATAAGAGTACATCTCTTATGAGTTCGTCCCGGCTTCCTTAAAACTCTTAAATGAAAATATAAGAGTAAATTTTTAAAGTGTAAAATAACTCCAATGGAATTGACGTAATTGTCTTGACCAGCTGGTCCCTGGATGTCCATAAAATATTCATTTTTGGCGGTGCGGTCTATGCAAGCCAAATAGTAAATTGAAGATCCATGATGGAATATTAGTGCTCAATTAAAAAAATTACTTTAGACTTATTTTTTTTGTGAGAAACAACTAGATTTACGAGGATCATTAAATAAGTTTCCACAATTTTTTCGTATGGGCACTTTTATTGAAGTCCTCTTGTGTGAGCGTGTCAATGACCTTCGTCACAGCTTCTTTCATCTCTTCAATTGTCTCATAACGACAGCCTCTGAGCTTAGAGAATAACCAAAAGTCACAGGGAGCAAGGTCTGGACGATAGGGAGGCTGAGGAAGTGTCGTGATGCCCATCTTGGTCAAATAGTCTGTGACAAGGATGGAGTTGTGGACTGGTGTATTGTCCTAGTGGAAATGCCACTGACCCAATTTGAAGAGTGCTGGCCTCTTCCGACGGAATCTCTTGCTGAAATCCCTTAAAACCTCAACATACTAACCCTAACCCTAACCCTTTGGTCAATCAACTCTGGTGTATTGACTTCCTTACTCCTCCCACACCTCTCATCATCCCTCACAGACTCCCTGCCTTCCTTGAATCTCTTATGCCCCTCAAAAACTGATGCTCGATTCGTGCAAGATTCTTCAAAAGCTGTCTGAACCATTCCGTACGTTTCTGTGGCATTTTTTCCAAGTTTAAAACAGAATTTTATTGCATATCGTTCTTCTAAAGTGATTGCATTTTTGAAAATCACCAGCTGTGACAATCAGGCTTCAGTAGGGTGTATTCCAATTGCTGCTGTTTCTGTTCATTTGAATCTGAAATCATAAAAATTGGTTAGTCATCTCATAAGATGTATAGCAATAACATACTGATATTTCGAGAGTCCAGGCCAATTCTAAATGACTGTAAAAAGTCTGGAAACTTATTGAATGTACCTCGTACTTCTCTAACGCTTGACATAGTTCAACATAGTAATTTTAATGCAGTTAACATTTAGAATAGAGGGAGATAACGTACTATAATTTCTTCTTAACTTGTTGAATCTGTTTTAGTCATATATTTAAGCACTATCAAAAGCTCCTTAACCGGTTCAGTATTAAAGGAAAAAAGTGATTTTCGATTATAATCAACAATTGTGATGCCAAATAAAGCAAAATTATTTAGTTGCATCAACCATAAAGATTGCACTTAGTAAAGCTGCTCTAAAGAAATATTTATTAAAATAGATATTCCCGTGTATATTTATGATTCATTTTACTCGTGAATATTAATTTTCTAAAAAAAATTGTTTGGTCTTAAAGTTTATTTGCAATAAATAAGCTATACTTTTATAATATGCGAAATATATTAACAATTTTTATGCAGTTCCTAACGATATTTAATTATAAATGTACATCTAAAAACAACGTATGAACAAAAGGTTCAACTAGAGTAAAATAACAATCAAAGGTATTCATAAGTAAAAATGGTTCAAAACCTTTGATATATATATATATATATATATATATATATATATATATATATATATATATATATTAATGATACATTTTGTGATACTGTTGAATGAGGGTTTTTTTATCACCTGCGTGATTCAGGAATCTGGCTTTGCCCTACAATTTGCAACAGTTAACCATTGAATGATTACACTGGTCTGCTTTAAATTTATTTTCTAAAGTTCAAAGATTTATCGAGTGATATATGATCACTATTTTATGCTGAATTCAAAAATTTATTCATTGTGTTTGGTCTGGTATTTAAGATATGTTTGAATACTTCAGAAGTTGTTCACAATAATAATACTTCCTCAAAAGCCCGTGGGCTCTACTTTTCACAGATGATCGTAGGTGCCTGATGTTTTGTATAATATATAATGCTGTGTGTGTACCTAATTATAGTGTACCACGCGACTTGCAAACACCTACAGACCTCGAGGGGGCAGAGCTTATCCCTCAGATTAAAATGATTTTAATGTACTGTCTCAAGTGTCAACGACGAGGTGAGTGATTATTCATTTTTTTCTCTTTTCAGCTTGACATTTGTTTTCCTGCAAGAATGGATCGCAAACGTAAGAATATTCCTGACTAGTTCGGTCATATCTGCAGTAATATGGTTCTTCCTAACCGTCAAGCAAAAATACCTGACTTTGTGAGGAAGGCATATCGCGATTACTTCGGAGTCAAGCTAGGGAATCAGGATAACCCATTCACTCCCGACGTTTGCTATGAAGCATGTGAGGAGAATTTGAGGGATTGGAGAAATGATAAAAGGAAGAGTATACTATTTGTCATTCCAGTGATCTGGAGGGAAGGAAAAGATCACAATACCGACTGATAATTGTGCATGATGAAGGTAAAAGGAATAAATCGCAATAACAAGCACTATGTCCAATAGCACGATGATCCTTCTGCTATAAGACCAATCCCTCATGGTCTAGGCCTTCCTGATCCTGAAGCAGATGGTAACATGGAATATAGCTCTGATTCCGCACATAGTGACATGACAGTTGTTGCTGAGGATAAAGGATACAAGCCAGAAGAGGACGACCCTTGACACAAGCAGAACTCAACAACCTGACACAAAACCTGAAACTTTCAAAGGAGTTTACTCTGCTGCTGGGTTCACATCACAAAGAGAAACATCTGTTGGCACCAGGAACAACGTTCTTCTGGTATCGAGACCATGAGAGAGAACAGACAGTTTCCCACGATCCAGAATAAGTCATCATTGGTATATTGATCAAATCCATGGGCTTAGAGTATGTTGATACGGAACAGATACTTTTTATTGACACATCCAGCAGAAGTCTTAAAGCAGTTCTTCTACATAATGGCAATAGTTTTTCATATATTCCAATTAGTCATTTCATACAAACGAGAGCATGAATCATTTGCTGTCTGCTGTTAAGTAACAGGAGCACAAAGGATTGATCTGTGGAGATATTAAGGTGGTGTGACTGGTCCTCGGGCTCCAAGGTTGGTACTTTTATGGAAGAGTGCTACAAAGACCGGTCGGATGTAAACTTTCTCGCTGACAAGTGCTGAAGCTTGAAACGGGATGTGGTGGCAACCGAGCTCAGGAGGAAGTCCCTGAAAAGAACGTTCATCCATGAATAGCTTCTTTTTATTAATGTTTCAGTTAACTCTGGCACAGTGTGAGTTTTCTTCGAATATATCAGCCATAAATTTCGCATTATTTAATTTAACAAGAAAATAGAGTTTTAATACTGTTCCAGACATTTAAGTAAGAGATTGTATCTTAAAAATTTGATCTGATTAGAAAAAATGAATATAATTTTTGGAATCAGTGTGAAAAGCTACCTTAAATCAGCTATTATATATTCGACCATTGCTGTGTCTCGTCACTCATATAAATGATGTAAGCTCTACGACATTTTCAAATGTTATATTTAAATTTTCGATTCCTCACATTACAATCCTGTGGAGCTGATATTTATGGCATAAGGTTAGAATGGTGCGTATTTTTGTGTGAGTTCATGTGAAGTAAAAAGGGAAGCGTGTAATATCGAGTGAGAATCGAACTCACTACTTTGAATGCGAAACTAACCGATGAAACATTGCACTAATGAAATGAGACTAGTTATTTATATATACATACAATCGACGTTCTAAATGCTTTTTAGATAATATGATAGAATACACACACACACACACACATATATATATATATATATATATATATATATATATATATATATATATATATATATATATATATATGTGTGTGTGTGTGTGTGTATGTTTGTGTGTCTGTTTGTGTGCGTGTGTTTATAGATTTAAAGTTTTAGAGTCTGTACAAGTATTGATGAATAAGTTTGAGAGACATAAGCAAATTGTTCCTAGTGATTAGTCATAAAATATTTAGATTAGTATGATACAAAAATAGGATATCCAGTACCAATAATAAAAAAATTGTGGAATCATTTCTCACAGAAATTAGTGTAATATATATATATATATATATATATATATATATATACAAAGAAAATGAGTTAGGAATGAGTATATGTGAGAATATATAAGAAGATTCTATTAAGTCTACTGGAGTGCTCAATATATGATAATTAATATGTAAATTTACAGATTTCATAGAGGTCAAATTCATATAATCGTAAAAAAATCTACAACCCGTCATTTAGCTATTATAAATCCATTTCAGCTGGTCATTCCATTAGAGAAACTAACTTCTTCTGATAGCCTTCATGGAGAGAAATTATTAATATAGTCTTTCAATGGATTCTTACGCGCTTAAAAAGAGAGAGAGGTGGGGCAAAGATATGAACTCGAAGTCGGTGTTAAAGCCGGATATAATGTCATCGTCTGGTGTAATGAATCCTTATGTATCAAGAAAAAAAAAATCAACATGACTCACAAAACCTTTAAAAATCAAAATCTTTTCAATGAATTAACTTATTTTATTCGCGTTTCTCATTTTCTTGGACGGGTTCTGGGTTTTGCATATACCATTTGTTCGTATGGTCAAATTTAAACTTCATGCACAATTCCGAGTGGATCACCTTGAACCCCCAGTCCTGTGTACCCTTATACTCTCTTTGCACTAATATACACCATTCGCTTATTAAGTGATTGATCGTTTCGACTCTATCACCACATAAGCTACATCTGCTATTTTGTAGCATCTAGTCAATTTTGGTCTTGACATAGCTTGTCCTTATAGCGTTATTTTGCGCTGCTCTCAGAAGAGATTTAGTTTCTCTCTTAAGGTTTCCTTTTCTTAGCTTAGTTCTCTCATGTGAGATCTGGCTTTTTGTTTCTTGAAGTTTCCATACAGTTATTTTTCTTCCCATTTTTGTTTTCTGGGTATTTTTGTTCTGTTGATGCTTGTGTTGTCTGTTTTGTTTCTTGTGGATGTAATTAGTCTTCCACCGCACCGTATTCTGTAGTCTTCCAGGCGTTGTATCGATGCATTGACGTTATCTTGAATACTAACGAGTCCTTTTTTTCTTTTCTTGATACATACTGTCTGTCTACGTCATTTTTCTTTGTTCTCTTGTTCATTTGATGAAATTCTTCTTTCGCCTTCTTTAAGAATGGACCCAAGGATCTTACGAAAGGTCAACCCAAGTGTTGATCCATTTGATGAGATTTCGGCTATGTAGTTTGGTTTCAAGTTGTTTTTTTCCTTCTCTCGAGTTATTCTTTATCTTTATTTTTTTCAACTCCGCTTTTCTGATGGTATCCGCTTCCAATATTCCCAAGTATTTGTAAGTTTCCCTTTCTCTGAGTGTTCTGATTATTTCTTGATATGGTAGTTCCATTCAAACAGTCATTCGTTGTTTTCGATTTTCATTATTAGCATGGCACCCTTTTCTATGACAAATTCAATATCATTATAATTCACTCATTAGAGCTTTTCACATCAGCGTTAGCCGATGGTTTTTCACTGGAGTCTGAGTGACAGCAAGTCTCCTCAAGTCTCCAGGACTCTTCTTTGTATTCTGGCCGTTCTCAACAATGCTGTCGTTTGGATGGTCTCCACTCGTCCGCCAACTTCCAAGTCCTCTAGTCCCTTTAGTAATCCTTTAGTTACTGTTCCAAACGCACCAATTACAATTGGTATAATTTTCACCGGCATGTTCCACAGTTTTTTCAATTCCCTAGCAAGGTCAAGGTACTCATCCTGTGGTCAGCCGACTATTTTGCAAGTTCTCTTTTTTTTTGTTGATTATTATTAAGTCTGGTCTATTATCATTATTATTATTATTATTATTATTATTATTACATTAACCAATAATATCGATTGTAATTCTAATGCCATTAATCTTATCGTACTATTTATATCATTCTCGATTTTTCTATTATTAACCTTTTTCGTATGAGTTTAAATTTATTTTTTATGGCAGCATTTAAATAATAATATTTTACTTTTATTTAATTGTTGGCTGGTAAATTTATATCTAATGATGCTTATTTTTTTCCTTTAGGTTAAATCTACAAAAATCTAAAATCTAAAAGATTTCTGAATAAATCTTTACTTAATTTGTGTGGTTAGGTTCCTATCTCTCAAACTCCAAAACCACTTCGATAAAGCGATTCGATTTCTGAGTAAAGGGTTGGAAAAAGAATGTCTCTGATTGTAAAACCTCTGTTTCCAATTTCCAGCAGAGATTCAAATATAAATTCTCTCTTCCTTCGTATTTTTCATATATATATGAGAAATATCACTGAAAATTGAGGAAAATAATTATTCAAATTGACAATTTATCTACATTTTTGAAGCTAGGTAAGGGAAATAGTCTTTGTGTTTAAATTATTTAATTTAACAACTTGGTTTTAAGTTATATTTTTTCCAGGTTTTCAGAATATCATAATACAAACTATTTCTCTCTCTCTCTCTCTCTCTCTCTCTCTCTCTCTCTTCCTTTCACATGCACAAGCCCCCGCCCACGCACAGAAAGGATCGCGCAAAAAGTCTCGAATAAAACGTTTTATTTCTTATGTGAGATATGTATTTCCCAATTAGTTTTAAGCAATTAGCTAGAATCCAAATAGTAAAATTAAAAGAAAAAATTCTTTGCATTCTTACATTGAAACGTTGTTCAATATTAAAAATAATAATCGACTTTGGCACTAAATTTTATGTGTATATTTACCATACCCATCTACCTGAGCTGGTGTGACACAAGGTCAATTTTTATATTGCGTTTATCTAGTTTGAATTCAGAGTTTTCCTTTTCCTGGTTGCAAGACCAAGGTTAATATGTCCAGTTTGATCGACTATTTAACCAGAGGTGGAGGAAGAAGACTTGGATTTATACCTTAACCAATGGTTTTAGCCCTATGTGAAATGTCAACAACCTCGTTCAGGATTTGAATACTGTTCCTGACCATTTCTTAAGACGGTATTCACTTCACTCTAACCGCCACTACTATATATATATATATATATATAATTCGACAACCCAAAGAATAATTTCAAAATAATACAATATATATATATATATATATATATATATATATATATATTTCTTTTTCTCTTTTTATTTTGGCTTATGGTGTATTTAGATAGATATCTCTGTTCATCTGTTTTTCTGTGTTTCCGTCTCTGTTTTACTCCCCTAGTTGTTCAATTCTGTTCATATCTATCTATCTATCGCTACCCACCCCTATTGCTAACAATTTAATCTCTTGATTCTTCATGACCTACTTTCTCGTTCATATCAGTGGTCATGTATGTTACGTGAGCATATGGAAATGACAAAAATAGCCTATCTCTTTTAAGGGACACATGGGACACGAAGTGTTTGACTCACAAGGGACGAGTTTACGTACACACATCTAAGTAAATACGAGCCTTCCTGCCTGACTGGCAATATGTGTGTGCACGGGCGCACGCGTGTGTGTATTGTGACCTAAATTGACGCGAAACTGAAATAGCAAAACATTTATGCAATGTAGTTAGTTATATGTGTAAAAGTGAGCGGACGCTATTGATAGAAAAAAAGACGACGACGCTTGCCGATTCGTGACAGTTGACTTTTGATAAAGCATCTCTGAATCTAAAGGAATTTAGAGAATATCAGAGTGCATTTCTGCTTTATGTTCTTTAGACATGTTTATCCAGAAATCCCTTCTTAATGAAAAATAAAATAAAATAAAAAACAGCGTAAAAATATCAAAAGTTACCTCTCAGTTATTTCTAAATCTGTTTAACAGAAGCTAAAAATGAAATATACCTATCGAATATTTACTATGTAAACATATCGTTAAAGAAACTGAAAAGCTAGCCGGTTGAAGCAATTTTTTTCGGATCTCCACTGATGATTTTCGGCATTTTGTATGTTATATTATTCATTTGATACAATTTGTTATCCAATGGTTGCTTAATTATTCATTCTTTATTTTCCTATAGAACATATAAACATTAATCTCTTCTTTATAAGACACCTCGGATAATGAGTGGGGAAAAAAAATTCCAGTTAGACCCATTTTACGTGACATGTGAAAAAAAAGAGAGCTGATTGTAAGGGCAGCAATAAAATGTGGAAAGCCTAAGAAATTTCAACGAATGTGTGGGACACTACTGGTTCAGATCTTTCAAGAAAAAAGGATACCAGCCCTTCAAGACAAAACCAAAATCAGGGATATCTTCCGCTGTGGAAGATAAAACCCAGCTTGAAATTTTTGAATAACAGGCTAGCACAAACTCGTATATTATTGGCAGGACATGGTCCTTCACAAAATATCATCAAGCAACACCTCCAAGAAGCTTGGCCTTTGGAACAGAATCTGAAAAAATAGATATCTAAAATGGCTTGAAATATTGCAATACATTTGACACACCCTAGGAATATTTGTTGGAGATTGAAAAGGAAAAGGAGGTTCTCTTTAACTTTTTCTTGAACATATTCTACAAAACTGTAGACCAAAAATAAACCCTAACCAAATAGTATAGATTTTGGATATAAACGGATGTTCTAATATAGTAGATAGCAGATTTTCAGAATGATTTGTTGATCTTTTTGTTGGAATAAAGAAAACTTAGTTTAGAGTGATTAAATTCAAAGTTAGACTTCCCAGAATCTTTCCGGGTCGCTGGTTAAATATAAAATTGGTGACTGAAATCGAGAGTGACCCGACGGCTCCCTTTTCAAAAGCTACTACAACAAGGCGTAGGCGATGGCGTTACTCCTTTCTCTGGATCGCTCCACTTTACTCTTGATCCGTACCTTCTAATTCTGAGTGTAAGCAAAGCGGCATCAAGAACCATTTTTTGAGTCTTTTGTATGAGTCGACCAGGGATTGAACCCTGGTCTCCTAAGTTATTGGCAATCACTCACTCCACAAGAGATTTTGGGGTATTATTTGAAAACAGGTCAATTCGCAGAGTAAATTATTAAAGTCATTGATTACGAGTTTGATCTATTGTTGTTGGAAGCAGAACATACCCTTTTTTTTACACAAGAAGAGGCATGCTTAGCGTAACGATTATCGTCGGAGGAAATAGAATCGGTGACAACGTTCAAGTCCTTGAGAAAGATATGAATCAAGCTCTTCTCCTTCCAGGTTGGAATCCTGCTCTTTATTATGAATAAATAGTAGAGCAGACTACATTCTTCAGGATTGATTAGGAAACCTGTATAGGAGAAGGAAAACTCTGAATTAAAACACACACACACACACACACACACATATATATATATATATATATATATATATATATATATATATATATATAACCAATGAGAGAAATGGAGACATAGATTGCATTATCTTTTATATCATTTACATAAAATGACGGCTATCGAAGACTGGCAGATACATCATACAAGAAGGTCGGAGAACACGCCAACCGAAATCTTGTGAGCACAATAATGAATAATATACGCCCGAATAATTCAGGTCACAAAGAGCATTTTTTTCCAATACAAATTTTTCTTCAAGTAGAAAATATCAAGAAACCACTGTGAAAATTAAATGCAAATACACACATACACACACACACACATGCATGTACATGCATGTGTGTGTGTGTGTGTGTGTGTGTATGTGTGTTTCTGTGTGCGTGTGCGTGTTCAATTTTCACTGTGGTCTTTAGATAATCTGTTTTCTAATTTCAAACTTATAGTCGCGAGTTGGGTAATTGTATTTGCTTTACTTTTTAAGGATTTTTTTTTTTGTTTATTGGCACAATGATATTTTTGCATTGGACACTAAATTATTCAATACTGTTGACATTCCCGTTTAGTTTTCAAACTAATATGTTGGTTTATTGAATGAAATGTATTTTTTTAAGAAAATATATATATATATATATATATATATATATATATATATATATATGATTAAATTTTGGTATAAAAAGAATTCCTTTAGTAAGTTTTTATTGTATACGCTAGCCACGTTTTGTTTTGATAATTGGTTTTCATAATCTTTCTCTGTTTTCAGAGAACTGCACTGATATTTTGGTTCAGTTAGTGAATAAATTGTCCCGACGTATCTTCCAAGCGCTTTTTTTGCATTTCATTCTGGTTTTTTTTTTTATCTTTTTGCCTTCCGCGTTTTTTTACTTGATAGATTAAAAATCATTCTGAAAGAATGAATACAGTTTACCTTCTTTCAATCGAAAATAAATCTCAATTTGAAGATACCAATAACATTTCGAAGCCCAAAATTGAATGTTCGCTTAAATAATGTATAAAACATTCCATGAAAAATATAGAACACCTGCTTGAATCTCTCTCTCTCTCTCTCTCTCTCTCTATATATATATATATATATATATATGTATATGTAAAAATAAATATGCATATATATATATATATATATATATATATATATATGCATAGAATATATGCAGCAAAGTTTTTTCTTTTGGTTTACCAAAGGACAAAACTTTGCTGCATATGTTCTATTCTATATACTACCCTACCCGCGTAGGGTTGAGTTCTCTGGCGAAGAAGTAATCGTGTTGCAATTAGCGTTCATTGTAAGCCTCTTCGTATATGAATTGAGGTCTCGGTAGCCGTTTGATGTATGTAAACAATTGTAATTGTGATTCATAACCGTTTAAAATTCACTTCGCAGCTAATAGCTCCTCGTGGCTGAATGGTTAGAAGCTTGGCTTGGCGTTTTAGTCAGCCGGGTTTCGATCCCAGCTACGGGAAGCTACTGTCTAGCCACACTGATGAATTCTGATGGAACGAAACAGATCTGTTTGTGTATGACTATATATATATATAATATAACAGTGTTGGTTGTCACTAAATCACTTTGTGCGGTTGTGTCGAACCAAGTGCAATATAATATAGAGAGTGCTCAATATCTAGGATAGAGCAAGTATATAATAATATTAAATAAATATATATTTTATATATATATGTAATTTATAGAATTTAGACTGCGACGCTGGGTTTCAAGGAGTTTTTTTTAAATAAAACAACAATCATCAGGCAGTTAAGAAAATAAAATGAATCGAAAATCGAAAAATGCCGTCAAAAAACTGTTGGGATTTTATAGGTATCTTTACGTGTGATTGTAAGTGTGTGAGCGTGTGTAGGTGAGTGTGTATGCTTGTGTGGGCTATAGTTGCGTATTATTATATATGTGTAGGTGTAAGTGAAGGTACAAACGCAGCGCGTAGTTTTAACCGGATATAAATTCGTCGGTGTATCTTATTTTTTGCTACATTATTTCATTTCTACTATAGCTAAGGAACAAAACATCATCATGTTATGTACCCCCTTATCTTCCCAGCTACGGGCTAAATAGTACCACAACTGTTCTTCTAGGAGAATGAATTTGGCATTAACTGACCTAAAAAAGGTTGATATGCCATTAAACAAAGAAACCAAACCAATCCTCTCTGGCCCGAGGTGTTAGCACCTGATAGGGTCCAATCTATGGGTCAAATACAACTAAACTGCGAACTTATGCTAAACTGAATTGCTTGCAATAGAACTATTTTGACATGTAAACAGCGTACTTTTATAAAACTGAATTATTTGAAACAGAACTGCTTTTGACATTGGAACTATACAACGCTAAAATGAATGGTTCGAAATAGAATCGTTTTGACATTTAAGTAAAGTTGGCGACCATAGTCGAGGGTAACCCGAAGGCTCCCTTTTCGATAGCTACTGCACCAAGGTGTAGGGGGGGGAGGGCGCTACTCCTTCCCTGAATTGCTCTACTTTACCCTTGATCCGTACCTTATAATGCTGAGTGTTAAGCAAGGAGGCATCAAGTACCATTTTTTGAGTCTTTGGTATGACTCGACCTGGGATTGAACCCAGGTCTCCCGGGCCATTGGCGAACACTCTAACCCCTAGGCCAATGTCCGTGCGTAAACATAACATATATTTATATTAAACTAAATTCTTTGATATAGAACTGTTTGACTAAACTGAATAGCTTGAAATAGAAATCTTTTTGACAATTAAACTCTGTTCTTATGCTCACCTGAATTGTTTTAACAGAACTGTTTATTTGTATAAAAATGGATTTGGCATTAAATAACCTACAAAAGTTGATGTGCCATAAAACCGAAATAAACAAACAAAAACAAATGCAATTGAAAAGTAAACTATCCAGTTACCTATGTCAGGTGAATTTGCAGTTTTATGCAAATATTTCTCCGAGAATCAGTTATTTATAAAGGAAACAGTGAGTCTGCTGATTTTCAAGGAAAATTCATCATCACTAACAAAACAACACTTCAAAATGACTTCTCCATTTCACCTTGCGCCATACTAAATAATCATATCAGGTCACGGCTTATAAAAGTTATGGAATAGCTTCGTCGATTGAATGACCATATATCTCCTGGATGCATGTTCGGGTCCAGGTAAGACCCGGATTTTCAAAGTCAAATTTAGGATCAGGGGTGTTCTCGTATTCTTATGATTTTCTCACTTCCTTTCGTTAAGTTTTTGGAAGTTTTAATTTCAGGTGCTGCAAACAAGTTTTCCTGAAATTTCTGTTTCAGATTTGAAATCGTGTTTATGGCTAAATATATATTTGATTGTTCTGAACGTTCTTTTTTTTTTTACTAAGTTTAAATTAGGATTAGTTAGGATCATCTTGGAGCTTATTGGTCGTTGTGTTCCTTGGAAATATTATCTGTTTGGTATTTGCTATCTCCTTTTCGAAAGCAAATATTAAAAAATATATTCATGCAATGAAATATTACATTTATTTCAATTCATGTTATTTTTGTTTCAATGAATTAATTTATAAATTATTATTTAAAAGTAATTATTAATTTTTTTCCCTTAAATACAAGATAACACATTTTTGGCAACAGTGAATCTAAATATTATCCTAATATATGTGATTTATCGCTTTCTAATATATTTCAGGCGATTATCAAGGTCAAAGGGGAACTATCAAAATTCAGACTGATGAACTATCAAAGTTTATTTATTTTTAAGCATCTGTAACTTAACATTATAGCATTTTCGATTCATGCCTTCTGATGAGGTCATATAATGATGATATCACGTTATTGTGAGGTCAGAAGACGAATTCTTGATTTACTTAAATGTACATTTTTTTCATCATACGTGTGAAAGCACGTGCGATACCCTGTCCTCATCTGCTGCCAGCCAGGGGTGATAACACAGTTCCGGTAGATCAAGGTGGTACTGCCACTCCTGGCGCTAACAAGCTGCTTTTGCCACCAGACAGGGTATTTAAAAGAATTATATATATGTATATATATATATATATATATATACGACTGATCAATTAAGAGCAGAGATATCATTGGACGTTCATCTTCATTTTTAGTGTGCAGTTTCTGATTTAAAAAAAAAAGTGTTTATTTTCCGCTGTTGATGTTATTACGCGTTTAAAGTAACCGTTTCTTGATGTTACGTAATCACATGGGAATGGTGGTTACGCGTGTATTTCCTTCATACTGAAAACTTCTCGCTTTTGAACAAATCCAACTTGATGCATATTGCGCCGTTGTGTGAAGACGATTTGAGGCAACTTTCAAACTGCCCGGCAGTGATTCTTATTTTTGAAAGAAACGAAATGACTGAGTGTCCTAGAAAACCATGACAACCAACCTCAATAGGAATCACATGGCATATCCAATCGTTTTCTACGCAGTCGGCACGTAGTGTCTCGTATCGGTTTTTTAGATGTATATATCAGTTTTTAATATACTAAAAGACGTTACCTCTTAGAGACAAATTGCTATATATATATACTTCTTCTACGTACACACATACACATACACACACACACACACACACATATATATATATATATGTGTGTGTGTGTGTGTGTGTGTGAAAATAAACGAAAAAGTGTATAAACATAGACAACGGTTTCAGATTAATATTTCATTGCTGTGTTTTGGTTTTCCAATCTATTATTTCTCTCTCTCTCTTTCTCTCTCTCTCTCTCTCTCTCTGTATATATATATATATATATATAACTAGCCATATGAGATATAGTGAATTTATTTATAATTCAACTTTTTGTTTTCACGTTCAAAATTGAAATATACCCATTCCTGAAATAATTATCACTGATGAGGGTGGAGGCCGAGGCTGGTCGGTATTTACACATCTATATATTGAAATGAACAAAATTGATAAGACAAATAGGAATATTTCCTTTGTTTTATATATTTTTTGTTCTTAACTTGTTTTAGCTATCGTCAGGAGAAGAAAAGGTTTTGATAAAAAATATTTTTTGAAAGATTTAAAAATAGTTGTTAACTTAGTTGATATACGATCCAAGGAGTAATGAAAAATTAGAAAATCCATTTGTTGAGTGAATACCTCTGTGTCTGTGTGTTTGTGTGTGCTTAAACATAACTTCCTTGCCGTTTCTTAATTTGCATACAATTCGCAAGTAGTGTTTTAGATAATATATACCATAGATATACGAGGGTTTAACAAAACATTTAGGCAATTTGTTTACCCATCATTCTTAATGTAATTTCTAGAGCCTTACTGAATATTTCTCTCAATTGTCAAACTGTTTCTCTGGAAAGAAAGTTCATTTTCTATTAACTTCTTTTTTTGAGGAAAATATATAACATGATGGTGATGATCATGTTACATGGTGATAGTAAGGATTACTTAGACTCTCTTACTAGCCGTCCCTATCGTTTATGGCTCTCGAAAATTCCTTTAAGCGGCAACCAGTGTCTGCACATATCAGATGAATGTAAGTTTTTGCTATCAGCCATCAATAGTGTGTCCATGGGTCGAAATCCATGGAAGAATGTCTCCTATTATCAATTCTATATTACTTTAATAGCAGTTACCAGCATATCTTCCTAATCTTACATAATTTGTGAGATGGGAGGTAAGTGGCTGTACAGCTACTACTTCGTTGGATGCAGTATCCAGGATTTATTTGATACAGTATTCTTTAGAAATTATCTTATTTGAACTCTCGCAGATTTTTTTCCTCTATATTATGCGAACATTTGTGTCCCAGTGAATGTGTGGGTAAGTGGATATGTATTGAAAAGAATATAAATTTGAGTTGAAGAATATGAGAGGAAGAGTTATTAATCACTCGGAATCAATCCCATCCAAGGATTAAACCGATTGCTTCTTTTTTCTGTAATTCCTTTCTCTTTGAACTGATTATCCAATTTGAATATCTTTCTTTTCCTGACACCTTTTAAGGAAATGAACCTGTTTAGTTTCACAGAAAATCTTATTTTGATGACTATAAATATCTATTTTTCTTGGAATGTCACAAGAATTCCAATCTGAAAAGCCGAAGGGCACTTTTTAAACGGTTAACCAAATTTATTTTGAAAGCAGGAATCCATAAATCTCATTCTAAATGACTTAATGTAATTTTTTTTCATTTATACTCAATACAGAATGATCAAACATCAACTTTTCTAGATCATTCTCTCATGGGAACAAAACGATTTGTTTTATTTTCTCGCGGTGATATTCTTGCACAGCATATATTCCAGTAACGATAGGATTACAACAGGCTGTTTGTCTTTTCAAGGAGGAGATTTGGTTTTAAACAAATTTAAACTCGAAAGGAGATAGAAATTCAAAATTTTTTCGGCACTTTAAATCTAATTTCATTACGAAATAGTTTATGCAATGTTGGAAGGTAAATAATATGAATTACAATTGTTCTTCTTGACTTGCTCAGGTTTAACGAAAATAGCAGTCATATTTTTACTTGGAAAGTGTTCACGATTGTCTACTAAATTCCGATACTCTCTCTGTCTGTCTGTCTGTCTCTCTCTAAATATATATATATATATATATATATATATATATATATATATATATATATATATATATATATGAATTTCTAAAATCCAATAAGTGCTTCACCAGATAAAACCACACACACACGTATATTTATACTCACACACACGTAAGATTGAAAATAAGTTTAATATTTGGCCAGAGGCCTGGCGACAACAGATTGCAAATGATTCATTCTGAAAACGAATCCACATTAAACTAAAAAAAAATCATAATTTATGTAAAGCGACTGAACAATAATTTTACATTGCTTCATTCAGAAAGAAAAAAAAATATCACGGACCAACATTAAACTCTATCAAGCCGTATAGTTTGGTTTTAAAATAAAGTATACACAGTTTTTGATAAATTACGTTTATCTCCCTTTAATGCAGACACAATTTTTGTAATAAATTCATTCATATATATATAAATAAAAAAGAAATTTCGAAAATCTGACTGATAGAATTCTGGAGACGTTTCTGACGTCACCAGAATTCTATCAGTCAGATTATTTTTCCTTCACATTCATTAAATTCATATCTATCTATCTATCTATCTATCTATCTATCTATCTATTTTTTAATGAGTTGATCCACGAAGAGATTTGTATTTTTTAGGATCTATTTATTTTTTTCTTCTTACATACGTGTATGTTTCCAGCTTGGTGCTTTCGTCAAAGAACATGTATAGCATAAGGTCTTGTAAAGGGGGTATTCTATGAGACTTGAACGCACTCATGTCAATAGATCGAATGGTTTTCAGTTGGTTATGGGTTTTTGACGATGGTTGCTCCTTTCTTTTTTTATATTGTGTTTCTCTTAACCTACTTTACGCCTCATTTACTTTTAACATTTGATACATTATGTGTGTGTGTGTGTGTGTGTGTGTGTGTGTGTGTGTGTGTGTGTGTTGGAGTGCTATATATATATATATATATATATATATATATATAGTGCACTTAGAAGGAAACTCAAACCTGGTGAAATTGTCATTATAAATTCATTTTGCCGGAGAATATTATTATACTCTCCGTCACGTCAGATGACTTTTACTTGTTAGACTTGAGATTGCAGAACAGAAAATGTGGATTATAGTTTAAATGTATATGGAAAAAAAAGTAAGACCTGTATAAATTTTAATTTTATAATAATATTCCCCGGCGAAATAAATTTATACTAATAATCTAACCAGGTTTGAGTTTCCTTCTAATTGCACTATATACGCTCTGTGTGCTAGTTTTGTTATATAAACCTGCAAGGAAATAAGTGATGTAACAATAGCCATACAATGAGCACTCATAGATTTATATGATATTCCTCATATATTCTATACAGGAATAATGCACACCTACTGTCTTTGGACGCTGACTGGATATTATTACTATATATATATATATATATATATATATATATATATATATATATATATATATATATATATAGTACGAATATTTACTGGACAATTTTAAGAAATGCTTGGTAGAAAAAGATTGCGTAGCTCCTAAAATTTGTAAGGAAACGCTGGTATCGCGACTAGGTGACCCGGATTCAAATCTTGGACAGTTTGAATTTCAATTTGCGCTTAAGTCCACGGGTGAAAATGAATCCATCTTTGCTCTTCCATATATATGTTGGGCAGACTGGGCCCCTTAGCCTTAGTTAGGCAACTTGTTTGGAGAATGGAAAATATGAATATATCATATTCTCCCTAGTGGTGTAGAGGTCATGTTCTTAAATAACATTGCTAAATATAGGTTTTAATTAGTTGCTAGTTCATATTGAGTTGAAATGAAATCCTCCCCATATATATATATATATATATATATATTTGATATTCATATATATATATATATATATATATATATATATATATATATATATATTTGAGATAAGGGAATAAGATGAATTGGATGGCTTTCATATATATGCTTTTTTTCACCAATACTTTCATGATAAATCATTTTCGTAAAATTTGATGCTACGTGTTAGGGAATATTTTTTGTTTTAATATTTCAATTCTATTTGCCTTACAGAAATTTTTGTATTGTCGACGTATTCTCCTGCTTTAGTTTTTAAACCAACTGTAGATATAATATTTTGCTTAACACACACACACACACATATATATATACACACATATATATATATATATATATATATATATATATATATATATATATATATATATATATGAAACCGGATATAGTTTTACATGCCATAATAATTTGATTCTTATTGTTACTTGAAGGTTTAGGCTTATTTTAGGCTAATTATTTTGTCTGTGGATTTTACTTCTATTAAGTTCTTTACGAGGATTATTCAAATTCAATATTCTATTTTTGAATATTTAATTTATTTAATCTGCATGTGTACACTTCTACAAAGACGTAGGGTATATGAAAAAAAAATTATCATAATGTTTTCACCTACCCCAGAACCATGAATGACAATCCTCAAGCAAGTAGGAAAATGGAGTAAATAAAGAAGAAATTTGAGTATTAAGGAAATGATAAAATTTTTTCAAATCTCATATTTATTTCGCATTGTTTTACTTTTAAAATATTAAGTAATTTTTAGTTTTTACTCGTTATTCTTTTGTCTTTCTCTGTCTGTCTGTCTGTCTGTCTCTCTCACACACACACACACACACACACACACACACACACACACACACACACACACACCTACATATATATATATATATATATATATATATATATATATATATATATATATATATAAAGGGCTACCAAGCATTTCTCGTGGTTGTGGATCTAGCATGAAATATAACAATTTTAATAAATAGTTTCAACAAAATATTTGTCTAAATCAAATTATTTATTTATCTATCTATTCACTTGGTTTATCGATTTTTACTAAGAAGCAGATAATAGTAAAATCTGAAAAGAGTCTCTTGCTATTAAAGGAATTAAATAAAAATCAGACATATTTTCCCATACAGATATTATAAAAACTTCTTTGGAAAATACCAATAATTAAATCAAGTAAGGGGGTAACAGATTTTTAAAATATATATTGACAAAGTTACTCCTAAAATAAAAACGTTAAGCTTTAGAAAATAAAAGAGAATTAATTTTAATTCCTATTCAGTTTTACCATGTAGAGTAGATTTTTTTCTAAGGAGATTATCAATTTTGCTTATCGCTTTAGCGATTTAAATTCTCTGAGGTTTTTGCACAAATTTCCCCACGCAGGAATTTTTTCAGTTTTGATTTAGTTTCGAAAGAATGGAGGGCAAAGGAGAAAATTGTTGAAAAGGATAACTGAAAGATTTCTTTGTTTGGATACCCAAAGAGTACCCATATCTCACCTCCCAGAACCTGAATCGACTTAACGCCGGAAAAATAATGGAGTAACTTAGCAATGTTTATGTTGACATGTCCCATTTTTTAAACAGTTCGCTTAAGAAACAAACAAAAATAGGTATTTGATATTTTAGATAGATAGATAGATTATTGTCTATATATTTATAAGTATGTATCTCTCAATCTCTCTCTCTCTCTCTCTCTCTCTCTCTCTCTCTTTATATATATATAAATATGTGTGTGTGTGTGTGTGTGTGTATAATCAATAAAACATAGATTTATGCAAATTTTATTTGGTTGCGGGGATTTTTTAATCAATAAAATATAGTTTGCCCTACCCTTTTTGGTCAGCTTCATTCTGATGATCCAGAAAGGTGAAACCTTGGTAGATTTCATCTGACCCATTAGGTACTTATATTAATATTTGCTCTACCTTGTATCGGGCACTTTCTTAGTTTGCTTAGTCCTCTGTCAGAGTTTCTTCTTTTGACTAGACATTACGATAATGTTTGATTTTTTTCAGACAATACCTATGTTTTAGTCTTTTCTTTTTTATGGAATTTTTTCCCAGATATCAATTTGTGTATTTGTTTATTCATTAGTTGGATCATTTGGGTTTTTTTCACTTTACCTGAGTTAAAGTTAGGGATTAACCTAATATATATATATATATATATATATATATATATATATATATATGTGTGTGTGTGTGTGTGTATGCATGTATTTATCATACAGTTTGCAATATTCATAGATTGTGCGCAAAGACAGTAATAGAACATACATATCTATGTTTGTGTTGATATAGAGTCAATTGAGCTTTGACGGCTATCATTTTGGGATTATTTGATAAATCTTGGACTGATAATCCATATTTACCCAACCCCTCCGCTCGGGCAGGATATGACACAAGGTCAATTCTTAAGCGGAGTTTAACAGGTTTGAATTCAGAGTTTTCCTTCTCCTAGACAAGTTGCCTCACCAAGTCTGAAGAACCCAGTCTGCCCTACAATTTACCCATAGCTGGAGGGAGAATAATTGGATTCATACCTTTCCCATGGGTATTAGTGCTTTGTGAAATGCAATTAGACTCGTCCAGGATTTGGGCTCGTGTCGCCGTGTCCATTTCCTCCGACGATAACCATTAGACCACGGACACCTCCTATCTTGGACTGATGATCGCATCAACGAGAAATTGATTTACCAAGCACCTTTAAGTCTTTGTCAAGGCTATCCTCACACACACACACACACACACACACACACACACACACACACACACACACACACACACACACACACACACACTTATATATATATATATATATATATATATATATATATATATATATATATACTGGTATTTATGCTTAACTCTGTACATGTTTACGTATACATGTGTTTTTCCTTTTCGTGAAGAGAATTGCCCAGTCGACTGGGGCTGAAGAATAAACCGTCTGCATCTTTACAAAGCAGTAAAACTGCGTCATTGGGTGTCTCAGATATGAAACTAAACAATCTGATGTTGAGGCTCCCGTAGTGCGGAAGCTTTGGGGGATGCAGAGTTCCCCTTCATTGACGTCATTCTCCCGTCCACTCTGGCCGGGAGTGGTAGGTTCTTATCTATCTGTCAAATAGAACTGTTTGACATTTAAATGTTTCATCATTTAATTGATGTTTAATTGAATTGTTAGTGATATATAGCAATACTTGAAACCATTTAACTTTGACTTATGCTTAAGGTAATTGTTTGAAATTGAATTGTTTGGTCATTTATCTGTGTGTAAACATATTGTGGATGTTTAATTGAATTGTTTGTGTTAAATAGCAATACATGAAAACATTTGCCCAGTTGGATTGGGCTGTAGAATACACCGATTGCACCTCTGCAGAGGGGTAACCCGCCAAAGAGTGTCCTTAGTAGGACACTAAACAATCTGATGGTGATGTTCCAGTGATACTGGAGCTTTGGGGAATGCGGAGCACCTTTTCATTGCCATTGCTTCCAGGTCCACTCTGACCCGGAATGGTAGCACCTGATAGGGCCCTATCTATGGGTTTAATAAAACTAACTCCACACTTATGCTAAACTGAATTGTTTGAATTAGATCTGCTTGACTTGACTGAATAGCTTGAAATAAAAATGTTTTTCGACAATTAAACTGTACTTATATTTAAACTGCGTGCTTATGATAAACTGAATTATTTGAAATGGAACTGTTTTTGACATTGAAACTGTACTTAAACTAAACTGAATTGTGTGATATAGAACTGTTTTGACATTTAAGTGTGTGTAAACAAAACCTATACTTATACTTAACTCAATTAGAACTTTTTGACTAAACTGAATAACTTGAAATAGAAATGTTTTTGACAATTAAACTGTGTACTCATGCTAAACTGAATTGTTTGAAATAGAACCATTTGTATAAAAGTGGATTTGACGTTAAATGACTCACAAAGGTTGGTATGCCATAAAAACGAAACAACCAACCAACCATAAAAACATTTAACTGTATGCAAAAAAAAAAAAGAAAAGATTAACTGTATATTGATTTATTCGTCTTAGATAGAAATAAATAAAGCCATTTAACTGTATTCAAACAAATGAGCACAACTCGTTTAAAATGTTATCTACAAAATGTGTTTAGAAATCATATATTTAATATATATGTATAAAAAGAATTTAGCATTAAATAAACTACTATGGTTGAAATGCCATAAAAACAAACAAAATCAATTCGTGAAGAGAAAATACTATGGTCATTTTAGCTGTCAAATCCATAATAAATGAATATGATCATTAAAATATTCGATTAGTTTGCTGGAAGAATACCTGAATTAAAAGACTTTCAGACATCGGCAAATAATTAAGGGCAATCTCATCCTGAAGCAGCAAAATTCAAGATTGTCTGAAGTAGCCATTTTCTCTAAATACTTATCAAACAAATAATTATTCACTTAACGATAGCTTAAATCAAAATCGGACACTCTCATTTAATATGATGTGACCGAAACACTAATAAAACACACACACACACACACACACACGCACACACCACAAACACAAACACACACACGTATACACGCACACACACACACTCACATATATAGGACGAACACGTTGACACACTAATACATACAGAAATATAAAAATATGAACAAATACACTTACATACGTACATATGCATGCATAAACACATATACGGAGATAGATAAAAACATAAATCAATAGAAACACACACACACATACACACACACGCTCATATATATATATATATATATATAGGCACACATAGATGTATAAGAAAAATACCTTCACAATTATATATATATATATATACATATATACAGTTCATTTGTATCTTTTAAGTTTATTTAAGGTCTAAAATGACCCTCATCAGGTCTATGATGCCCTCTCTCTATCTCTCTCTCTCACACACACACACACACACACACACACACACACACACACACACACACACACACACACACACACCTATACATTGATATTTCTGCACACACATGTACGCATAAATATATAGCTATAAATTCACATAGATATATACCCAAACATTTATATGTATATATTCAGAGAGACATAGATATGTAGACATACATATAAACTTTCACACACACACACACACACACACACACATATATATATATATATATATATATAAGCACATATATTCACATGTAAAGATACACTCTCTCAACCACGCACGAGCAAATATATATATATGTATATATATATATATATATATATATATATATATATATATATATATATAAACACTTATATACACAGATATAGATTTAGATAAATAGAAAATTTGATATGCACCCAGCATATATATATATATATATATATATAGGTGCATATCAAATTTTATATATATATAATAATATATATATATATATGCGCGCACACGCGTGCGTGTGTGTGTGTGTGTGTGTGTGTGTGTGTGTGTGTGTGTGTGTGTTTTTCTTGTTTGCGAGTGAAAGAGATAGATAGATAGATAGATAGAAAGAACCTAAAGAAAGAGAGTGATATTGAGCATAGATATCTTGAGAGAGAGAAAGAGAGAGAGAGAGAGAGAGAGAGAGAGAGAGAGAGAGAGAGAGAGAGAGAGAGAGAGAAATTATCTAATTATGAACTGAAAATAGATTGCCAAGCCTATAATTCTGGTTAATAATTTACCAGGTCAAGATATATCGACGTTGGAACATTATCTTAGTGTCTCACTGAAAACCTAATGAAACAATTTCCGGACACTTTATTCGAAACCCTGATTTCACATTTGATAATACCAGAGTAGAGGAAATGCTTGGAAACTTTTGATTGCAATGACAAGTAGAAAAAAATAAATGAAGCCCAAACGAGGGAAAAAAAAATTCCCAAATAATAATGACAACAAAACTGAATGAAAGCAAAATTAAAAAAAACAAAAAATGATCATCAAAATTAATAGTAATGGATATTTCTCGATGATCGATGATTCATTATGTTGTATTTTAATTGAATGATTTCAATGTGGAAAATAAACATGAACCAATTCAATGCATCTCAGTGTTTCCCTAAATGGATCTCATAGCAAAATCTGCGTGATGAATAGATGAAATGATTTGGGATGACCAATATATTTCCTGTCGAAGTAAAAGAATCAAGGTTTTATTACCAAACAGACGTGGGTATAAAAGAAAAGTATACAGAAAGAGAAAAAGAGGATCAAAACCCCTGACAGTGATTGCATCGAAATTAATATAGCGCTTTCACTGTGCGACAGAAAACCAACAGATCCTGATCGTATCGTGAGGTCCTGCAAGGTTGCCGGAAGACATGCTTCACCCAAAGGTCATTATTAGATATATACTTTTCTAGACAAACTGCCACAGCTGCTGCTTCAGCTGTTTTTGCAGCTGGTGTTGGATGAATTTATAGATGAGACCATAAATGTAAACGCCTGAAATTAAGACTAAACGTTTTACCGTTTGGAAATCACCAGACAAATGAACCAACTCCACTGGGTTTACACATATATGCACACATACAAATATACAAGCAAGCGAGTATATATATATATATATATATATATATACATATTATCATCCACAGGCAGACCGTTTCGTTGTATCACAACATATCAGTGTGGCTAGACCAGAGTGCTCAATTATTTCGAAGAGCTTTGAATCATGCGAGAGGCAGCCGTAAGTTTCTTCGATAGAGTGCTCAACCCCCCCATATACATATATATATACACGAGGATCATTAAATAAGATTTTAGACTTTTTTCGTATGGGTACTTTTATTCATAGTACACACATGAGACTCTAGTCTCCTTCGAAGTAATCTCCTCCCGCTGCAATGCACTTGTTTTACCGTTACAACAACTTCTGGAAGGCCCCATGGAAGTCCTCTTGTGTGACCGTGTCAATGACCTTCGTCACAGCCTCTTTCATCTCCTCAATTGTCTCATAACGACAGCCTCTGAGCTTAGGGAATAACCAAAAGTTGCAGAGAACAAGGTCTGGGCTATAGGGAGGTTGAGGATCTGTTTTGATACTCATCTTGGTAAAATAGTGTGTGACAAGGATGGAGTTGTGGACTGGGGCATTGTCCCGGTGGAAATGTCACTGAGCCGATTTGAAGAGTGCAGGCCTCTTCCGACGGAATCTCTTCCTGAACTCCCTTAAAACCCCAACATAGTATTCCTTGTTGACTGTCTGTCCAGTGAGAAACCAGTGAATGTAGATCATGCCAGTGCTGTCAAAAAAGGGATCATCTAAAGTTTGTGGGTGGGTTTGCTCTGTCTGGCCATCTTGGGTCTGGGAGAGCCAGCAGGCTTCCACTGGGATCTCTGTCTCTTGGTCTCTGGGTCATAACAGTAGATCCAGCTTTCATCGCATGGCATTTTTAAGACTTTAAAAATGGTACTTGATACCTCCTTTCTTAATACTCAGCAATGTAAGGTACGTATCAAGGGTAAAGTGGGGCAATCCTGGGAAAGGGGTAGCACCCTCCCATACACCTCGGTGTAGTAGCTATTGAAAAAGGAGCCTTCTGGTCGCGCTCGACTACGGTCGCCAAATTACTTATAAATTGCCTGATAATAACTTGGCCGCATGAAACTTACAGGATTCCAGGATTTGTGTCAGTGAATGTTTCACTGGAGCTTATTATTCATGAAGATCACTGATCTGTGCAGATGTTCTTTTGTATATATAAATAAAGGTTGTTCGTTTCTATATGTATTCTTTGTGTATGTGCGTGAATATGTATGTGTGTGCGTACATATGTCAACAAGTAAATATATTTATATATATATATGCCCTAGAAAGGTCTGGTTTGATTTTGTTTAATCCCAGATTTGTGTCTGTGAATGTCTTATTGTTATATAATTGCGGAAGGATCTTTTTTATGTTATCATTTTTCGTTTTGTATATCTTACATTTCGGTTTAGTTAGGCTGAGAACATTTCGGCTTAGTGCATGGGTTAGTTAGGTGCACACATTGAGTGCAGGTGTTCACGTGCGCGGGGGGCGGATGTGACAATCACAATAACAACCCCAGATAGAATTGGACCGGGGACGTGACTGACGTCATGCCTGGAAGCGATGGGCTGAGGACTTTGGAATTTGAAAAAAAAACAACAGTTAGTTGAGATTTGGGCTTGGATGAAGTGTTATGTTTTGACCTGTTGACCCATTCAAGGTAATGCACTGGAAGGAGGTGACACATTCTGGTGGCAGTTATGAGAGGAAATCACGTGGGCGGAAATTGACTGATGAAATGGGACGAGGTAAAAAAGATCCCATTATACTCTCATAGACTGACGCACCGGAAGAGAGTGACCTCTGAACTGGATGACAGTTATTTTCGCTCGATGACGATCACACAGGCCATTCCAAAGAAAGCGGAAGTGACACATCCCGGTCCCCAGATATCGGAAGTAGTCGTGGAGGCGTGTCCATATCAGCGCGTGGGAGTTTGAAGGTAATATAAGGCCGACGAGTTGAGTTCAACGAGCCAGTGGAGACAGGCGAGTAGAGTTGAGGTGGTAGACGAGATGCAGTAAGGAAAGCCAGTGCTCAGGTTGAGCAACCATGGAGAACGAGAAAGACACAACGCTGACGGCCATAACTTCGGGGTCAAAATATTTCAGTAATGTTTCCGGCTCCAGCTCCCTCTCACATGCAAACTTGAAACAACCCTTTCGAAACTTACAAATAAAGATGAGAGGTAAAATATTTTATAAAGAAGTCTTCCTGCATCTTCCTTGCGTGCGTCGTTTATTCTTGCGACTTTATCATTGTGTGTCTGTTGAATTATTCATGGTGTCGTTGTGATACTGCATGAACATGTATATGTGTATATAAGCATATTTATTATGTGAGTATATAACAGAAGGAAGTCGACTTTCGGAGCTCGCTAAGGCCAGACCAGTAGTTTGCGGCGGGGGCCCCACGTGGTGGGGTCAGATAGAAAAGTCAGCATAGAAAGAAATTGTGTCTCTCTCTCCTCGTGTCGAAAAACCTTAAACTCAAAACGGTAAATAAAAGTTTCGTACCTGAATCAAAAGAGAGTGTTTTCGGATTTCTACACGCGTATGAACATAATGAAGGTTTTATGCATGCGAATATCTTGGTCGTATTTTTGGACCTACATTATTAGAGTTTATTGTCCGTGAAAATATAGGGTCTATGTGAATTATATAAATATATATATATACACATATATATATATATATATGTATATGTATATTCCTTTGGTGTCTGTGCATGTGTGAGTATGCTCGTACATACGCGTATGTGTACGTACACTCATGTGCACAAACCCTTGAATCCAAAAAGATCCCACCCAAACAAAACGATCCTTTCTGTAATATCAACAACCGAAACTTGACTATTCAAAATCCTCTGAAGAAGATGTAGCGTCTAAAATATGAGTAGATCACAAGTATATGATATAGTAATAACATAAATATCGAAATTGAAATCATTTGCTGTCCTTTTTCTCTTGTTGGACCAATAACAATCTTTATATCTAAAATTATATATATATATATATATATGTGTGTGTGTACAATTGGAAAGCACTCAACCAACCGTCATTAGGCTATTATAAATTTATTTCAGCTGGCCACTCCATCAACACTTTGCGATAGTCATCACTCAATAGATTCTTTTTAAATTATGAAAATAATCTTATAAGTGATTCTTACTCGTTTAAGTGAGAGAGAGAGAGAGAGAGAAAGAGAGAGAGAGAGAGGGTAACAAGATATGCACTTAGAGTTGTTCTCAAAACCTGATATAATGTCATCGTCTGGCGTCATGTATCCTTATGTATCTAAAGAAATTTAACACGACTCATAAAACCTCCAGGAACTAAAATCTTGTCTATAAATTAACCTATGCTTTAAAAAAAAAAAACTGCTTATTTATTCATCTATTTATTAATCAAGGAAAATATGACGATAAATATTATTTCTAATATCAAACTTACCTTGTTTAGTTAAATTTTTATAGGTTTTATTTGATTTCTAATAAGATTGAAATATAGTCTTTATTTAATTTCTTTAGATTTACATATATATCTTTAATCTGAATACTGCCATACTGATTACTGATAAAATCATTCATATCATTACAAAAATTAATTAATTATAAATAATAATATCAATAATGATAAAATGTAACTATTATTACTACTATTGCTCAATTATTATTATCATTCTTATTATAATAACATTAACCAATAGTAATACTGATAACACTAATTCTATCTTACTATTATTGTTATCACTATCAATTTACTACCAGCATGACTCTGCCTTTTTCCTATGAGCTTAAATCCATTTTTATGGTGGCATTTAAATATTAGTCCATTACGTTTATTCCCTAACTGGCAAGTCTTACGATGCTTATTTATTCCTTCAGGCAAAAGTTATATCTGCTATTAAAGAGTTCAAGAGTCAATTATTTCTTGAAAAATCTTAAATTGTGGAGTTAGGCCTCAATCTCTCAAACTTCAAAACCACCTCGATAGGGCTGTTTGGTTTCTGAGTAAATATTTGGTAAAAGAGTGTTTCTGATTGTAAAACCCCAATTTCCATTTTCCAGCTGATACTGATATTCTAATGTAAACTCTCTCCTTACTGTTTTTCATGGGAAAATAGTTATTTGGTTGACTAATTTCTGGTAATGACACATTCTTCTCATGGGATAATCATCTTTATTTCTTCAATTATAAATAACTTATCAATTCCCTGATTATATTATCTATTGTTATGGCCCTGGAAGGGGTCACAAAGAGAACAGAACATCGCAGTTATAGTAAAAGGTGGAACGATAAAATTGCCGCCCGAGAAAAGACGACATGATTTCATTTCCGTTTAATGAAAACCGTTTTTCTTTTTTTGTTGCAGACCATCTACTAGTTGGCCAGTTGTGTATAAATTCCATGAGCGATAGAAGCCCTCTATCATGTCTGAAAGTGAAACAATGTTCAACGAGCGAGATCGGAGATGCACTGCTGTACAACGCATGCTCTCTACCGATCCAAGTTATGACAACAGGGCCACTACCAGCACCCTTAAAATGCAAATGTGGATTGCCACGAATAACGGGGACGTGCCCAGGGTGATGAAAACAAAGTTTCCGGTAACGGTTATGATATTTGGTGTGGTTTCAAGTGAGGGCCACATCATGCTACCTCACATCTTCGAAGTCGGCTTGAAAGTCAACACCAAAGTGTACGGGAATGTGCTGAAGAGTGTGGTGATCCCCTGGTGCAATCAGGTGGCCGGTGGCAGACCCTGGGTGTGGCAGCAGGACTCAGCGCCGGCCCACAAGTCCAAAGAGACCCAGGCTTGGCTTCAGAAGGAGTGCTACGACTTTGTTCTCTTCTTTCACTGGCCCCCTCCTCCCCCGACCTGAACCCGCTGGACTACTTCGTTGGTTATACGTCAAGAACATCACCAGCATGACTTCCCACAACACCAAAGCCAGCCTGATCGCTACCATCCGCCGAGTATTCGCCAAACTCCCGCTAGCGCTTGTGGAAAAGGCATGCTCCCAGTTCCGGATCGAGGCGGTGATTGAGGCTGAATTGATGTCAGCTCTATTACATAATCAAGTTACCTGAATTGATTTTTTCAAAAAAAGTTTTAAAATAAAGCTGTAGTGTTGTTTTCTTTAGGACAACAATTTCATCGTTCCACCCTGTATATATTTACAAGAACAAAGGATGGTTACAAGAACATAGGACGGTAAGCTAGTTCGAGACTGACTTCGTATTGCTGCGTCTTCCGGTATTACGGGGTGTGGTTGAGTCCATTAGTAGTTGATTCCACCACAACATCTATTCATCTGTTCCTGAAGGTTTTTTGAATCATGTCAAAGAATATGTTTAGACACATAAGGATATATGACAACAGATGATAACATTACATCCGGTTTCGACTCCAACTTTTTGCCCATATCCTTTTGTCCTCAACTCTCTCCCCCGCTGTCTCTCTCTTTTAAAGAAGTATAATTTGAAAAAATTCAAAACAATCATTTGGCTTTTGTAAATCTATTTCAACTCGTCACTCCATTAGAGAAACTAGATAGGAATCACAAAATGGAGAGGAGGAAAGTGTTTTTTTTATTTTAGAAATATTCTTATAATGGATTTTTATCCATTCTAAGAATATTTTTAAAATAAAAAAACAACACTTTCATCCTCCCCATTTTGTGATGGCTATCTAGTTTCTCTAATGGAGTGACGAGTTGAAATAGATTTACAAAAGCCAAATGATTGTTTTGAATTTTTTCAAATTATATGAATTTACTCAGTATGAAATTAATACATTTACATATTAATCATCATATATTGAGCACTCCTGGAGATTTTGAGGATTCCTCTCATGTATTCTCAGATAGAATCCTTCCCAACTCATTTTCTTTTGTAGTTTTAAGTGAGTATAAGAAAGATCACCTCCAGAGCAAAACTAAAAGCCGCCAGTCAAGAAGAACGAATACACATATAGAAAGAACATTTCAAGAATCTGTTTGGAAAATCCCCTAAAGTAACAGATAATCCTTTCACGAAAATTATCAATAATCAACTAGAAATCAAACTGGGACAGTTTACTCAATGAGAACTCGGTGGATAACGAACAAAACTAAAAATAGGAAAGCTGCTATAATAAGTATGGAAGACAAAGAAGCTCGACGACCTACTGCTCCGATACTGCAACGCCATAGATAACCAGAATGAGATAAAGAGGTGGACAAGAGGCTACCTCTTCCCCTTACACAAGAAAGGTGACCTCTAAATTGCCAATAACTACCGAGGTATAACCTTTACTTCCATTGCGGCTAAGATTTATCATAATCTGCCACTCAAACGCATCGAACCAGAAATTGAGAAAATTCTTCGGAAGAATCAAAATGGTTTTCGGAGGAACCGATCAACAACATAACAGATTCAAACAATCCGTCGAATCTTAGTAGGAGTTCGTGCAAAAATCCTCGAGGGTACACACTTATTGATGGATTACTTCAAGGTATTTGACACTATACACAGAGGGAAGATGGTGCAAATACTTTTTGCCTATAGGCTCTCCAAAGAAATTATTGTAGCCTTAGTAATCGTCTATAAAAACACGAAAGTAAAAGTTCGCTCACTGGATGGAGACTCATACTTCTTTGAAATTGTCGACGGTGTTCTGTAAGGGGATACATTAGCCCGATACTTGTACACAATCTGCCAAGACTATGAACTTCGAACGTCGATAGATGTAATGAAAGAAAATGATTTTATTCTAAAAAAAAAAAGCAAGAAGCGGACAATACCCTGGAGAAACTATTACGGATGCAGAATACACAGATGACAAAGCACTTCTGGCAAATACAACTACCCAAACCGAATCCCTACAGGATAGTCTGGAACAGGCAGCAGGTGGTATTGGCCTCCACGTCAATGCAGACAAAACGGAGTTGATGTTTTTTAATCAAAAAGGAGACATCTCCATACTAAATTGTGGATCTCTGAAATTAGAGAACAAGTTTAGCTACCTTGAAAGCAGCATCTCATCTACTGAAACTAACATCAATATGGGACTAGCAAAAGCATGGACTGCTATTGATAGGTTGTCAATCATATGGAAGTCAAACTTATCCGATAAAATGAAACATTATTTCTTCCGAACAGTAGTCATGTCGATTCTACTATACGGATGTACCACATACGCATAGAGAAAAAGCTACAAGGAAATTGCTCAAGAATGCTACTAGGCATATTGAACAACGGTAAGCAAGATCCCACAAAGCAGCAGCTGTAAGGTCACTTACCTCCCATTTCTAAAACCATCAAAATAAGACGGTCAAAATATGCAGGGCACTGCTGGAGAAGTAAGAACAAACTCATAATCGACGTTCTTCTGTGGACCCCTTCAGACGGACGTCCAAGTGTTGGGCGAACAACAAGAACCTATCTGTACGGACATAGGATGTAGTCTAGAGGACCTACCGGAAGCAATGGATGATACAGAAAAATGGTGAGAGAGTCAGGGGAATCCGTGCTTGCATCATGACATGATGATGATGATGATAAATATATAATAGTTGGATTTTATAATCGTAGGATTTTATACAAATTATATTATTTGAAGCTTATTGATTAGATTTTTCTTCTAAGTCGAAATCTAAATTCGTGATACGTCAAGTGGAATTAAAGGTATTAAAGTTTGAGATAAGTCAATAAAGCATATAAACATTTATGACGTCTCTGGCCTGATGTTAGGGCCTAGTATACGTCAAATGCATCCCTTTCTGTAATAATTATTTCTAAGGTCTCACATTAAATCGATTTAGCCGGCTTCTGACAAATCAGTACATGCCACATGGACGTTTTATAGAGTGGAGCTACTCACAATTCGAGTCTCATGCGCAGCTAGGTCAAAAAATGTTTTGTCCGGTAGGCATTCCCTAATTGGTGCTGCTGAAGCACCGAGCAGTAACCTCAGTCTTGAAAAGCAGGTGCAACTCGAGGAAGGACCCCTGAGACCAGGCGATCAACTTTCAATTATTTACCTGATCTTGCCTAGTGGTAGTGGGGAATTAAATGTAATGCCTTACGTTTTAGCCACGCCAAAAGAGACTGAAAATTAAGAAGGCAACATGTTGGTCATTACTTAAATAGATGACAACTGAGTAATAGTAAATAACCTAAGACATCAGTCAACATTGAGAAAAACTCTTATTTAACATTAGATTAATTTTTTTTCAACATGATCTTCTTTCTTGTCAATTTACTAATAGAAGTGATGATTATTAGTTATATAGATAGAATATTAGGTGATATAAATTACAGAACAAATTTCCGATCATGATTGCGTCAAATATTTCGGAGATAAATCGACATCGAATTACACTTTCATCTATAACTTTATGTGAAGGATACAAATAAACATGTAAACATTAACAAAAGGATGCTATTATTTGATTCTATACAATCATACTTTTGCGTAAAATTCATCCTTTACCAATGCAAATATAGTTTAATTTTTGTCTTGCTTTCAAAGTTAGACGAAGACAATTTATTAAATTCGATTGATATTTAGTTATTTATGCTTTCTTTTCGTTGATTTCTCCTGAATAACTAGCGGAGAAAGTTCTGAAAATCTTTTGGCATTTAAAGACGTTTTGAATTACGAGTAATAAGCCATAACCAACAACAGCCATTTTGGATTTGAATTAGATTCATTAAATGTATTCTCTTTCAACTGGATATCATCTGACCAACTCATTTAATTATTTGATATAATGCACGAAACTAAATAAAATAAACTTGCAACAATACAAACGTACATATAATTAATTCAAGATTAAACATACGAAGATTAAAGATTAAAGATACAACATACATATTCATACAATGAAAATAACCAACTCTAATTAATGTTTCTTTATCTAATAAGTGTACATTGATCCTCGACTATCACATAAAACGTTTATCTTCGACTATTAAATTAAAACATTGGTTATAAGAGATTATTATTTATAAAGTGAAGTCTAACTGATAACACTACAAGTCAGCTCTCATTTGGAAGCTCACTCGGTTGAGGCTGAAGAATCAACTGACCAAATCTCTGCAAAGGGGTAAGATCTCCCTCCAACAAATTTCCTAGATAAGACACTGAGCCATCTGATAATAATAATTAGAGTTTGGAGAAACGTGGAGTACCTCTTCATTGCTATTACACTCAGGTGGAGTACAGTTGGCTGGCGCTGTTAGATGTACTGACTACATCTCTGCGGAGGGATAAGACCACCATACTTTTGAGGGTCCTGATAGGAGAGTAAATTATCTGATGGTAAGGCTTCAGTCCTGGAGCTTTGGAGAATTCAGAGCACCTTTTCATTGACATTACTCTCTGGTCCATTCTGAACCGGAGTGGTAGTACCTGGTAAGGTCCCATTTAGGGCTCAAATAGAATTGTTTAGTCATTTAGTAAATTTGAAACCATTTTAATGTGGGCAAATAAATGACTGTTAAATTGAAAGATTAGTTTTAAATAGCAATGTTTGAAACTATTTTACTGTCCAAGGGAATGATAAACGGTAAATAGAATTATTAGTTTTGGATAGCAATACTTGCAACCATTTACTGCCTTGGTATGGCATTAAACTAGATCTGATGTTGAGGATCTAGTCTTAGATATTGGGGAACGTGGAGTAACCCATCATAGGATTTACTCACATGTCCAGTCTGAGCCGGACTGGTAGTACCTGTTAGCGTCCGATCTATGAGTAAGATAAAATGTTTACTCATTTACTATACTTGAAACCATTTAACTGTGTGAAAACAAATGAGCTCTGGCTCATTTAAAAGATAATGTTACCTACAAATTGTTCGTTTACAAAACAAACATATATATATATATATATATATATATATATATATATATATGTATATGTGTGTGTGTGTTTATGAATGTATGATTTAGCATTAAATAACCTACAAGGGTTGATATGCCATAAAACACAGCCAACCAATTAACATTAATTGGAGGCGTTATTTGTGTAAAGAATACCATCGTAAGAAATGTAATCTGCGAGTCGTTTTCAAATCCTGGATGCTATTGCCATTGGGAAAGGTATAAATTCATCTTTTTTCGCCTAAACTGTGTATAAATTGGGCAGACTAGTTCTCTATCCTTTTTAAGTTAAGTGGTCTAAAAGAAAGAAAACCCGTTCTATCCTCTTTAAATATTGACGTTGCGTCGCATCCTGCTTCGTGGCGCGGGAGTTGGTTAAATACATACTCTAGCAGTCTGAAACTCTTCTTAGTATTCTAATCAATCTATGCAGAGTTTTTACCCGAATCGTATCAGTTCTCTTCTTGAATATTTCCTGTTATCTCTCGTCTCTTGGTTTTGCTGGATTGTTCTAATAGTTCCTACTATGCGAGAGGTATTACTGTTATCTTCAAAGTCCACAACTTTTTTTCGCTTTCCTTTATTCTAATATTTTGATTTTTTGGGACACCGAAGTTCACTGGTTAACAAGTTCGTTTCTTGTTGATGACAACAAACACTTATCTTCTGGCCAGGATTTGGTCAAAATTTTTTATCTCAAAATATCAAGGGGGTGTTCTCGTGGTGTAATGGTTAAAGCGATGGACTGCGGAATCGTAGTACGCGAGTTCGTACTCCAGTCGCGTTATTACGTTCACTTTCGGGCAAATACCCTTGGGGAAAGGTATGAACCCCTGTATCCTCCCAGCTATGGGTTAAATAGAACCACTACTGTTCTTCTATGAGAATAGATTTGGCATTAAATAACCTGCAATGGTCGATATGCCATTAAACAAAGAACCCAAACCAAACCAACCATCAAAATATTAAACAATTTTATGTTATATTTTATAAGAAAGATTCTGGTTTGAGCATATATCATTTGTCTCTGTGTTAATATTCTAATTGATTGCATAATTCTTATTGGATCACCTTCCTCATTCTGTAATATAATGGCCGAGGGATTTCTTTTCATATATCCTACCTTTCGGTTTAGTTAGGCTGAGAACCTTTCGCTTATCACATGGGTTAGTTAGGTGCTAACATGAGCGCAGGTGTTCACGAGGAGGATGTGTCATTCAGAGATGTCAAAATAAAAATCCCAGATAGGACTTGGGGATGTGAATAACGTCATGCACCGGAAGCGTGCGCAGAGGATTTTGAGGGATTTGAAAAAAAGTCAGGGAGTTGAGATCTTGCCTCAGAAGAAAAAAGTTAGCTTTCGCTTGCTCGCCGAAGCCAGGCCAGTGGCCTTGTGGCGGGTGCCACGCGTGTTGGGGTGGGGGGAGATGGAAAAGCCAGAATAGAAAGAATGTGTATCTCTTTCCTTATGTCGAAAAACCTTTTAACTCAAAGGTTATAAAATGTTTCGTACCTGAACTAAGAAGTCATAAGTGTTTTTCGTGTTTCGGGATTCCTATGTTCTATGTATATATGTTATGAACATTCTATGTACATTTCACATATTCATGTATAGCTATGTTACACTTCAGTTGAGTATGCTCTAATATTCCTTTTTGGTCAGTATTCTTCATTAATTTATGTAATTTAATGTTACTTTTCTTTCCACATAATTTAAACCTTCTATTTTCTCGAGTTCTTATTATTCTGGCTTTTACATAGAAATAAGGGTGTTGTTTAAAATTGCTCTTATTATGATGGTTCACTTTTCTTAATACTGAGTTGTCTGCATGAAATAGCAGAAAGAAGGGATAAAAAGCAGTATATATATATATATATATATATATATATATATATATATATATATATATATATATATATATATAGAAATAGCAGAAAGAAGGGATAAAAAGCAGTATATATATATATATATCTTTGCAAAACGGAAGTGTGAGGATGAGACATTTTAGCATAAGCTTTTCTATAGGATTCCCCTACATTTTTTATCTGGCGATTAATGTGAAATTGTTTCGAATAGATTTACGTACTGTGAATTCAGTTATCGATAAATTTTGGAAATCTCAACTGACAAAGATAAATAATCTCATACAAAACATTAAAATGATTTCCTTTCGAACTATTTTTAAAATATATTTTATATTAAAAATGTATTGGATTGATTCATGAATAATTTCCCTTCAGTAAAATATAATTTATTCATGAAAAATTCAAAAATGAATTAATTTTAATCAATTGTATATTTGGCATTAATAATTGCCAATTCCACTTTCCAGTTTTTCCTGGCTTTCATGATTAAATTTCTGATTTTGTTGTATACTTTGTAAATGTTTTAACATTCTATTATCCAGGTTTGTGGTGCCATAGCATTGGCCTTTTTCTGATAATTCCTTGCCATGGCTACATTTTCCCACCATCTTTTGATCTACTTGAGTATACTGATACATATATAGTAGGTCTTCTGTTCCGCTTGTTTCACTTCGGAATACCTTCAATTATTCCGAAAACAAGTCAGTTACCCGTCACTTCATTTTAATTTTGGAATTTTCAATAAAAAAACAAATAAGAATATATATCTATAGATAAGATGTTATATCATTCACCCAGACAACCGAGGGTAGCCCTTAATATATATATATATATATATATATATATATATACTTTCTTTAAGAAAAACAACGAAACCGGTCACATAGGATTATAAATTTATTTCCATCCTGTTACGTATTTTTGAAATTTCCAAAACACGAAAAAAAAAAAAAAAAATTAACAGGACTTCTTCGGATCTTTTAGATAAAAAAAATCTAAAAGATCTGAAGAAGTCCTGTTAATTTTTTTCGTGTTTTTGGAAATTTCAAAAATGCGTAACAGGATGGAAATAAATTTATAATCCTTTGTGATTGGTTTCGTTGTTTTTTCTTAAAGAAATTATTGCTCTGTATTATTGTTACATTGAGCTCTTTACCAGGAAAATTTAAATATTCACTCATGAATAATTTCTTGTCCAGATAGAATTACTCCCAACTCCGGTTTATCTGGACCAAAGAATACTATATATATATATATATATATATATATATATATATATATATATATATATATATAAAAGTAAAAAAGTAAGGTTGGCAACCGTAATCGGGAGCGACCCGAAGGCTCCCTACTTCATATTTGTGTAGTGGGGGGCATTACTTCTTTCCCTTGACGCTCCACTCAACCTTTGATTCGTGCCTTATAATGTTGAGGGTATCGAGTACCATTTTTTGAGTGTTTGATATGACTCGAGCTAGAATTGAACCTCGGTATCCCTGACCATTGGAGGATTCTAGGCCAAATGAAAAAATGGGAATACATTCGTCAGTGTGTAAATATAGAAATATGAAAAAAATTATGTTTTTATAAATAATAATAAGGCACCATTTAACGGTTCAGGTTTTTATAAAGCCATCATGTGAAGTATCATCTAAAAATTATTTTGAAAAGAAAAAATGAATTGAAAAAATGAGATGATTATTCGCGTTCTATTATTATTAATTGTATTCTCTTTTAAAATCAGGTGACCACATCTGGTTATATATTTAGTGTTCGAAAATGTTTTTTCAGAAAAAAAAAGATTACTTATTTTCTAAAGATTTAAAAGAAATTTCATTTTTATGAGAATTGAAATTTTAAAACTCTTAAAAAAAATAACGTCTACGTGTGCTGTTTAGAAAATTAAAAAAACGATGTTTTATTTTTATCGTAAATAAAATAACCTATTTATTGCGCTTTCCAATAAAAATGTGATTTGCAGAAGATTAAAAGAACTCTGATGATGATGATTAATGATCTTCAACATTCTTCAAAAATTAACAATTATCAATCTATCTAAATATATAAATTTTGTTTAAATGTAATGAAAATTTTCTTGTTTTTAATTAGGAGGACTAAATTCAGTCGAGTATGCATGCAAAAACTGTCGAAAGAATTTAGACAAGAACTGTCGTTTTTATCATTACTTGTTTGATATCACTCCTTGGGTAGTTCCTCTTCTGATTATCTTCTCACATTAAACTTTAAAAAAAAAGAAAAAAGAGATGATTTTTACACAGAAGACATACAGTATTAATACGATATCTATATTCTGATCAAATTCTCTCAAGACATTCATGTAATAGTTCCGAAAAATTCTCTCTTAAATTTTTGCCATTATTTCTGAAATTATTTCATGTTAATTTTTTTTTTTACACTCATACTGCTTTTGATTTGATACGGCAATTTGTTCGTAAAATGTATAAGTCAATTTGTAAAAAATCCTATCAATTCATGTTGGTAAACAATGAAAATTAGGGATGAAACCTGTAATTAAGAATGTTTCTAGATATCAACCAATAAGTTTTGAATAATAACATGGGAGCATATCTGTGGAGTAGTGGTTAACGTAATTGTCTCCAACATCGAAATAATCGCGTTCAAATTTCAAACGTGCTTTTACGTTCATTTTCTAATAACCTTCGGAAAGATGTGAATCCCCTTATTCCCTCGCTATGGGTTAAATGTTACCTCTATTTTTACTCAACAAAGATAGTTTGGCTTTAAATGAACCAATAATGTTGATATGCCATTAAACAAAGAAACCGAACCGAATCGAATCATCAGATTTGTGCATTTCTATAACCACTATATGCAGTATCCTTTTCGTAGTGTACTCTGTCACATTAAATTTAAAATAGGCCTTAGATTCTTAAAGCATCAACTCTTAGATCAAAGGAACTAAAAAAACAAAAACAAAAAAAAAAAAAACACACAAAAAACAAGTAATTATGAGTTGCGTAAAATAAATAAGTAAAGAAAAGTAAAATACGAGCACTTTGTTAAGTTTATTAAGTACGTATATTAAGAAAATTCAAGTAAAGCACTGAATATAATCCTCTATTAAGGTACATTCTTGTGTCTGGCTTAAAATTTTTATTAATGAAGTATTGTCGCTACCGATATATATATATATATATATATATATATATATATATATATATAGTTCTCTATCAGCATAGTGCAGATAACTCCGTTTGAGATTTCCGAGACCTACAAATGCAATTTCGATAACATGATTCTGTACTCAAAGACAAAAGTCCTATCAACAAGGTGAGTTGAGAATGTCAGGGATAAAAAAAATATTGAAGTGTTAAAAAGATTTAACCGCGACACTTCATGTAAGTGTGAAATGAAAAGAAGAATTTACATAAGAAAGAATGCTGTGTGGTTGTTGAAAACCATCTGGATGGGCTGGGGAGTCAGGGAAGAGATGTTGATAAAGCTAATAAAAGCACTGGTATGTTTTATCATCACATACAGGTCAGAACTTTGAATCATCTGGAAGTTTGAACATAGACAGATCAATGCATTTCAACTTTGGTGCTCTCATAAACAGCTTCAAGTTTCCTGGGGACAAAAATACAAATCCGTACGCTTTGAAGACGTTGAGTCAGGGTGATTCACTAGAATCATCTTATCTTTGTTGTTTTTTTTTTGTTTGTTTTTTTGTTTTTTTTTTACTCATCTGTTCTGTTCATGGGCCGTTGGAACGCGAAGTTCAACCTATTGAAGGCCAGAGAAAGACGTTAGACTAAACATTCACAGACTGCAAGTGCCGTTACGATGGTGTAAGGTCTTTGATTATACTTAGATTATTAAGGATGCTGTGATGCTTATTTTAAGGTTCACCAAGACCGAAAAAAAAAACCTCTCGATGAAAGGTGACAAAACTGATAACGATTTCATGAACTGGTCTTTGTATAAAAACTGGTGTGAAAGACTTGCCAGAAGAAAAAAATAGTTTTAATTTCTTCTTGATTGAATTCAATATCTCTATGCATTTCTACCTAGAATCCAAGTGTAGTAACAGTTATATTTTTTCTGGCCGAGAGATCTAAATAAGAATATTGGTAATTGGGACAAACGATGAAGAGTGTAATAGAGAAAAAAATGTGTGAAGAGGGGATAACATATTCAGAAAACACCTCCTTCATGGGAATGATGCGATAAAAGGACAATTTTTTTTTTTAATTTGGTGTTTTCCGACTTCTAGACCGTTTGCCGTACCGAGGCTAAAGATGTCTGTCAGTATTTTTATTCAGTCATAGCTAATAATGAATGAAATGTATAAATGCCTTTCCAAGGGTATTGACGTGAAAATGAAACGGAAACAGTGCTGTTCAATATTTGAACTGAAATTGGTGTGTTCATTTTCTAATACGATAAACGTTACATGCTCATCTTCACTGATAGATATTAAGTAAAAAAAGCTTCGAGGATGAAAGGAGTATATATATATATATATATATATATATATATATATATATATATATATATATATTCTTTCTTCTTCCCGACATGTTTGATGTCTAATCATTATATGGCCATCCCCCCCACACACAGACACAGAGACATGCTAATATATTCACCAAATCTCTCCGCGCGAGCAGGATCCTACACAAAGTACATTTCTTAAGAGAAGTTAACAGGTTTGAGAGTAAATAAGGCCTGTGAATATATATATATATATATATATATATATATATATATATATATATATATATGAATGTATGTGTCAGTTCCCGAAGATATTAGTAAAAAAGTGAAAATAATACCGTGACTGGAGTTCGAATTTGTTTATTACGGTGTTGTTGCAGCACATTATCCATTTCACTACAGGAACACCCTTGTCTGATTGTTTATGTATTATTATATATATGTATATATATAGTCTTTAAAATCACATATTACAACTTTTAGTTTCTCTTTTTTATGAACATTATGTAGAATGTAAAGTATTACAAGAAAGTTGGAAGTGGAAAGCAAAGGATACAAATGGAATCAAATTTACATTGCGATAAATCTGATCTTGGAACAAAATGCAATGCAACTTATAATATATCAAGGAACTGAGAAATATCTATCTTTCTAAGTCTGCTTTTTTAAAAATAAATAGTGTTGTCGTAACGAGCTTAATAGCAACCTATTTTTTCATTTCGATATTGTGTTTTCTAAATGTTATTTTTTTCATATACATCTGAAATTCGTTCGGTTTTATTAATCAGCATTACTGACACTCGAAGATTCTTTAGTTGTTTATTTTTTAAAAGTTGACTAATTAAATTTGGGATTTTATTCAATATTATTAATTATAAGTTATTTATTGTAATTAAAGGAATAAAAATTTACTTCCCTGTCTGAATTTTGTTACTAATTCTTATATTCCATACAAAATATTTTGGTGGTTTGTGAATGTGATGATAACCATTTCTAATCTTAAGGAAAAGGGAAAAATAGAGACCAGAAAGAGTGAAATAAATTTCTGCATATGAGTCTATATAAAGTGATTGAGAATTTAAAAAAATGTTTTTATTAGTGAAATATTTTCAAATCAAAATTTTATTCATTTGGAGATAAACATGTCCAAGTTTCTGACTCAACCTTATTCCCAGATGATTATTTTAATATATGGATTGAGTCAAAACAATCAAATATATTGATCCTTTTAAATTCGCTTTGTATCCATAATATCATAATGTATATATTTCATTTAGTCGCCAAGTCAATGAAAAACAACAACAGCAACAACAAAAATTCCCTCTTAATTGTGATGGCTCAATCAGAAGATATTTCTTAGATATATTTACGCATTTCACAAATATGAAACGAGGCGCCGAGCTAAAAAAAAAGAAAAAAAAAAAAAGGCTTATTTTAGGTTTACAAAGAAAATGTGAGCGTTTGATATTGAACTCTTCGGAGTTTTGCTTTCGTTCAGGTTGTTAGATCCTTATTGACAGCATCAACATTATAATAATCAACAATGTGGGTCGAAAACACGGAACCTTTTGAGTCTTTATCGGACATCGCTCTTTGAAAGTCTCTTAGACAGCACCCAATGTTCGTTTAAAGTGGATGAATGTAATTCTTTGCTGATCGGCCAATGGTGTGTCGATGTGTACTATTAAATTGTGGAACATCTATTATGAGTTCGTCCTAACAGCTACTTAGGGTAGGGAATTTCGTTCGTTGTTCTTTCATATAAACATTTTGTTTCTTAAGGATTTTTTTCTCACATACGGTCAAGTCAAATTCAAATAGTTTTAAACACATCTAAAGGAACCCAACAATTATTATCACTCCAGATAAAAGTGAACTTGGATGTAATGGCTATGAAATGGTACCCCACGTTCACCAGATTTCCAGAATTGAAACCTCAGCATCAGCTGCAGTTTAGTGTCACAACCAGGACACCCTTTTTGTGGGGGTTATTACCCCTTTGCAGGGGATACAGTCAGTTTATTTTAAGCCTGCTGACAGAGTGAGCCTAATTTTGGGTGGAGTCTTAGCCCTCTGCAGGAGATACAGTCAATTTATTTCAAACCTTACCATCAAGGACAATGAGCGACTATTGGATCAATTTACATAAAATTATTCTATTTATTCATTTATATAAAGACGAATATTTAAAGTTATGAACAATGCTTCATATGACTCCTATTGTCATGAACTGCAGCCTCACAGCCACGTAAGATGGATATATTCAAATCAAACTTATTTTATTGGAAATGTTCTTCCATCCCTCTCAACAGCATATCCAAAGCTTTTATGAGTTCTTTGGCTTTTCTTATATATACGTCTTTTGAACTCCTTCCAGACAAGTTTGATTATATTAGAGCCAGACCTTTGAGCAGGTAAAGTTTACATCACTGCCATGTATGCATCATGTTTGTGTATAAGATGTAAGGTATTCCATTATGTTGAAGCATTTTCCCTTCTGCCAATTTCATTGTTGTTAAGTATTCCATCAAATTTTATTATTGCTTTTAACCATTCCTTTTAATGTTGGCACAAAACATTCCTTTCCTTCGACCGAATTGTAAAGACTTCATTATATATCTTGGATTGCGTTTTGTACCAACTGGTTTTCGGGCATTTGCATTTGAATTTAGTTTAATTTTCAACATCAAGGTGCTTTTACGTCAGTATTTCCTATCTTACTTTGTCATTGCTAATGTAGGAGATTTTGGGACAGGACTAAATTACTACATATATTATTCCTGGGAGTATATTGTTGAATGCTTACAGTTCTTTAGTAAATATTAAGCACAATTTTTTGAAAGGTGGATAATTTTTCTTCCTCGTATATACAGAGAGAGAGAAAGAGAGAGAGGGTGAGAGAGAGAGACAGTGAGACAGCAAGAGAGAGAGAGGGGGCGAGAGGGGAAGGGAGAGAGGGGAGAGAGGTGTATGTGATAAAAATGAGCGATATATATATATATATATATATATATATATACATATATATATATATATATATATATATATATATACATCGCTCATTTTCACAAAGAGTCCTATCAGCGAGGCTGATTATACACTGACTGGGTACCTTACAAAGGTTATCCTGGTTAGGCCTCTAAAATGCACCTGATGTCGAGGATACATTTCTGGAGCCAATATATCAAAATGAATAGGTCCACTTAGAGATTTGTATTTTTAAAGAACTATTTCTTTCTTGTATACATGTATGTTTCCAGATTGCTGCTTTCATCAGAGAACGTATATGGCACAAGGCCATAAGTATCAGTGTATACAATAAAAAAAAGGACTGTATGAAAAAGGATACGTTATATCAATGCTTTTCTTAAGGAGAATGGCACGAAGTGAAAAACATAGAACCTCTTTCAGGATTTGAACTTGGCTCGCTGATTCCATTTCCTCCGATGATAACCGTAATGCTAACTACGTCTCTGGTAATATTACTTTCATCCAATACTTAATAATCCTTTGAGTTGTCTACTTACATCCAAACAAGATTTATTTATTCATTTTGCGTTACTTTTAGAGTCTATCAGATTTTTTTTTCAACCCAGAACTGTCGAAATATCAGCATGCTTCCTCTGAGTGACGTCGGTAGTTTTTCTATGTCGTCTCTTTCTTTATGACATTTTCATAATCTTCATTCTAAAGTAACTTTCGTATTTTTTTCATCTTAAATCAATTCCACTCAATAGTCAAATGGTAAAATTCACAATCTGTAGTCGATTCATTTAACAAGAGAAATTTGAATTGCGTAATTTAACCCATTGTAACCAAAATCCTCACTTGTGGAGAGTTAGAATTAAATACTTAAATTTTGGTTAGTGTAATGTTTACTTTGCACTTATAAAATCTATATTTATATTGACAGAGCAAAAGTTTAAATGGATATTCCTACGTGTGTACAATGCATTTTTATGTGTTTATAACAATTTCATTATAAATCAGAAAATTAAAAAAGAAATTGGCTTATAATGGACAAATTTCTGAAGATTGGGTCTAGCGTCTCAAAATATTTTTACCAACGCCATTAACGAGTATTAATATGTCCATCTCACCACGTAGTTTGTGAGTATGTAAGAATGTTACAGCTATCTCTGAGGTTTTAATGGGAACGTTTTTAGGAAGGTTGATCTTTATGAAACTTTAAAAAACGAGGATAATTTAAGTATAAACGTCACTTGAATTTGAAACCGACCACAATTTCAATTTAAAAGAGGATTTAAGTAAAATTTACAAAAAATCCACTGTAATCGCTTTGTATTAAACAATTAAATTAAAATCTGGATATTATAACATACGACTTTCGCTAGCAAGATTAATATTAAAACAAAATACAATTTAATTTAACATATTTTAAAAGATGCAACTATAAACTGTGTTTCCTATTGGCAACTCTTTAGGCAAAATTCACATTATTTATTAAAAAACGCGAAAAAGTGGTGTACTTAATTTTGAACTTATTTTTCTTTTTTTTTGCTGTTGGTCCAAAGAAAGAAAAAAGTAAATATTTCAAAATGAATTGGTCCAATAAGAGATTTGTATTTTTTAAAGAATTATTCATTTCGATTTTACATACCTGTATATTTGCTACTTGTTGCTTTCGTCAGAGAACATATATGGCACAAAGCCATATGTATGGGGCACACAATAAGACACAAACTCATTCGTGTAGGCTTGTTATTCGACTATATATATATATATATGAATATATATATATAAGCTTTTGATCTATTGATCACATATGCTAATAGTGCTGTACTGTCCTTGTGGCTTTGTAGATAATGTGCAGAACTGCAAAATCCAGTCGCGCTATGACAGTCACTTTCAAATTAATATCCTTAGAAACGATATGAATCACCTTATCCTACATGCTATGCGTTAATTGGTACCTCTACTATTGTAGAAAGATGCTTTTATCCTTACATAACTCACCAAAGCAGATATGTCATTAAAAGCAAAGGAATCAAATACTAACTTGAATCTACAAATGCTTTATTACCGATATTGAATAGTCTTTGTTTTCAATATTGTAAATATATCAATCATATATATGTGTGTATGCATGCACGCACAGGCGTGTGTGTAAGTGTGTGTGTGTGTGTGTGTGTGTGTGTGCGCGTGCGGTAGTGCTTCACGGAGGTGCCCGTGGTGTAATGGTTACCGTCGTACGAAATGAACACGGTGACACAAGTTCAAATCCTGGACGAGACTGATTGTATTTCACATAGCACTAATACCCTCGGGAAAGGTATGAATCCAATTATTCTCCCTTCAGCTATGTAGTAGGACAGACTGGGTTCTTCAGCCTTGGTGCGGTAACTAGTTTAGGAGAAGGAAAACTCTGAATTCAAACCGGTTAAACTCCGCTTAAAAATTGACCTTGTGTCATATCCTGCCCGAGCGGAGGGTTTGGTAAATATGGTTAGTGCTTCACTGAAAATATATTCATGTTAACCACGAAAAGATATGATTATATATATATATATATATATGATTACCAATATTTAATAATCTCATGTATGATCCGAGTTTTAAAGAAGGAGAATCTTGTATCTGGATGGTATTTTTCTTGATCTTCATCCAACGTTGTCTAGATCCTTTTATCTTCACTATAAATCACGGATCAAAATTTATACATTTTTTCAGTTTTCTTCTCTTCTCGAAGAAATGTGTTCGGTCCTTCATCCGATCAATTCACTGGTGCCTATCTTTCTTGCTTCTAGGATTTCTATTTTGACTCAAATATGCAGTTTAGCGTAACAGCATAAGGAACATTACTGCACATATCTACAAAGCACTAGCTCATTTCGAAGGACACTTGTTTTCTAAACAAAGATATGTCGGCTCTTTATTTCATGTTTGAAATAAACAATTTCAGTGAGAAGTTTTCCAGAAAGTTTAGTTCTTACCGCACGCATATTATAAAAATAATCTGTTACAGGGAACGCTAAGTTAAAAAGAAAGACAAAAATAATCTGCCGCTTTATATGCATATTAATAAGGTGTAGTTTCAAATTTTATATTCAAAACTGGATTATATCTACACCTAATCTGTAAGATAGTTTTTTGTTATTTTGTTGGATTTATTACTCCAAAGTATAAGATATAAATATTTTTGTTAGTTGACAAAATGCGATGTATTAACACAGCCTTCGCATTTAGTTGAATAAAGTAAAGGTTAGTTCTTTCGATCTCTTCTCACCTGTTGTCACCGTTTGCTAACATGACTGACCGTAATATTTTCCAAATCTTCTCATATCTAAAATATCTCAGATGAGGATTATTCCCATTCTTCCATGTTTTCTAACTAGTGTCTCAAGAAACAACGATGAGATCACTGGACCGACTAAAAATGGTGATTAAAAATAATATTTACTATTCAAAGAAATTCAAGGAAAATTCTATTATTATACAATGATATTGTTAAAAATTGATTTATTCTTATGCACCTTGTCGACGGGGCTTAAAGTACACAGATTGTAAGACCCCCTCCAAAGAAGGGGTATCCTGAGAATGACACTAAATTGCATTTGATGATGAGACTTCAGTTCTAAAGATCTAAAGATTGTGGAGTTGATATTCATAGCCATTACTTCCAGATCCACTCTGACCAAGAACTTTTGTATCTGTTAGTGTCTCATCTATGCGTCAAATATAAATTTTGGAAAATTATTTGTTTTTGATTAGATATTTGATACGATATGATAGGTCATTTGTTTGTATTGGGAATAGTTACTTGAAGGTATAATTGTTTACTAAGGATTATTATTATTATTATTATTATTATTATTATTATTATTATTATTATTATTTACTCCTTGCAAGTTTTTCACATCAGCGTTAGCTGATGGTCTTTCACTGGAGTTTGAGTGATAGCAAGTCTCTTCAAGTCTCCAGGACTCTTCTCAGTATTCTGGCCTTTCTCAATAATGCTGTAGTTTGGATGGTCTCCACACGTCCGCCAACTTCCAAGTCCTCCAGGCCCTTTGATAATCCTCTACATACTGTACAAAAAGCACCAATTACAATTGGTATAATCGTCACCTGCATGTTCCACAGTATTTTCTATTCTTTAGCATGGTGGAGGTACTTATCCTTCTTTTCAGTTTTATTCTGTAGTCAGCCGGGACAGCAAAGTTGACAATTTTCCAATTTCTCATTTTTTTGTTAATTATTATTTGGTCTGGTCTTCTAGCCGAGATTTGGTGATCCGTGTGTATGTCAATTATTATTATTATTATTATTATTATTATTATTATTATTATTATTATTATTATTTATTTATTTATTTATTTTTATTTTTTTTACTCATTAGAGTTTTTCACATCAGCTAACGCTGATGGTTTTTACTGGAGTTTGAGTGGCAGCAAGTCTCCTCAAGGCTCCAGGACTCGTCTCAGGATTCTGGCCGTTTTTAGCAATGCTGACGTTTGGATAGTCTCTATCCGTCCACCAACTTCCAAGTCCTCCAGACCTTTTAATGATCCTTTAGTTATTTTGCCTAAGGCACTATATTTTTTAATTTTTATTTAAACCATACAAAAACGTTTAATTTAGATTTTTCTTTGATCAGAATAGTTGATACCACATAAAACTTTCATGCAGCATTCCCCAAACAAATATACAATTCTCGAAAAGAAAAAAAATGTAGCAATAAAACCATTAGAGATAAAAATGAAAAAAAAAAAAAATTATGCATGAAACAAGTTATTATCATATCAGTCTTCTATCAATGTAAGTTATTTACTTAATTGTATTTTTGGTCCGGGACCAGAGTAGTAATTTTGTTAGACCTTTCCTCAAATCTTGTAATAGTGAATATAATCTCGTTCAGGTTTTGTGAGAGTACCTGTGGCATAATGGTGGCCCCGAAGTATACAAGTTCAAACTCCAGTAGCGTTATTACTTTCACTTTCGGAATTATAACACCTGAGAAAGGTATGATGCTCCTTAACTCGCCTGCTATAGGTCAAATCGTATCTCTACAGTTCCTCTACAAGGTTGACATTGGCATTAAATAACTCCCTAAAGATGATATACCATTAAACAATGAAACCCAACCAAATCTTTTAGGGTCCAAATTAATTTTTCAATCGGTTGAGGAGAAATCCTTTTCCGTTTCAAGGTAAAACGAATTCGTTAACTTGCCTATAAAAATGTAAGCAAATCACAGTGCCATACAAAATGTTAGGGATCACAATTAAATATACATATATATAGTTTTGTTTTCTATAGCAATTTTTCTATTATCTAATATTTTATACGTCATTGCAATCATTTATCTTTAAAATATCCACGTTATACGATATACGTTATACGATAAAAATCTTATAATCGATATTACAGATAAACCCTATATATCTTATAGCTATATATATATATATATATATATATATATATATATATATATATATATATATATATATATATATAACAATCATAAATTTCATAAGGACTTTAATCAACACTTCTTTAATAAATGAAAAGGAAAAAAAATGTTAAAATAAATGGTGCATAGAAAATGCTCCTATCCAAGAGACAACATTCATCAATATGATGACGTCTTTATTAACTCGATTTTCTTAAAAAAAGACTAAAGAAAATTGATCACTTCCAAAAGTTCATTGAAAATACTCTGCTCCATTAAATCATCAATTTAATAACGTTTTTATTTAACACGTCTTTAAAAAATAAAAAAAGTGAAAAATTTGATCACATTGAAGGTGGATAGAAATTGCATCACTTTACTGTAAGCAATTTCATAACATCTTTACTTATACATTTGTAAAAAAATAAAAGAAAACAATTGTTCATCTTGTTCCAAGTTGCATAGAAAAATTGCTGATCGATAAGACAATCATGATGAATTTGAAAGCGTTGTAATTAATACATCTTTAATCGATAAAAAAAAGGGGAGAAAATTAGTCATGTTGAAGGTGCAGAGAGATTTGCTCTATTCCTTACGCCTGCCATCTGCAATATACGGATGGGTTGCCACAATATGTTCCCTGATATCACCAAAACAATTCTCAAGTAACGTGGGATAATAAAAGACGTATAAATGAATTGAAACATAACAAGTCAAATTCTTAACTGATACAGGATTTTAAAATAATTACATTTTCATAAAAACAAAGAAGCAGTCTGCTTCTCCACTTCCTGTCACGTATAGAATTTCTTTTAACGAAATGTAATTTTATTTCTTTACGGCTAACATGCTAATTCGACTTTTTAAAATATTATCTTCCTTTTCTCAAACGCAGAAAAATGCAGAAATTAAAACGATATACACCCAAATACACTCTCTCTTTGACTCTGCCACACACACACACACACACACACATGTTTGTATATATTATTTTTCAAGTTTAAAATGGGATAATAATAAAACCTGATGAAAACTCATCACTCTGTTTCACGACGTTGATTGTCAAGTAAGCTAATATTTGACACTACTATTTTCACGCGTCAGATATCTTGAATACTCGCTCACTTGGTGATCGGTCATGAAAAACACTGAATCGGGAGTTTTTAACTTGTTCATAATCATTTCACTCCTTGTGAGTTTTTCCCGTCGTAGGAAATGGACACGGCGACACGAGTTCAAATCCTGGACGAGACTGATTGCATTTCACATAGCACTAATACCCATGGGAAAGGTATGAATCCAATTATTCTCCCTCCAGCTATGGATAAATAGTAGGAAAGACTGGGTTCTTCAGCCTTGGTGAAGCAACTAGTCTAGGAGAAGGAAAACTCTGAATTCAAACCTGTTAAACTCTGCTTAAAAATTGACCTTGTGTCATATCCTGCCCGAGAGGAGGGGTTGCTAAATATGATTAGCTGGTGGTCTTTCTGTGGTATCTAAGTGACAGCAAGTCTCCTCGGGTTTTCAGGACTCTTCTTATTATTCCAGCCGATCTTAACAATGCCATAGTTTGGATAATTTCGATTCTCCCATTGATTTCTAATTCCCTGATTTCATTTAGCTTTTAGGGAACGTTTCAAGCATATCAACCATAATTGGTATTACCTTGGCCCTCATTTATCCGTCAATGTCCTAGTATTTATACATCCTTTCGCTTTCTGTTATTTTCACTTCGTTAAGACGACAAATTCTCTTTTTCTTTGTTAATTAACACTAGGTTTGATCTTTATGAAATATATTTATTCATATTTACATAAACTATGCATAATGTCGTAAATTTTAATAAATATATTTCATACAATTTAATTTCATTTCAAAGCTACAAGACGATAGTCTCACTGTTAGAAGAAGTTTAGCATCGTACTCAGGAGACTAGTTCTACTTGACCCATAGATACTATCACTGCGGGTGAAAGTGGTCCTACCGGGGACTAATGTCAATGAAAATGTACTTTACATTCCCCAAACTTCCAAAAATCTGGAGCCTCACCATCAGTTGGTTTAGTGTCCTATGCATTACCCCTCTGCAGTCAGTGTATTCTACTGTCCCAGTTATAGTCGATGATTGATGAATCTCTCTGCATGTTTTCAATATTAAACCCAATGTCTGCCGTTATGTTGAGTCTGATTGTTACTTTAGATGATTACATTAAATGTCAGGATTAAATCTTTCATTAAAAACGTACAGATTTGATAGAAATTCCTGCTAAATGACGTATTATGAGCGAGGAAAAGTAAGTCAAATCTATAAGTGGCACATGGCGTCGTCAAAATTAGCCAATCTTCTTCAAATCATTCTGAACCTAAAAAATAACGTCTAATTACGTGAATTAATCTTTCCTAATTGTTCGAAATGGATAAATAAATAAAATATGTTTATGTAAAATTAGAAAAAAAATTGGTGCAACTGATGACGGTGCGTAACGTTTCGAGGAAATAAGGAATAAAATAAGAATGTATGGTTCTATTTGATCTGCAACCGTTAAATTTTGTAGCTCAAACAGTGGAGCAGCTATCTGTATTTGTCTTCGGGCCCACCAACCGGATGAGTATGGTACACGGCCTTTTTAAGGTGGAGCCGCGTGTAAGGCCAAAACCCACACGTGCTCGGCATTTTGAAAAATACCTCGGCATTCCCCTAGAGAGAGACGCTTCAGGCGCCAGGCAATTAATCTAAGTCCTCCGAAGAAGATTAAAGCCTAGGAGCAGCCCACTGAAGCCAGAGGGATCACCAATGCCGACCAGAACCGCGCAGTTAACAACACAGCCGGCCAAAGTGCGACCCAACAACTGGATAGTCGCACTAAACACGTGAGTTTGAATAACTTTAGTGTACTTCATGGAAAGGTAATTTTTATGGTACTTCTTGGAAAGCACTATTTAGAGTACTTCATAAAAAGTGAAATTTAATGTAGTTCATGAAGAGGCAAATTTTAGAGTAGTTCTTCTTGGAAAGGCAAGTTTTAGGGAAATTCATAGAAAGTAATGTACTTCATGAAGACGCAAATTTTAGGGTAGTTCTTGGAGAGGAACATTCTAGGGTAGATCATGGAAAGGCAAATTCAATGTACATCATGAAAAAGAAAAAATTAGGGTACTACATGGAAAGGCACATTCAATGTACTTTGTGAAGAGGCAAATGTTATGGTACTGTGGGGGAATAAAAATTTTAGGGTACTTCATGGAAAGGAAAATTTAATGTACATCATGAAGATGGAAATTTTTTGGGTACTACATAGAAAGGCAAATATAAAATACTTTATGAAGAGGCAAATTTTAGGGTACTATATGGAAAAGCAAATTTTAGGGTACTACATCGAAAAATAAATTTTAGGGTACTACATGGAAAGGCAAATTTTTGGGTACTTTATGGAAAGGCAAATTTAATGTACATCATGAAAAATGACATTTTAGGGTACTTCATGGAAAGGCAAATATAACATACTTCATGAAGAGGCAAATTTTAGGGTACTTCTTGGAAAGTCAAATTTTTGGGTAGTTTATGGAAAGACAAATTTTTGATAGTTAATGGTAAGGCAAATTTTAAGCTTTCAAAAAATACACAATTGTCAGGTTAATTCAGTTTTTAATAGAATTTTTTTTATAAATCGAAAAAAGAAAACTTGCTTCTAGAAAAGTCAAAAATGAAGCAGGAAATTCTAATCTAAGATTCTTTCGCGTAATTTGAATATTTTTCTCCACCAGAAAGAAAATATAGTGATTTGCAATCAAGGAAACCTGTTATCTAAAAGAAGAAATTTCATTTACGCCATTAAAAGAATAAAAAGAGGAGTCGACTAAAGCCTTGTTCTCAATCACTTGTGTTGTAGGCGTTTTGAATATTTTGAGTTTTGATTTTCATTGTTGAAATAAAGAACTCGGAGCAATTGAAAATGAAGTATTTATCCCTACTTCCGCTGTAACACAAGGTCTATTTTTAAGTGGAATAAAACTGGTTTGAATTCAGAGTTTATTTTCCTCTGAGATCGGGTCTCTGCTCTAATATTTACCCATATCAAGGTAAACTAGTAAAAAGAGGTGAGTGTTCAGTCATCGTAGAAAGATTTTTTGTTTCTGATCGAGGCTGTTAACAAATAGTCATTGTTTGACGGTATGAGTAGTTGAAATAAAATTTGCTGAAATTTAAAAAACAAAACAAAACAATAAAAAACAATAACTTTCATATCAAAATGAATAATGCTTAATTTTATAAAAGGTTTAAGATTTAAAAAAAATTTGTTGAATAGTCTATGTTCATAACGATGTATTAAAATTAGCAATATTCACTAAAGGAGTTGTATTCGTATCCTTATCTTTTGTCGTAACGTTTCAGAAGTTAAAACATCTATTCAGGTGTCTTAGTCAATAACTTTCTGGAAATGCCGAACTGAACCCTCTATTGACGCTGCTGGCTCAGATGGTTTTTATCCTGCCATCCAGGTTTTGAGGATATCTTATCGCAACTAATACTTCCGGCCTATTTCTCCCTTGAAATTCATCTTATCTCTTTCAGTGGACCAGAGTATATGTTTTATCATGAACTGCCTAACGTAGAGATTGAACACTCTAACCAAAACTCATATTTACTCAGCTTTCTTTCATTTAATGAGGAAAACTTGGAGTTATGGTATGTGTTATAGAAATAAAAACTGGAATTGGCAACCTTGGACGTGACTGTTTGCGTTTCACTTCACGCTTATGCCCCCCCTTAGGGAATATACTTAAATCATCTCTTCTCCTCTAGTTGTGAATAAGTTGTGGGACATAAAGTTTTTTTAGCTGTAGCAAAGAAACCAGTCTAGGAGGTGAAAAAAACTAAACTAGCATTACTCCGCTTAAAATTAACTTTGTTTCACGACATACTTATATTGGAGGGTTTCGGTAGATAAAAACTTCGAGTCTTAACACAAATGCTATTCATAGGTGGTGAAATTTCTAAATCTCAAACCTAAAGTTCAAATATTTAAAGGTCCGATATAGTATTACTTTTTGCAGTTCATTATAACGGCTCATTGGCCTAATGGCTAGAGTGTTCGCCAATGGTCCGGGAGACCTGGGTTCAATCCCAGGTCGCGTCATACCAAAGACTTTAAAATGGTACTTGATACCTCCTTGCTTAACACTCAGAAACCTAAGGTAGGTATCGAGGGTAAAGTGGAGCAATCCAGGGAAAGGAGTAGTGCCCTCCCCTACGCCTCGGTGTAGTAGCTATTGAAAAGGGAGCCTTACGGTCGCCTTCGACTACGGTCGCCAACTTTACTTACTTATAACTGATGTCCTAAATCCAATACAGATGGGGCGGTCCATACTTTTGGTCTTGTACCAAAAATATGCTGCACTTGTTCACTGATGTATCTTCATTATGATTATTATTATAGTCACAACATTTTATCCATTGCATTTTCTGACGTTATTTAGCAGTTTATCGTTGTCTGTAACTCGAACATTCATTGTTCTACTTCGGTCGCTAAGGTCTTTAATATTTGTTTTATCAGTCAATATGTCCTTTATTATTTCATCCTAATACGTATAATTAACAAGCTATTATAACTGATCAACTAATAGACTTGGACCAAAGACTACGCCTTACTCAAGATCAAATTTTACTTATATTTCTAAATATCCGTATTGTACGCGACAAAAAGTTAAAAAAAAGACAAACAGAATCATTTACTGATTAAAAATAAAAGCTAAAAACAGCAGAATTAAGTTTAGATCAGCAGTTTTCTTTTTCTTTTCGTTGGTTGCCTCGAGGTGGTGAAAACAAAGATGGAGAGAGAGAGAGAGAGAGAGGGAGGAGAAGATGAATAAAAGAAGTTGGGGAGGAGGAGTATATGTGTCCTGTATATTTGGAATTTGTTTTTGATAATATTTCTTTTTTCAAACATAAAAGATTTATTTTCTTCGAGATAAGAAGCTGCAAACCAAGAGAAAGAAAAGCAAAAATAAAAACAAAACGAAAACTCTGTATGTGTTTCTAATTGTCTAGAACTATTAATAAACCATTTTAAAAGAGAGAAAAAAAAAGAATTTTAATCAAAAGCTGAAAGTAAATGTTCCTGCTTTTAGTTTCTGATTTTTACTTGTCTATCTTGTCAATTCTTTGAGAATATAATCCATATCGCAACATAACTCAGCGTGAAATTTTAATTTCATTTAAAATTCTATAATATTTTGTTTCCAATATTTTTCAATTTTGGCGTATACGAATAAATCGTTCTTTTTACACTTCAGCTCTTGCGGGCACTGCATGAAATTTTAGTTTCGGAGAATGAACAGTCACAAAAGTATTTTGATTTAACTATGTTAAAAGAAAGTTTCTTTTATTCTAAAGATTATGAGAAAGATAACGAACAGTTAAAATATTATTTTCATTAGTTTCATTTCTTTACTATTTTTTTTTGTTTATTTGATTTTTTTTTATTTGATTGTATTGTACATACATAGATACGTATTGTATTGATTTTATATATATATATATATATATATATATATATATATATATATATATATATATATATATATATATGTAGCTATCGAAAAGGGAGCCTTCGGGTCACCCTCGACTATGGTCGCTAACTTTACTTACTTATATATATATATATATATATATATATATATATATATATATATATATAAGTATTGTGGATGTGCATGCAATAAATGAATAAAGCATTAAAATGTTTAATTGGTTTTTACTCCAAGTGGAATCTTCAAAGATTCAGCTTGTCTATATATCTTTCCTGTTTGTGAGATGATATCTATATATTCCTGTAAGAGGAAAAAAACATGGACATTACTGCCCCATATTTCTAACCTTGAGCTAAACTAAGCTTAGCTTAGTTTATAAGAACAATTGAATAGATGGGGATAATTTTGTCATCTGATGGATAACAGAATAAAACTATTTACAAATACTTAGATCTTGTCAGAGATTTAAAAATCTTTGAAACATGAAGATGATGTTGAACGCGTTTGTAACTGGTGCCCTTGGAATGATCCTAAAAAGCCTAGGAAAGAGACTGGGGGAAGACTGAAGATCAGAAGAGTAATTAAAACAATCATGATCACATCATTGCTAAAATTAGCTAGAATACTTAGAAAAGTGCTGGAGATTTCCAAAATTCCCAAGTACTTGTAAGTTTCCTTTTCTGGGAGCGTCTCATTTTTTCTTGATTTGGTTGTTCTTTTTCTTCCATTATATGTCGTTTTCAGCTTCTCATTATTAGGATGGCACATTTTTCGATGAGCTATATGAATTAGTGCCAACACAGCATCAAATAAACGAATGTCTAGCACCAGGGCACTCAGTTGAAAGTTGTGACGCAGTAAAAATACAAAAACATCTCTGTTAGTTTCAGGACATGAAAGTTTATTGGGACTGCAACGTTTACGGCGGCTGACGAAAAGAGAGAGATAGTTAAAAGAATGCGTCAACTGATTTAGTTAGAAAGAGACTATATACAGAGTGAGGCGAAATGGACAACCACAGATTTAGACATTTCTTCTTCTCCGACCCGGCACCACCTCCGTCGAGTTCTCTTCCATGAAATCTCTGCTTCTCCAACTGCTCCTTCTTCCTCTGGTTCTTATGACTGACTTCGACTGATTGACCGAGTCTTCGAAATCTTCTTAAATATTATCTTAGAATTTTTCCTTAACTAATCTTTTAATCACACGTAATCACTAAAATTTTCTTGTGACACGTCGTTGCTAAATATCAGCTAATATCTACCTAATTGTTTGTTGTTTCATTTACAACTGATTCTAAAACAAACTTGTCACGCTTATTTTGACAGGAATTGACATGCGTACAAAAGACAAGGTTTTGAGCTTTAAACTCGAAAACCCTGTAAAATCGAACACAAATTACTATTTCCAGTAGCGATGATGCCGCTCAGTAACCTACATAGGAAATGCACAGGCGGCTACAAACTTACTAAATCGCTAGAAAAGATCAATAACTTAATGTACCTTGATGATATCAAACTATTTGCCAAAGATGAAAAAATTGTAAACCCTAATAAAGGTTATATAATGAACAATATACACTCGCGATATAGGGAGAGAATTTGCCTATCTGGAATATACCACTCATGATTTACACCTCATCTAAATGTTTTCCTCCAGCTGTCAAATCGACTTTTCAGTTTTTCAAGGTTTCCTCGATAAACTTTATGACTTTGTCGGCTGTCTTGTACAATCTATCATCCACCTTTGCAGGATCATAAAGTTTACTTTTTTTTAGTTAATCCAAGCCAAAACTATGTTTTTTGTCTCATTTTGCTCTCCTTGAAGATGTGTTGATCAACGTATAGTTGACCTGTTTTTCTAGAGCCTTTGTGGTGTCCTATCTGTTTTTCCGTCTGCGGTTTATTATCGCACTCTAAATCTCTTTCCTAATTTGTGCTGTTAGTATTTTCCTCATCATTGGTAGGCACGTTATGGGTATATTGCTGTTAAAGACGTTTCCATTATTATATGGCTTTTTTGATCAGGCTGGTCTTTTCTATTGTCATGTATTCGGATACATTTGTTTCTTCTAAACATCTATTCATTTCGATGGTTGTTATTATTATTATTATTATTATTATTATTATTATTATTATTATTATTATTATTATACTTGAAAGTTACTTACGTAGCTATAATTATTTACATTTTTAGTTGGTTGTTTGGTTATTTGGGTTTTATGGCATATCAACCTTTGTAGGTTTTTTAATGCCGAATCAATTTTTAAACAAATAATCACTTCTATTTAAACAATTAAGTTTAGCATGAGTACACAGTTTAATTGTCAAAAAGATTTTATTTCAAGCTATTCAGTTTAGTCAAACAGTTCTTATCCAGCTATTTCAGTTTTGTATAAGTATAGATTTTGTTTTCACAGTTAAATGTCAAAACAGTTCTATATTAAATAAGTCGGTTTAGTGTAAATACAGTTTCAATGTCAAAAACAGTTTCATTTCTAACAATTCAGTTTAGCAGAAGTACACAGTTTATTATGTAATGAAAGTAAACAGTTTAATGCCAAATCTATTTTAAACAAATAATCACTTCTTTTTCAAACTATTCAGTTGAGCATGAGTACACAGTTCAATTGTAAAAAACATTTCTAGTTCAAGCAAATCAGCTTAGTCAAACTTCTAATTCAAACAATTCAGTTTAACATACGAATACATTTTAGTTCTATTTAACCCATAGATAGGGGCCTCTCAGGTGCTGCCATTCTGGGCCAGAGTGGACCTGGGAGCAATGTCAATGAAGGGGTGATCTGCATTCCCCAAAGCCCTAGCATCCCTGGAACTTCACCATCAGATTGTTTAGTGTCATATGCAGGACACACATTGGGGGTGTCTTACCCCTCTACAGAGGTACAGTCGGTGTATTCTACAGCTCCAGCCGACTGGGCAATACTTTTTTTGAGGCTCTGCCTTGTTTTATTCCCGTCTTGATTCTTAATGGATGCAGCTTTCTCTTCATATCATTATCATACTCTTTGCGAGTTTTTTACACCTAACGTTTCGTAATGGTTCTTCACTGGAATGAGTGACAGCAAGTCCCTTTAGGTCTCCAGGACTCTTCTCAGAATTCTAGCTGATTTCAAAAAATGTTGTACATTGGATGGTCTTGATTCATCTTTTTATTTCTTTCCCTTTTCTAAGTCTGTGGGGACCTTTCTTAGCGTACCATTTACGTTATCATCATTACCCACATATTCTGTAGTTTACTTAGTTCTTTGGCAAGATCTAAGTACTTCCCTGTTCGTTTTCTTTGATTTTCACTCTGTGATCTACCCAGAGGGTGAAGACTAGGCTCTCTTTTTTTCTCTTTTTTGTTATCACTATTTCTGGTCTTCTGGCCTGGATCAGAGGATTCGTTTTTACCTCAAAATCTAGAGTATTTTATGCGTTTTATTCTCCACGACATATTCTAGTTTGTGCGTATAACATATGTTAGCATGGTCAAATTTCATTTTCTTGCACAATTCCCCGTGGAACTTCCAATATTACCTCAGACATAATTTCTAGAGAAGACCGCCCTATGATTTTTCCTGTTTTATCTGGTAGTTGTTGAGTTAATTTTGTCTTTCTTTACGGAACTTTATCTTTAGGTGTTAGTTCTCAGAAACTGAAAATGTATTTTTCCCCACAAATTCCTATTTGATGATTGCATCTTAGTAAAAAAACAAAAAAACAAAACAAAACAAAAATGCTTAAAACTCCGAGTAACTGCAGAGAAAATTCGAGGTAAATAATTATTTTAGTTTATATATATATATATATAAATATATGTGTGTGTATGTGTGTGTGTGTGTGTGTGTGTGTGTGTGAAAATGGAAGTAAAGCCGACAAAATTATGACAGACCGTTGCTGCAATATTTACGTTGCTTTTTTCTAGTTTTCTTGTGTTCTGAAATTCATTATGTAATGTTGCTTTTTAATATTTGTATATTCACACACACACACACACACACACACACACACACATATATATATATATGAATAAGTAAAAAGTAAAGTTGACGACCATAATCGACGGTGACCCTTGGCTTCCTTTTTATTAGTTACTACACTGGATGTGAAGGCGCAGTACCTTAACTAGACAGCTGCACTTACCCTTGATCCACACCTTATAATGCTGAGTGTTGAGCGAGGCAATATCAAGTGGCATTTTTTGAATCTTTGGTATGACTCGACCTAAGATTGAACCCTGGTCTCCCGAGCCATTGGCGAACACTCTCCCTAATAGACCAATGAGCCGGTATTGAACGTAAAACTGGCGATCGTACTCGAAAGTCACCCGAAGGTTAATTTTTCTGTAGCTACAACATCGAGGTATAAGGGAGGGCGCCGCTCTTTTTTCCTGGATTACTCCACTTTATTTTTGATACGTACCTTATAGGAATGTGTGTGTAGGAATGAGGTATCAAGTACCATTGTTGAGTCTTTGGTATAACTCGACCTAGTCTTCCAGGCCATTGGCGAAAACTCTACCCACCAGTCCAATGGTTTGGATTGTTGGATTTTATGGCATATCAATATTTGTAGGTTATTTAACGCCAAATCCATTTTTATGTCAATAATCTGTTCTATTTAAAACAATTCAGTTTAGCATAAATACACAGTTTAATTGTCAAAGACATTTCTATTTCAAAATATTCAAGCAGTTATATGTAACAATTCAGTTAAGTGTAAATGCAGGTTTGATGTTGAAAAACAGTTCTATTTCAAATAATTCAGTTAAGCATAAGCCCGAAGTTTAAATGTAAGTACGGTTAAATTTTCAAAAACATTTCTATTTCAAGCTTTTCAGTTTACTCAAACTATTCAGTTTAGCATAAGTATGCTGTTAGTTCTATTTAATCCATAGATAGGACCCTTATCAGGTGCTACCACTCCGGGCCAGATTGGACATGGGAGCGATGGCAATGAAAGAGTACTCCGCATTCCCCAAAGCTCCATCACTGCTGGAACCTCACCATCAGATTGTTTAGTGTCATATCAGGACACTCATTAGGCGAGGGTCTTACCCATCTGTAGAGAAGCAGTCGGTATATTCTACAGCCCCAGCCGAGAGGGCAACCGGTCCAGTGGGCCGGTATATATATATATATATATATATATATATATATACATATATGTGTGCGCGCGCGCGCGTGTGTGTGTGTGTGACTGTTTACATGCGTATACATGTGCGAACGCGTGGTGTGCGTGTGTGTTGCTTTTTATATATCGCATATTAACATAACTTTTAATTAATGCAATAAGTTTTTTTAAATTCTGGAAATTCATCGTGTTTATTTTGATTTAAGCTTGGATAAATATAATATTATGCTATTCAATGATTCATTTAGATTCAGATTTTCTCATATTTCTGTTCGTATTGACAATCAAGATTACCTATCTTACGTATCTTATTTGCATAAGTACACGTTCTTGATGGCTAAATATTTTTGCAAATAAGTAAATGTAGTTTCCTGTCAAATAACTGTAAGACAAGATTCTTTTGTTGTTGCAGCTTACGTATGAGCTGCAGTTCCAGCACCATATCTTCATTCTTTCAACTCCTTCTGGTAAGAACAACTGCTTCCTTTCTTATTTTCTTCTTCCTTAACCAAAGCTAAAATTCTTGTTGTATCTGCCGGCTCTCGATCATAACCTTTGGAAATTTCCAAGAACCGAGTTGTTCAGTTGATGAGGAGACAATAAATATTGTTCAAAATAATTGTCTAGGATTCTGCTGATGAGCACTTAAGCTTGCATAGCAAACACTTTCAATCTTTTACAAATTACACATGAAAGATGTACTTGGTAAGATTTGCTTTGAGCACAGAAGCACTGAAGACAGATATTATTTCAAAATGCTATCAGAACTTGGTGTCCGAATACATTCAAATAAACCCCTGGCAAAAATTCTACGCCCCGCTGCTGATCACCAAAAACATTTCTATGAAGAAGCCGAAAATTATCTGTTCTAAAAATTGCATTATTTATCTGATAGACAGCATCATTTGATATATTTAATGCGTTCAGACATCACAACCCTAAAGAGGGTTAAAATTTGTACTCTGGTTGTCATGTCTATTTTCTAAGATGGTAAGCATTTTACAACCGCCTCCAAATCATTCTATATTGCATAATGGACTTAATATTCTAACCTAAAAAGTCATTGAAATGAAAATAAAAGAAATTATACCATTAAATTTTATCAAAATAAAAAACAAACAAATTCATAATCAAAGAATGAATATATATTGTAATCACACGCTCAAAGAGTGCTCAGGATCGCCTTGTCAGTGATGTTCTTGTGGTCCTTACAAGTTTAGGGTCTTCCAACATCATACTTGCTCTCCCAACCGACCCTACCGAAACTATTATTCCGGCAAGCGATCCTGCAGTAAAAAAAAATTACCAAGTACGCAATACCGCAAAGCACACACCTGAAAAAGTCATAATACTACTACTATTTGTTTTTAAACTGGAAGTTGGCAATGAGAAACGACAGACGTCACTTCCCTTCCTGTCGCGACGAGTTAAAAAGGTAAACAATCACTTGCTCATCTTCTCCTCCTGGATCTTGTAGGAGTATACTCACACGTATACGTACATATATATATATATATACAATTGTGTAATCTTGGTCTTTACAAATATATATATATATATATATATATATATATAAATACTGATGACAATAAGTAAATTAAAACTTAAAAAAATCAAACCATAAAAAATACTCGACCAGACAGTTGTAGTAAGACGCTGACAGTAATAATTCTATGAGAAGATAAAATCTTTATCATAGAAAACAAATCTTGATAATGCCAGTAATAGGTTTTTTTTTGCTTCCTGTTACCGTTCTTTTCTTTGTTTTTATCTTTTTATTGGAATCTTTGTACAAGTTATTCATTAAATTATATGCATATATATGTACATTTGGAAAACTAAATCTTTTCTTTGTTTTCTCTCTCTTTATTTACTCCACCCTTCATTTCCACTCCCTCCCAAACCCTTTCTCTTTTACTATCAAATCCCGCAACGCTCTTTAGTCTCTGTTGTGCTCCATGGATCTGATCTTTTAATCCATAACCATCTCGACGATTTTTCAGCCGATTCTGAAATCGCTCTGATGGCCTTTCTCTTTATTCTCCTATCATACCTAGTCGACCTAGAATTCTGCGTGAAGATATTCCTGCCAAATCTGGGCAGCCAACTTCTATCGGATAACATGCTGTCCGTGATTTGTTGGATTTGCATTGTTCTACAAGCTCCTGATATTTTTCAAGCTTTCATTCGCAGGCCACTTCCATATTTTCCTCCCACGGGACTGTCAATTCTATCAGCACAACCTGTCTTGTTTCGCTTGACCAGAGAATTAAATCCGGACGCAGGGCAGTTGTTGCGATCTGCTCCGGAACTTTCAATCGTTCCCCGATATCTACTCTCAACTGCCAGTTTCGGGCGGAAAGAGTTAATTTTACACGCAGAGGGGGCGGGATTCGCCGGCTTTGAAGAAGTATATTGGCCTCGCCACCAGATTGAAGATGTTCGCACGGATTGCAGCGTCCACTGTATCGGCCACCGTCCGAGGTACTTGGTCATGTCTCCAACTGTACCTTCCATCACCTAGTACACTAGGACAGGTACTCATAATGTGTCTTAGTGTTTCTTTTCCGGCACAGAGTCGATACGATGGTATTCCACGCTTCCCTCAAGTAAATAAGTTCGCAGGACGCGGTAGTACGTCATACACTGATTGCACTAGAAATTTCAACCGACTCGCGTCTGCGTATCAAATCTTTAACCAAATTATTCTGCTTTTCATAAAGTTCTCCCATCGGGTCCATGCACCCTGCCGGGATAGTCCCACCATCTTGCCTCTTCTTTCTTTCTCAAGGCTAACGCGAACCTATTCCTGGATTAGATTCCGTTTCTGCTTTCCCTTGGCTTTATGAATTTGGATACTAAGGAAGTAGCGCAGGTCAGATCGACGTATTGCCACCGCCAAGACAAAAGCTTTCTGCCTTAATCGCTCCTTAGCTTACCCTAGTCATTTCATTGCACTCCATTTCCTTTCAGTGCAAACTTCGATGCCAACTGACGCAACTTATAGATTTTTAGTCTCTATACAGCATAGCTTTTCTCGTTCGTGAGACTACGAATTCCTCCACCAAGCCTTTAAAGGGGAATTGAAGTGCATTTGAGGTGCCATATAACGCGGCACTACTCAAGCTTCTTGGAAGCCCTAGCCATTTTCGAAGGTAGATATTAATTTCATTTTCCATGGCTTCCATTATTGTCATTGGGGAGTCATAAACAAATAACGGCCACGGAATCCCAGGGTACTGCTTGCTAATTTATCCACGCTTTGAAACGGCCCGGAGACCGTATTTGTCCACTTAGGCCAGTCATAACTCTAGGTCGCCTCCTGCGGCTCGGACAGCATTGGTGTCTCTCAATGTACTATTGAAAATCTTTCCTAGGCTCTTTAGATGGGTATCGTTGTACCCGATAGTGAAATACGGAATTTATCCACCGTTCTCCCTTTCTTCATGACGAAAGACCTCGATTTAGCAGGCTTGAAACTCATCCTCGCCCATGCTATCAGTTTTTCAAGGCTGCGAAGGATCCACATGTTCCCCATAAACGATATAATTGTAACAGTCAGGTTGTCTATATATGCTCTGATCGGTGGCTTTTGCACTCCTGTCTTCATTATTGATCCTCGACACTCGATTTCAGTCGATTTCACAATCATATTTATGGCCAGGGTGAAAAGGGTAACTGAGAGCGTACAGCCAGTAATGATACCTATCTCCAGTCTATGCCACTTGGAAATTATTATCCTAGAGGAGATTCTCATCTGAAAGTTATCATAAAAGCCCAGGATTAATTTGCTGATTTTGCCTGGTACATAGTGTCTCTTAAGGGCTTCCTCTACCAATTTATGCAGGATAGAACCGTATGTGTTCGTGAGGTCCAACAAAAAACGGCGATGCCACCCCTACTTTCTCTGGCTTCCCTCCATATCTAGGTAACGACTCCAGTATGTTCGAGACATCGCGGAAAACCTGGAATCCCGCTCTTTTCTACCGAAGTGTCAACGTTATTATTCTTTAACAGAAATTTGTTCAGTCGCCGCGATAAAATGCTGAAAAAGATTTTACTCTCGGTCTATAACAAAAAAATACTCCTAGATTGATCTATCTCTCTGGAGTTTTCTTTTAGAATCTTCTAAAGAAGCTGAAGGAGAAACGAACAGTGTTTACAAACGCTGTATGGAACTCTGCTAGGGCCTGGAGCTGAGGCTGAGGCTGATCGAGCCGCCTTCACTACTTCTCTCGCTTCCTTCCAGTTTGGTTCATCTAAGTCAAATTCAGTCATTGGCTGTTTCGGGCTAATGGCGGCTTCCAGATGTCGTAGTTCCTTGTCCCTGCTTGGGTTACTCAAGGTATGTCTGAGATAGGTGTTCATATCTTCCGCTGGTCATTTTAACTGGCCGCTCCGCTTATCGCCGAAGCAGAAGGGATCTGAGAGGAATGACGTTCTCTTACTCGCCCTTTCTTTCGCACACCTCCTCTGCCATTCAGCTTTCCGAGTGGATCTTAGCTTCGTCCTCAAGATCTCTCTAAGCTCTCCTAATGGCTGGCGTTCTACCTCATTTACCTGTTTGTACTTTTTCTTGAGTGCCCTTAATTCACTCCTTAGGTCCTGTATCTTCTCAATCCTACGTTTCTTACGTTAGTATTTTTTCCTTTTTCACCTTCACGTAAGCCAAATTTTTCCTGGACATAACTAACGATAATTGTTGATAGTATGTGTAACCGTCTGTCAGCGTTGCCTTTTCATGTAGTCCGGATAATTTTGCTTACGTCATCGTCGAATTAATGCCATTTACTTCTGCATTTTGCTGAAGGTCACTTGATCTGCTTATAGTCGACTCTGCATGGGATTGTTTGGTCTATTGCACGGAGGGACTGGGTACTGTCGTGTGAGTTCTGACCAGGGAGTAAACCTGTGCGTAGCGTATGACCTTTCTCATCCATACATTTCATCCTAGGCTGGTGTATGCCAAGGCCACGCAGATTTTTACATTCTTTTCCACAGTCGCAAATCATTTATATCTGCATATGACATTGCTTATCAATTCAACTGTCAATATGATACATTGCCCTGTCGGCTGGGGCTACAGAATACCCCGACTGCTTCTCTGCAGAGGGGTAAGACCCCTCCAACGATGACACTTAAAAGTCTGATGGTGAAGTTCCAGTAATGCTGGAGCTTTGGGGAATGCGGAGTACCCCTTAATTGCCATTGGTCCAAGGTACACTCTGGCTCGGAATGGTAGCACTTGATAGGGTTATATCTATGGGTTAAATAGAACTAAACTGTGAACTTATGCTAAACTGAATTGCTTGGAATAGAACTGTTTTTACATTTAAACTAAAGCTTATAGTTAACTGAATTGTTTAAAATAGAATTGTTGACTAAACGGAATAGCTTAAAATAGAAATGTTTTTGACAACTACACTGTGTACTTATGCTAAATCGAATTGTTTTAAATAGAACTGTTTATTTGTATGAGAATACATTTGACATTAGATAACCTACAAAAGTTGATATGCAATAAAACCCAAACAAACAAACCAATATGATACATTCTATTAAAGATTTCTACGATTCATGAAGATCTTCAGAATTTTTCATTTGTTTAAAAATAAATAGTTTTCCATTTTGAAAAGCAATAAAGATTGATTTTAATGTGATGTCAACACATCCAGGGTTATTTTATGCTCTGATGTTAGGGAATTGCGTTCATTGAATATTTAGATTTTTACATAGTTTCTTAAGAGTATTTTTGGCATTTATGTGATATCAAGTATCTATATGATATGAAGTATTGTTAATACAAATAATTTTCAGATGTATTTTACCCATAGATGGAACCCTAACAGATACTGATACTACAGGTTTTAATGGGCTAGAGTATAATGGCACTGATGGGATGTTTCACATTTCCCAGAGCATCGAAACTGGAGTTTCAATAAAAGCAGTTTAGTGTCATACTCTTTTTTTAGGGGATCTTACTTCTTTGAATGAGATCTAGTCAGCAAATTCTAGCTCTGCTCAGAAAGCTAGCAGTGAAGAATCTAAAAGAATGTTGATAAGTATGGATACAATCTGAAGATCTCATAAGAATTTGGTCATAATTGAACACCAGGATATCCATTTTTCACTCACCAACTGTAGATGGGTTGAATGACGTAATTTGCATGATTATCTTCAGTATACTTTTCATTTTTGATGACAGGATTTTGGCAGAATTAAGCTGAGTTTAATAGGGACAGAGTCAAAAAATGGCAAACTCAGAATAATCGATTGTATATTTATGTAAATCAACAGTGGAATGAAACATTGTCGCTCACAGGAATAATGAATGACACACTATATCCGGAATGGTGCGTTAACATTTCAAGAAGCCATTCATTAACTACTTTGAAGGCTCCTCATCGCTTCATAAAATGATGTGATTGAAAACACATTTGACCCTTAATTTCCAGGCAATGATATCAACTATCGTTGGCCTTGGATTCTTCAACAAAATAAGTCTTAGAGTGTTGTGTCCACTAGGAACATTCCTTGTTAAATTTAATGGGAGTCTCTGTTCTACTGACTAACGAATTAGTTGTTTGCTGCTATCAGAATTTATTGATGGAATATAGAAGAAAGATAATGAATAGCCCAATTTTTGACACTTTCTTTTCACACTCCGATTTGAAAACCATCCTTGAATTGATAGGCAAGTTAACTCAGTATTAACTAAGTGCCCTCGTCAATCCATAACATAATTGTTTCACGTCTTCTTACTTCTTCAATTGTGATCTCTCACCTTTACAAGTCTTTTTCTTTTTTTTATTTTTACGCACACCTGTGTATGCGTTTTTATATTTCACGCCTAAATGTCTCCTCTGACACATCTCACGTTTCGCTTTCCATTCTATCAAATTCTGAAGAACAACTTCTGATTTAAACCGCTTTGTTGGTTGTGTAGCACTACGGCACCAGATAAACGTAAGTGCAGCGTTACCGGTGCTAACACAACACCAAATAAACAAGTTTGTAATTCTACGGCACCATGTCGAAAGTTGTAATATAACAAAAATACAAAACTCTATTAGTTTCGGGATACGAAACTTTATTGCTACTACTCTTTTCATAGTAGTCGCCAAAAATGGAAAAATTAGATGATGAAATGCATCAATTGATTAAGTAGATAGAGACTACGAACCGTGGGATGGACAATGATTTTCTTTACTCACCGTTCACTGGTGCAGGCTCGTCGGGTACCTCCCACCCCCATCGGTGACTCTTCGTCGTCTTTCGATTCTTGTACCGATACTTGCCCCGTTCCCGACTGTGACCGTCTGAGCCTGCGTCTTTTAATCCCTTTCTTATATATGTTCTAATTATTTTCTATGCAATCATTGAATCACACGTAATAACCGAAACTTTTAAGTAACACGTCATTACTAAATTTCAGCTGATATCTTCCTGATTATTAATCTTAATATATTCTAAAACAAGATATCCAGTTTAATATGACACGAGTTGACACGTTTATGTAAAACAAGGTTTACCTGCTTTGACCTTCAGAAACTGAAAACTAGCAACTACGAACTTAAAGTTTAGCTAGAAAAAAATTATCACGAAAATAATTTACTAAAATCCCTAATTATTCTACAGTGGGGCTTGGAATACGCTGATTGTATGCCGAATTGCTTAACACTCAGCATTTTAAGGTACGGATCAAGGGTAAAGTCGAGTAATCCAGGGAAAGGTGAAGCGCTCTCCTGTATACCTCGGTGTAGTAGCTATTGAAAATAGAGACTTCGGGTTACCCTCAACTATGGTCACCAACGTCATGATACTGACAAGTTGTAAGACCCCACCAAAAGGTAGACTCACTTAGTCGGTAAAGCAAGGAAAAACTGACTGTATCCACTGCTGAGGAGTAAGACCCCAGTCTAAAGTATACCCACTCAATTAACGGGGCTTCGAACAATGATTGTATGCACTGCAGTTGGATAAGACCCCCAATCCCTCCCCCAAATTTTTCCTTGGGTATGAAACTCAACTGCAATTGATGATAAGGCTTCAGTTCAGGAGTTTTGAGGGATATGAAGAAGCCCTTCATTGCCATTACTCCCGAGTCCACTCTGACACGGAGGGTTAGTACCTGTTACAATTCGATTTATATGTCAAATAGATCCATTTAAAAATTATCTGTATTATATAGGAATATTTGATATCCTATAACCATGTGTAAAAAATTCTTCAACTGCACAAAAATTCCCCAGCCTCTTGGCGTATAATAAACCCACTCATGCCGTTAAAATCAAACAACCTAATTTATACGTGCTGCCAAGAATTAACCCTCTACTAAGAGAAAATGTCCCCTAAAAGATATAACGTTTTTTCAGACATGTAAGGATGTTACAGTATTTACATTAGGTTGCAAAGTCTACATTACTCATATGATTTTTTGTTATCAAATCCCGCTGAAAGCACGGCACATACTGACCCTCTCTCGTCATCGATTCCTATCATCGATTGCTCCGATATGTCTACTTAGTTGCATTCTCCGTCCGTAATGAGTTGATTTAAGTCTTTGTTTGTCGGTCAAAACTGCTATATCTATGTACAGGAGTGGACATGGCTCCTTATTGTTTAAAATTCAGGTAGTGTTTTATTCGAATACAAGTAAAGGCCAATCCCTCCCGGTGTTTACTGAGCTGAAGGAATTCTGATTGTGTTGAGTTATTTGCAAGAAGTGCTAGGTCGTCTGCATATTATGTGTCTGATATTATTTTTTGCTGGATATCGTCTGCTTCTTGCCTTTTTCAACGTAAAAGCATTTTCTTTTAATAGATTTATGGATGTTCGAAGTACGCAATCTAGGCAAAGTATAGATAAATATGGTACTAATGTATCTTTTTGCAAGACTCAAGTGTCACCATCGGGTCAGCGAAACATTGCTTTTGTATTTTTGTATAGCATCATAATTGCAGTTACAATTTCTTTGGATAGACCATATGCAACTTGTATTTGGTCCATCTTTCCTTTGAGAATGGAATCGAATGCCTTAGAGAAATCTTCGAACAATAGTGCTGCCTCGAGATTCTTTATTCGTATATTTACGATGATTCGATGGATTGTCAGAATCTGTGAGGTTGTGGAGCGATTTCTTCGGAAGTCGTTCTAAGTCTCCCCAAGAATTATGTCGATTTCATGTCAAATACGATTGAGAACCGGGGCATTAAAAACTTTGGCATCTAGAGCAGAAAGATTTACGCCACTGTACTTCTTAGAGATTCCGATGTCACATTTCTTAGGGAAGGGAAGGTTGCAACCTTTAGTCATTGTCTCTATTTGTTGTATAGCCATATCAATCACAAACGTTATATATATGCAAAAACACAGGCGAAATCAAATACAGAGGCGACTCCGTTGTTCAGGTACGAACGTTTATTAACTTCTTGACTTCTGAGTTAGGTTCTTCGACACGAGGTGAGAGAGACACAATTCTTAATCATTCTATACTAACAAAACTCGAACGCTGGGCACATCTCGTAGTCTTTAAGATCTCTGTCGGTAGAAATCTGCAGAACTCCATGGTCAGACTTCAACTTCTCAACACCATGGTCTTCACTCAACTTCAACTCTCGACATGGCCAAAGTCAACTCCCAACTGGAATGGCTCCAGTCGAGTACCCAACTCCGCTGGCCTACAGTAAAAACTCAACTGGACTGGCCTCCAGTAAACTACCAGCTCGACTTGCCTACCGTCGAGTACCTAACTGACGTGTTTTTCAAAATAGCCGAATTCTCAGCCCATCGCATCCGGGCATGACGTCATTCACACTCTAGTCTCATTCCCTATCTGGGGTTTATTATGACAATTGAGATTGTCATATCCTCAGCGCACGAGCGTAAACTGTACCCAATGTCTGTGCACTTGAACTAAGAGCCGAATAGTTCAAAGCCCAACCAAACTGAATGATAAAATATGATTAACGAAAAATAATATAAAAAAAACCATTCCGTAATAATATAAGTTGACTTTTGTTTATAGACTGTGTTGCATATTCGGAGAAGTATCTCGACAACTTTTCTTGCTTTCCATATGTTAATGAGTATTTCGTTGATGACTGTAGCTTTTCCGTTTTTAATTTTTTTAATTATGCGTCAAGTTCCGTAAACTTTCTAAGTCTCATGTTTAGCGAACTATAATATTTTTGAATAGTTTCGCCTTTGATTTCAGGAGGGTTTCTAAGCACATTCTTAAAGTTTTCTTTCTACAGGAGAAGTTTTTCTTCTTGGCTGGTGACTTTTAGTTTTTCTATTGCGGTGTTTTTCCTTCGACTTACTTCATCTAGTATTTACCGTGCAATTAGTGGTTGTCTATTTTCAACGGAATTTCTAATTTTATCGATTTGGCTTATTCTAATTGTGATTTTTGGTATGTTTTAGTTAGTTCTTTTTGGGAGTTTTTAAATTTCTGAGCGTTAGAATTTATTAGTTTCGTGTTTGATATTCGTCATTTGGATTATGTGTTTCAGATATCTCCAGAAAAGTATCATATTTGTTTCTTACGCTTACCGTATACTTTTTTGCTTCTTTTTTCTATTGATGAGTGAGGATCATTCATAGTGAGTAGTTTTGACGGCTTGTTTCGTCAATGTGCGAAAACTCTGGTGATTCGTTACCAAGACGATTCTGTGATTGGAATATACTCCTTCAAAAGAGGACGATGCCACACATTTCCGAATTCTATTCATCCACTTCTTGTATATGAATATATAATATAGCTGTGCTATAGTATTGTTTGAGTAGGTGTATGTCCATAGATTTGTCTCCCGTTTTTGGAATTTAGGATTTAAGCATGAAAAACCGTTCTCGAGTGAAAAATCTGTTAAATATTCACCATTTTTATTTAAGAAATTGTGTATGCAGAATTTATAATTTTCATCTTTGTCTATTTGACTATTCATATTTCCACCGATGATTAAAACATTGCATTTGGGAACGTGTCGAGCAAGAGAAGATAAGCCGTCAGATATTCACTATTAGTATTGATGGGACTGCATGAACCAAATGACTTTGTTGTACAGTGAACTATCTGATCCTGTCCATTTACATAAGAGGTTCTTCCGCCCAGCATTTGGTAAAGCTGGGCGTTGAACTATATGCCTTATTTTACATCAAACATGCTGCATCCCATGGTTTCCTTTACTATATGCGTGTGCAGCTCGTGAAATAATCACCTCCCTCAGAAATACTTATCCGGTGACTAGCCGGGCAGGATAAGTGAGTGATTATGGAGACGAGGAAAAAAGGCCCTCTCTTTATTTTCTTTATCTAAATTAAAGTTTAACTAACCTATTTTAACTTGATTTGGCACCTGCCTGATTATCAGTTATCATGCTTACACAAAATTCTTAAGAAATATATATATATATATATATATATATATATATATATATATATATATATACTAATCAAATATCTACCAGTATTCACGGTACCAGAAAAAAAAAAAACACCTGGCCAGGAACAAGAGAAACAATATCTCGAATCATGGTCCAGAGGAAAAAGAAAAAAGTTTTTTGGGTAAAAAAGAAAGAAAAGACCAACCTCGTCCGACTCCTTGAAAAAAACCAAGGGGTACTTAGTCAGTGGCCAAAAGAAAACCAAAAAACCCTCCGCGAATTCTGCAATGCTACTATTACTAAAGTGCTCAACATTAAACAATGGAGCCAATTATAGAATTAACTTATATCGCTAGTCGAAAATCTTCTACTAAAGTTTCACCTTAACGGATCATTAAGAAACACACGTACCAGATCATCACAGGTTTGTTCTCTCTTGAATATATATATATATATATATTAATTTTGTGTTTTTATTCAGTCCACAAAATGACTTTAATGCCCGAATTTCCGTTATTTGAAACAGTCCTCATGATTGAGAGTAATTGTTTAGCAGACATTTTTACTAGTTAGAAATTGCTATATTTTTGGAAAATAAAGAATTATGTTTTCTTCTTTTCCAAAGTCTAAGTGAGTCAAAAGCTTTTAAATGCATCAGCCAGTTCGATTTTTTTCTTCTTTTATGAACCAGGGATTTTGGTATTGGATAGTTATTGAGGTTACTAAGACAGTTGAGCAATTAAATAGATAAATATTACTAACTTATATTTTCCATTTTGGTCAGTGGTCACATTTTGGAAGCCTGTTTTCAATGAATGGGAAATCAGTACGAAAGTTTTTCTGTTTTGAACTCCCCCCGCCACAACCACCAACGTAACATATCAATATTAGTTTAAACAATAGAAAACAAGATGATATCATTAATCAGAACAGTTTAACAATCATGAAATTAAATTGAAAAGTTCTGAAGTCAAATCAACAAAGTTAATAATCTTGGGACTAATACCAGCATTTTCTGAGACCAGGAAACAATATCATCACTGAGCGAGAATCAGTCTGACTTCTTATTCAATTAAACAAAATTAGCCAGTTTAAAACTTACTAGGGTGTCCTGATCTTATATCTTACAGTGTTTATTTTCTTTTAATAAAATAGCAAAAGAAAAAAACAACAAAAAACAAAAACAAAAACAAAACAACAACTACAAAAAAATGGAACTTTTTGTCTCTGAATATTCCTTTGATCCATAAAAGCCTTATCGTTTTCACATAAAAATTCAGTTGATCAATTAAATCCTACCGAGGAGATGTTCGTGATATAGACTTCAACTTGTCAAAATTTGCTTGTAGACATTTTTTTAATTTAACTTCAAGATAAAATTAATACATAAATACGTAATATAATGTAATAGTATTCAAAAAATTGTATTGAATTTGAAGAAATACCAGATTTTCACACGCGACAAGAATATTTATTTATACGAAATATTAATGTTTGTATATATTATACAATTATAAGCTCATCTAAATCTTACAATGTTATAAGCCACATAGCAAGTTGCAAAGGCACGACCCAAGCGATGTGCTGTATATCCTCTTAACTCTCTGTGAGTCTGAGGTAATGTGTATGTAGACAGTAGCATGAACAATTAAGAAACACACGTACCAGATCATCACAGGTTTGTTCTCGCTTGAATATATATATATATATATATATATATATATATATATATATATATATATATATATATATAACAAAAAGAAAAACGATTTCGGAAAACCGTTTCAATAGAGGGGTTGCATATAAAAGTGCTCGTATATTAGCAAAAAAAAGCTGTAGAAAAACTGAAGTATTTATTACTTCGTAATCTTCGTGCGTTTAAAAAACGACAATCATCATACGAGAGTTTTTTTCTTCCACAACATCGGATGATTATGTTTTTTGTCGGTATATAGGATGAAACTGCAATTTATATGAATAAAACAAGGGGATTGAAATTTGTAATGTTTCAGAATATTTATCTCTTCAGAATATATAAATCTCTTCGTGGACCTACCTATTTTAGAATATTTCATTCTATCTTTGGACCTACAACAACAAAAAATTATATATATATATATATATATATATATATATATATATATATATATATATATATAAATATATATATATATATATATATATATAAAAAATTACATATATATATATATATATATATATATATATATATAGATAGATAGATATATGTGTGAGTGTGTGTGTGTGTGTGTGTGTGTGTGTGTGTGCGCGCGCGCACGTGCACAGGAATATATTAATTGCAATACATAGTGTTGAGACACACGCACGTACGTACGTGGAAATACATACACAAAGAAATAAACAGGTTTATAAGGTTGTTAATTTTTTGATGGCGAACTCGGCGGTCGAGTAAGTTCAGTATTTACAAGATGATCAAGTCGTTTCGCCATCTTACAAATAAGGACTGTTTGAAAAAACTGAATGACTTCGCTAGGTTGATGTATACAACTATAGATTTTAAGAAGATGATTGGTCCGTAAAATTAATACATAATCCCATTAATATCAATGAAAGGTTTTTGAACCCATGTATGAGACAAAATTTCATATAAGTTTGGCAGATCTTCCTAGATGTAAACTAATTCTTACTCAAATACCATACAATTGCTAGACATAATAATTGTCTTCTCAGTTGCTGTTGTTTATGAAATACAGTACGGCACATTCTTGGTATATTGATTAATTGATGAAACTATTTTTTACCGTCCTTATATATATATATATATATATATATATATATATATGTGTGTGTGTGTGTGTGTGTGTGTGTGTGTGTGTGTGTGTGTGTGTGCGCGCGCATGTCTGTGTGTCTGTGTGCGTGTCTCTGTGTCTCTGTGTGTGTTGTACATATTTATTTTAAAAGAGAATAATTACATATATAATGTTATCTGACAATATCATTATGAGACATTTCACTTATACCGATTCATATATCGGTTTAAGAATAACTAATACCGATTCATCAGACACAGCAAAGAGTTCTTTTAAACAACAAAAACCAAGTCCATTTCTCGTTTAGGTCGTTTTTACCTTACTGAGAACTTAAAAATTTTGTATTTTCATTTTTTAAATTCGCATTATATGATGAAACTGTATAAGCAAACCATACACGAATAAACAGTTTTTTTTCAATAACTTGATTTTATTTTTTCAGGTATATTGCATTCACTAACGTACTCATAAAAGAACAGGATATAGGTTGTAATCAGAGTTCATTCAATCCCACCGGTGGTCAAAACAAAAGAACCTGAATTTGGTTGATTCGTTGTGTTTTTACGGCGGGTCAACCCTTTTCGGCTCATTTAATGCCGAATTTTGTTATTTTGATAAAAGTTTAAAACCATTCAGCTTAATATAAGTATATTTTTTGTTTGTACACTGTTAAATGTCAAAAGTGAAATTTTAAAAATTCAGTTTAGCATAATTACACAGTTTAGTTCTTTTTGACCCATAGACAGGAACCTATCGGGTGCAACCATTCTGGATCAGAGTGGACCTGGGAGCGATGGCAATGAAGGGGTACTCCACATTCCACAAACCTCCAGCATTACAGAAGCCTCGCCATCAGATTGTTTAGTGACATATCCATGTCACTCGATAGGGGAGTCTTACCCTTCTGCAGTGGTGCAATCAGTGTATTCTACAGCCCCAGCCAACTGGGCCATATAAGAACTATTGGCAACAAATAATCTCATATAAGAATATTCCAAATTGTTTAAAATGACGTAATAATTTAATATAAGATTTATTCGACACAAATTTTAGTAGTATTTTTTTTGTCAAATACCACTTTTATGCGAATTTTTTAGGAGGACGAACCCACCACTTCCCATATAAAAAAGATACATGCATACATACATATTTTATGTCCCTTTCATAAGAACATCACTCAAGAAATTTCACAAATTTCTACCTTATCAAAACTCCTTATTTCTATGTGGAGACTTGCTATGGGTCATTATATCGTGACAATAATTGACTTGTATTTAGGAATAAAAGTTGCAGAAAGGTAGATAAAATAAAAAATGAAATATGTTTTTTTGACATTAACATTTAATTTTCAAGACAGAATTTGTTAGTTTAACAGGAAGACCAATATTATATCCGTATATACGAGGATCATTAAATAATATTCCAGACTTTTTTCGTATTGGCACTTTTATTGATAGTACACGCATAAAACTCTAGTCCCCTTTAAAGTAATCTCCCCCGGCTGCAATGCACTTGTTGTACCAACAACTTCTGGAAGGCACCATGGAAGTCCTCTTGTGTGAGCTTGTCAATGATCTTCGTCACAGCCTTTTTCATCTCCTCAGTTGTCTCAGAACGACAGCCTCTGAGCTTTGGGAATAACCAAAAGTCACAGGGGGCAAGGTCTGAACTATAGGGAGGCTGAGGAACTGTCTTGATGAGAATCTTGGTCAAATAGTGTGTGACAAGGATGGAGTTGTGGACTGGTGCATTGTCCTGGTAGAAATGCCACTGACCCGATTTGAAGAGTGCTGGCCTCTTCTGACCGAATCTCTTCCTGAACTCCCTTAAAACCTCAACATAGTAACCTTAACCCTAACCTTTTGGCCTATCAACTCTGGTATATTGACTCCTCACACAGCTCTCATCATCCCTCACAGACTCCCTGCCTTCCTTGAATCTCTTATGCCACTCAAAAACTGATGCTCAATTTATGCAAGATGCTCCAAAAGCAGTCTGAAGCATTCCATACGTTTCTCTGGCATTTTTTCCAAGTTTAAAGCATAATTTTATTGCATATTGTTCTTTTAAAGTGTCCTGACGTCCAGATTGCATTTTTGAAATTCACCAGCTGTGACAATCAGGCTTTAGTAGGGTGTATTCTAATTCCTTCTGTAGCCGTTCATTTGAATCTGAAATCCTAAAAATGGATCAGTCATCTCATAAGATGTATAGCAATAACATAGTGAATTTTCAAGAGTCTACGACAATTTTAAAAGCCTGTATAAAAAAAAGTCTGGAGATTTATTGATTGCACCACGTATAATTAACATCAATAGTAACTGTAACTGTGCAAAATTACGAATATCAAATATGAAATGATTTTAAAAAATGATTTTTAAAAATAATGGAGCCTTTTCAAATTAGAATTAACTAATGTAGAAATAGTAAAAACTAAGCCAGAAATGGAAACATTATATGATCCCCACCCACCCCTAAGTTAAAGTAAGCTCATTAAAACTAATCTGAGTCAAATGTTCCGGCTACTCATTAAAATGCTCGCGATAAAGCCGATAACCTCAACAAATTGTTCAATACAAATAACCGAAAATAATTTCCTGTTGTGACAGGAATTGGCTAAAATAATTAACAGCTTTTTCAAGAATTTGACTTTAAAATTTTTTTTATGATCATCCATTTAGAATCCCTTCTAAAATCATGAAATTTTAAGCAGAAGTGTTCGATTGGGAAAAGTTTATTATGATTCAAATATTTAATTATCGATCTCTTGTTGTTTATTCTTAAAGCGTATGGCCATTCATAATTCATTATTTATTGTTTATAGTATCATGTGCTTTCTAAAGGGTAAATAATGTTTTTACTTTTATAGTATGATTAGTGGTAGATTATTACGCTTATTATCTCTCTTATCTTATCTGTTACTGATATGTTTAAAGCAAAGTCTATTTGAACCGTTAAATAGTTAACAATTTTTACTATTTGTCTTTTAATTGGAATCATTTTGAGATGAGGCTTTTAATCTGAGGTCGCGCTAAAATCGCCTGAAGAAGGCCAGAGGTGAAATTTGGCCGAAACGTTGTAAAAGAAGAAACAACACAATAACTACCAAGATGAGGGAGAAAAGTCCGCAATAAATAAAAATTAATTCTCAATTTTTGCTATGCCCGCAATAAATTTGTGCTGGATAATTTTGTGGCTCCAGATTTTTTTTACTTCTTCCAATATTTGTAAGAATTCAAATCTACAATATCCAAATAATATCGATTCTTCACACATATTTCTCGATTCAGGTTTTATCTTAAGAATGTTTCAACAATTTATAATAATTAATAATTTTGATAAAAAATTTTGCTGAATATTGTCATGAGGCTGATAGGTTTCATTGTTGTTAACATTTTAGGCTTCATTTCTTGAAAATAATGTTTCTGTACATTTGATGTTCGATATAATTTATTGATAGGATTAAATAAATCATTATTTATTCGACAATTTTCTGTCTTCTAATTCTCATGACTTATGAATATACCGGATTGTTCTCGAGGGTTTAGTTTTATATCATATGAACCATTTTTTGTTCTTTAATGACAAATCATATATATATATATATATATATATATATATATATATATATATATATATATATATATATGTGTGTGTGTGTGTGTGTGTGTGTGTGTGTGTGTGTGTGTGTGATCTGTAAACACATTTTGTTGATACACAGCTGTTCTCTTTCTAACAACTCTACTTATCATTAGTCAAAAAAATAAATTGTTCCACGTATTGCAATGTGTCACTAACAATTCAGTTAAACATTAGTCATTTGTTTATTTAAAATGATCAAACAGTTCTATTTCAAACAATTCACTTCACAGCATAAGTCATTTGTTTGCACTCATTTTAAATGTGAAAGAGTTCTATTTGAGCCACAGATCGGACCCTTTCAGGTGCTTCCACTCCGAGCCAGAGCAGACTTGGGAGCAATGACAATGAAGGGACACATCGCATTCTCCAAAACTCCTGCATTATTAGAGCCTCATTTTCAGATTATTTACTGTCATATCCAGAACACTTGAGGGGTGGGGTCTTGCCCCTCTACAGAGATGCTGTCGGTGTATTTTACAGCCCCAACCGACTAGGCAGTGATCATTCTTGAAATGCTTGATGGTAGTTTTGTTATGTAAATAGCAAATAGCCTCATCCAGCTTTTGAATTCGAATTACTGAGTCTACTTCCTACGACAATAATCATTATACCATGAGTGCCTTCTAATATATATATGTATCCCCGTGCATTGACTATATGCATGGCATAATTTTGATTTCACTGTTACTGGTTTCCATTAAAATAAAATTTCTTCATTATCATCATAGTGCTGTGCCGCCAGCAGGGATTTCCCTGACTCTCCCTTACCATTCGTCTCTATCGTCTATCATATTCAACAGGTCCTCTCTACTAGATTCTGTGTCTCTAAGAGCAATTGTAAATGAGTTCTCGCCAGACGTCCAACACCAACTGGTTCGTGTGAAGGGACACACAGGGAAAAATCGTCTATGAGTTCGCCCTTACTTCTCCAGCAGTGTTCTGCATGTCTTATTCGTCTGATTTGCATGGTTTTAGAGATGGGAAGTAGCTGGCCGTACAGCTACTGTTTTGTGGGATGTTGCTTCCAGAATTAGTTTAATATAACTCGTAGCATTCTTGTGCATTTTTCATAAAACTTTTTCTCCATAAGCTTTGTCAGTGTCTATGCGGTGCATCCATATAAGAATATGGACACGACCGCCGCAAGAAACAAAAACTGCATTTTATTGTATCAGATAGGTCTGACTTTCATATGATAATTAACGCATCGATAGCTGACCATGCCATCGTTCGTCACGTATTGTTGTCATTTTCCATAGATGAGACGTTGTTTACGAGGTAGGTGAATTTGTCTATTAGTTTCAAGGAACTACCTTTTAGTGTGATGATGTCTCTTGTTTGATGTTTATATCTCATTTGATATTCAATTATCTAAACTTTCTTTAAGGGCTACTGTAATTTATTTTGGATTTAACTTTCTTAGATCATTTATGTATATGGTATATGAATATATCTGTTGTGAATTTAATTTTGTTTGAGTAATTTACTCGAGCAAAATTAAATTCAATACAGATATATTATATTTTATATATATGTTTTTATAGGTTTTCTCAAAATGTAATGATTTTTTTGTGTAATGAGGAATGATTCTTTATATTAATCATTTTTCGTTAATTATATTTTATTATTTAGTTTGGTAAGGCTTTGTACTACTCGGGTCTCTTAGTTCAGGTGCATAGTCAGATGGTGCAGTCTTTCAGCCGCATGGAAAGGATACGACAATCATCATATGTCATAATAAACCTCCAGATAAGAAATAGGACTGGAGTGTAAATGACGTCATGTCCAGATGAGATGGTCCTTAGAACTTGAGTATTTTGAAAGAGTAGTTGAGTTTTCAACTGTTGAAGGTAGCGGTTAAGTTTTTCGAATCTGATCAGATCAGATCGGATTTTCGGATCTCGGCCAGCAGATATGAATTGAGATCTTAAACACCACGAGATATGCTGCGCGTTGGGATAAGGTCAGCATAGTATGGTTGGTATAGACTTTTAAGAATTGTGTCTCTTTCATCGTGTCGACAAGGACTGAAGGTGGAAATTAATAAACCTGTTCGTATCTGAAACGATAGAGTCAGCCTGTATTTGTATTTGGATTTGTATCGTTATTATTGATATCATTATGGCTATACCGTAGTTGTAAAAGTTCTAAAGTTTTTATTACTCTTATCATATTTTGTAGTCCCGCTTTCAATTGTTTTGGTTGGAAGCCGATTTTCTGTTTTAAAGAATTGTTAATGTTTTTAGTAATGGGTTGAGTTGGAGGATTCTGTGTTTTCGTTTATGTTATTGCTACTCTTGAGGATTTTTTTTATTGTGGTTCCACAGTAATTATTATGGCTGTTGATGATCGGTGTTTGTTAGATCGGTGTTTGTTGCCGGAAATTATACTCTTGTATCTTTTTTAGATTCTTTGCTGGATATTTCGGTGGTAGATTCCTGCATATTTGTTTATAAATATGTTTTCTTAGTTTTAAGAGATTTGCGGAGGGCTGTGTTTTCATGTGAATTTCTTAAGGTTTCTATTTAATATTTTCTGTTAGATATCCTGTTTGGACGGTTTATCTCATTGACATATTCTTGTCATTTTTTTTCTCCGTTTTTGTTATGTGCTTTTGATGTATATTAAGGTTCTATATGAATTTATTATTTGTCGCTTTTTAATTCGGTTAAATTCTATATTTTTCCCTCGGTGTATGAACCCCTGATTTTTAATTTCATTTCATCATCGTGAATTTATTTTTATTTTCAATTTATCTTAGAGTTAATCAATATTAGCCTTTTTTTCCAATTACTTTTTACAGATTTTTATAGTTTCTTCCACCTATTATAAAGATACGTTATTGAGTGTTTTATTTCATTTCGATATAAATATATCATCATGGCGACTGAATTTGAATGGGATAATAATATTCATGATTCATAGGATAATCCAAAATTTGCATCTTTGTCGAAATATTTGTGGAGCTTCACAGCTAGACATTCAGTATTCTTGGATTGTGCTGAAATCCAGATTTGGATCAGTCTGAGAATTTAATTTTGAATCCATTAATTTTGTATCCATTAATTTTGAATCCATTAACTTTGTATCCATTAATTTTGAATCCATTAATTTTGAATCAATTGATTTTGCACCAACTATGGGTCTTTATTGTTTAATTATAAAGAATAGACGAAATAAAGAGATACATAAACAGTGAAAAAGAATTTATATTAATATGATAATGCCGAGCATGTTTTTGTCTGACAAGGAGTATCTAGCTGAAACTCTTCGGTTGTATTAAATAAAACGTCATCAGGAGTGGATGGGACCAATTTTATTGGAAAAATGAACAAGTATATATATAACGAGTAAAAATCCACTGAAAGAATATTTTATGAATTTTTTTCTTTCCATTTGAAGATGTTGGTTGCTCTTATGAGTGGCAAGCTGAAATAAATTTATAATAGCCATGCATTTGTTGAGTTTTTTACAATTATATATATATATATATATATATATATATATATATATACATATATATATATATGATCCATACGGATGGCATGAGAAGATGATGATGACGATGATATATATATATATATATATATATATATATATCTATATATATATATATATATATATATATATATATATATTTCCCCGACACCAGCGTCACGAGTTCCATGATTACCAAGTCATATTTTTTCTGGGTTAAGCCAAAATATTAGAAAACGTAAAAGAATGTACGTGCACATATGCATGTGTGTGTGTGTGTGTGTGTGTTTGTGTGTGTGTGTGTGTGTGTGTGTGTGTGTGTGTGTGTGTGTGTCAGTGACTGTGAGTGTGCGTGTGTACGTGTGCATGTAGGGGTATGTGTTATCATATGCTTCTGTCTTTTTTATTATCATTAAAAAGAACATTACAATTAATATGCTGCTGAGATATTTTGAATTCTTCCTTATTTCTTACCATTATTTAGCATTTGATAACACATTAAAAGATACATTTCAAATAAAAAAATTCTAAACTATCAGGCTTCAGTCGGTGAAATGCCAGGAGCGATAAAAATCTTTCGACTCAAAATATAACATACATTTACATGAAACTGAGGTTGATCATACTTAATGTATATATCAGATATAATCATAGTTGTTTGATATCTATTGGCATATTATCAACAATCATATTTTTTACACACACACACACACACACACACACGCACACACACATATATATATATATATATATATATATATATATATATATATATATATATATATATATATCCTATTTACTATCCCCTCCGCTCGGGCAGGATATGACACAAGGTCAATTTTTAAGCGAAGTTTAACAGGTTTTGAATTCAGAGTTTTCCTTCTCCTAGACTAGTTGCCTCACCAAGGCTGAAGAACCAAGTCAGTCCTACTATTTACCCATAGCTGGAGGGAGAATTATTGGATTCATACCTTTCCCAAGGGTATTAGTGCTATGTGAAATGCAATCATTCTCGTCCAGGATCTGAACTCGAGTCGCCGTGTTCATTTCCTACGACGATAACCATTTCACCACGGGCATATATATATATATATATATATATATATATATATATATATATATATATATATATATATATATATATATATATATATATATATATATATATATATATATATATATATATATATATATATATATATATATATATATATATATATATATATATATATATATATATATATATATATATATATATATATATATATATATATATATATATATATATAGCAATTGACAAATTCGTATACAAGTTATCCCGCAGTGTGTATTATCCGCTGCCTTTTTCGCCTGCTTATTGATCATGCAATGCAAGAGTAAAAAGGAGAAAAGAGAAGCGAAAAGAAGGAAAAAGAAAACAAGAATAGGAATAAAAATGAAAAAAAAAAAAAAGAAAATATAAATTAAGAGAAGTGAAGGGAGATGTAAAAAGATGAGAAGAAATGGAGATAAAAACAAAAACGGAAGAAAAGTAAAGAAAAAAAAACATACAGAAAGAAGAAAAAAGAGTGAAGAGTGGATCCATAAAATGTAATATTGGTTAAATTTCTTCATTTCTGCTTCGTTCAATCATCGTTGAATCAGGAATTTATTTTGAAAGATTGAAAAAAAAAAGCTCCATTAAAACTGATGTTGGTAAAGAGAATTTTTAAAATCCTAAAATCAATTTGAAAGTCATCGTGTACGTATGTATGGCATTTTCATAAGTTCAGAGCATTTTATTAAACACTGTTTTTAATGATTTTTTCACAAACATAACTGTTCAAATGGGAATCTGACTTTATTTCGCTTAATTTCAAGAAACAATGTTTTACAATTGACAAATGAGCGACAAGAGACGATGAATATATATATTAAAAGATCCATTAAGGAAAGAAAAGATTTCTAAAAAATAATTTTATTTAATATTTTCAAAGTTAACAGAATAAGATGCAATCTTTGAAGTTTTCCTTTTGGTTTTTCTGGTATAAAATTGTACCAAATTAATATAAAAAAACAAAAAATGAATATTTGTGTGTTGAAAATAAACTTAGCATACAGTAAATGTATAAGATATTTTGACAAATAAACAGTTAAAAATAAAAAAAAAGGTCTAAAAACTCTTGTATATATTTTAACTAATTTCTAAATTTAATTTTATTGCCATAAATAGAAATAATTTAAAAAAAAGGAAAATAATTTTGTGAAGTTAAAAAATGGTTTTTGAAATGATGTGTCTTTTCTTTGATTTTACATATTAATACTTTGATTTATATTGCAATTTAATATTTTTATATTCAGTACTTTAATTCATGGTAAAGATATTAAGGTTAGAAAAAATAAACTGATTAAACTGATTAATTTTTATTATTAACTATTTACATTTAAAAAAAAATCCTGAAAGCGTTGAAAGATGTGCTTAAAAATAATATTAGATGGAAATTAAAGAAAGTCAAAATGATGTACATTGAATACGCATATTACTGCAGGTATAATAATTTTGGTTTTCAAAAATCAACAAATATCTGGCAAACATAGTGTTGGGTATCACCCACCTTTTTCAACACAATGAACTAGTCCATCTACAGAAAGTGAAGAGCAGCTTCTTGTAGGAATAGTATTAGATCGTTGGAGACTGGAGATCGCACTAGATCCCCTTACTTGCTAACGGAAGCCAATACTATCGTTGGACTATATCTTTATTCTGTATTCACTAATCCTATGTTCTTGTCTACTAATAGTTTCTCTATTGTATATACTTTTTCCTGAGAATTTATCTCTATTTCCTCTCATATCGTGGTTTGTCCTTTATTTAATATTACAATATTCACTAACAAGAACGCAACACATAGATATTGGTTAAATTAACCAGTTAAATTAAAATTTAAAAAAATTATTGTGACCCACACACAAACACAATAGGGTCAGAGATATCATCATGTAATATATATATATATATATATATATATATATATATATATATATATATATATATATAAACTTATCACTTATATTTATGTAAATCCTATATTTACAGTGAAACAAAAAGATACAATGTGAATTGTATATGAACTAGGATTTAATGCAATAACAATATTATTGACTTTGGAATTAATGACATATCTATAGTAATAGTTATATTTTGTTTGTGAAGGAATAATCCTTTTTGTTATTTTCTCTCTTTAACGTTGTAATGTTCCTCCATTCAGATTCCCATTTAAGTAAATGAATATCTATATATCAATACGTTATTCTGTCGATCTATTTATATCTACAATAGTCTGTCAAATATTAATTCTTGTTCTTCTTTACAACAAATTTAATAGTAGAAGAACACCATGTGTCACAAAATGTAGGCAAAATATTGGAATTCATATCACGTTCTCAACATAGTCTATTTCCTAACTCCTTTGAATGAGGACATATATAACCTCTTTGAAGAAGCGCCTTTTCTTGCTTAGCCATCTGCAAGTTGTATCGTTCACTTCATCATTATTAAGTAACCACTGTCCTCTAGGTGTCTCTTTTGCGTGTCCAAACAGATAAAAATCTGAAGGTGCCAGGTGGAGACTTTGGGTTGGAAAGTTGTTCATTGATGCACTTTTATTGTCAGATCTTTAAACTATGATATTGCTAAAGCAAATCTCTGTAAGTTGTGATTTTACAAATGCAAATCTCTATAAGCTGTGATACTGCAAACGCAAATCTCTTCAAGCTTTGATATTGAAATTACAAATCTCTCCAAGTTGTGATATTTCGAAAGCAAATTTCTTCAAGCAATTAAATTGTTGTATAGCCGTCATACAAATATAAGCGGAAACATAATCAAACATAATTTACGAACTTCAATGAACGAAAGAACACACTTATTTATAAATATATATCTCACACTTTATTCTCGAAAGGATTGATGTTTCTGTGGTGTGTGAAAGATGGGTTGGGACAAGAACAGACTGCTATATTGACCCAACTTTTTTCTCTTGACCATAGCACGCTGTGTTATCTTCAAGAACCCACTAAGCACTTCTTCCGCATCTTGGCTGGAGTTGCTTAACCGGGGGTCGCTGAGGGCAATCGCCCCTAGCGGGACGTTCTCAGTCTGCAAGCTGGCTGGCCTTCCTGTTTCCAACTGACTCAACTGCCACAGGCATCTGCCTATATTATTTCATAACGCCCACTTGCTTCCGCTTCTTCTTCGGCTTATTTACACAGGTGCATCTCTGATTGACGGCTCGGTCAAGGGTCAACATATAACAAAATTACAAAGGCAAATCTCTTTAAGTATTTTAATTTTGTTTAGGTGTGTTGTTCTGATTGTTTCTGGTTTCTTTGTTTTATGGCATAGCAACCTTCGCGGGTTATTTAATGTTACAGCCATCCTTGTAGAAGAACAGTAGTGGTTCTATTTAACCCACATCTGTGTGTGGGGGGGTAAGGGATTTCATTACTTTCCAAATGGTATAAGTGTGAAAGTGAACGTAATAGCGCCGCTGGAGTTCGAACTCGCTAATTTCCAAGTCAGTCCAGTACGTTAGCCACTACGCCACGGGAACCCTACCCTTTCTAAGCTGTGATTCTGTTAAAACATATTTTATATTTTCAAAAAGGTTCAAACTCGAATAAGCCATTCCCTAAATATTGACTCTGAACTTAAAATTGAGTGTCACCATTGAAAGTAAATTCTTGACTTGTTTATGGTTATCATTTTTGGGTCTTTTCTTTTCGTTGGGTTCCATTATACATTACCTTCTTTTATGGTTTCACTAGTTATCACAGATATTTTCATTAGTCTTTTTTACCTAATTTCTAGGTCTCCAGGACTCTTCTCAATATTCTACCTCCTATTTCCAACTCTTTCAGCCCCTTTTCCAAGTCTTTGGGGACCGTTCGAAGCGTACCAATTACGATTAGTATCACCGTCACCCTCATGTTTCATAGCTTTTTTAGTTCTCAAGCAAGGTCCAATTACTTATCTCTCTTTTCACTTTTTTTCATTTTCTCTCTGTAGTCCGCACGGACGGCAAAGTACTCGGTAAGTTTTTTTTTTTGTTAATTATCACTAAGTCCGGTCGTCTGGCCGAGATTATGTGATCCCAGATAATTTTGTGCATCTCAATCTCCAGGATGGATTCTGGTTTGTTCGTGAACCATTTTGTGGTTAATTAAATTCATTCATCTGTGGAATTGTTAGTCTTCAGTAACCTTAGTTGGTTTTGGCTTTAATGCCAAAATTTGGATATCAGTTTTGTTCAATTATTCAGAAATTAGTTTTGCTCTGGGAAGGTGATTACCGCGCTTTCAGCTGTTATTAGCTGGTGTTACTTTTCTTCTTTTCAGTCTAATTTCTATGCGTTTGAGATTGATTTTTAAAGTTCTATAGGTGTCCATAAAATGTTTTCTTCTTAAAACAAGGTTTAACACACACACACATACACACACACACACACACACATATATATATATATATATGCCTTAAAGTTTTTCTTTCAGCTTGAACTTCAAATTTTAAATAAAAACAAACCTTTACTCCGTATAGTCATCATAGCACAGGTGATAAATAAAGCCAGCAAACCTATCCCCGTTGTAAGTTCCTTAAAAATGTTAAGCTACAAAAATTATTAAAACACGAGAAAATTAAGAAATCAACATAAACTGAAAAATTTGATTTCATGATACAATTCATCTTAACATTCAATAAAAGCTTTAAAGTAAATAGTTACATACAAAAATCCAAAAATGTTTAAAAAAAAAAAATTTTCTTCCCTGAGAGGAAAAACTCTCAGTCTTCAATTTTTACTGCAGTTGATTCTGCTTTTTAAACACATAAAAGAAATAAAAATAATTAAACATAAAACACCAGAGAAGATTTCTTTTTTTTTTCTTCCGGTGAGAGAAAACCATTGATACATATTTCTTATTTCTTCTACAAAATAATTCCTGCTTCAAGAAATTTTAAAGCCTTTGAAATCTTTTCCGTTCCTTTCTTTATAAAATCATCTTCGTATATTCAACTGGTCATTTGCCTTAAACCAAATTTTCTCTATCCGCATTTTTGATTAAATCAGTGGTTCAAAAGGCACAAATTTCTCTTCTTAAAAATGTATGATAATTTATTTAAAACAGAAAAATAATCATGAATACTTTATTCTTCATTCTTCCTTTTTTAACTTACTAATTCTTAAAATCTTTCAACATATTATGACAATATATATATATATATATACGTGGTGCAATCAATAAATCTCCACACTTTTTTGTACGGGCATTTAAAATTATCGTAGACTCTTGAACATTCAGTATGTTATTGCTATACATCTTATGAGATGACTGACCAATTTCAGATTCAAATGAACAGTTACAGCAGGAATTGGAATGCACCCTACTAAAGCCTAATTGTTACAGTTTGTGAATTTCAAAAATGCAATCTGGATGTCAGGACACTTTAGAAGAACGATATGCAATAAAATTCTGTTTTAAACTTGGAAAAAATGTCACAGAAACGTATGGAGTGCTTCAGACTGCTTTTGGAGCATCTTAGACGAATCAAGCATCAGTTTTTGAGTGGCATAAGAGATTCAAGGAAGTCTGTGAGGGATGATGAGGGGTGTGGGAGAAGTAAGGAAGTCAATACACCAGAGTTGATTGGCCAAACGGTTAGGGTTACTATGTTGAGGTTTTAAGGGAGTTCAGGAAGAGATTCCTAGGGAAGAGGCCAGCACTCTTCAAATCAGGACAGTGGCATTTCCACCGAGACAATGCACCAGTCCACAACTCCATCCTTGTCATAGGCTATTTGATCAAGATACGAACTCTGATTTATTAGTGTACATTTCAAATGAGCTTGGGTTTGAGAGCACATTGTATATTTTGCATATGCAACCCTCTCTCTCTCTCTCTCTCTCTCTCTCTCTCTCTCTCTCTCTCTCTCTCTCTCTCTTGTTGGAAAATGTGTCGGTTTTTCTGAGGTTTTTCTTCGTTTCCCACCACCTACAAAATTTCCCTCGATACAAATTCAGCGTTTTCCAAATTAACTAAAGTCAAAGTGTTCGGAACAATGCTTAAGAAATTTTAAGTTTTTATAAGAACAGTTTTATTGAAAGATTCTATCTTTTTCCATGGGCTACTAAAACCCCTCTATGCAAATTCTATGTTTTACCGACTAAAAATAAAATGAATTATATTAAAGAGCGACTTAATTCCGCCGGCAATTTAAATTTTTTTCCTTTTAACCCCCCACCGCCATCCAAAAAAATTACAAATGAAAATAAAATAATGAATAAATAAATCACAGTAAGAAATAAATTATTCATTTTAACCATTTACAATAGAATAAATCATTGACTCTCGAAACATTGATCAAGAAATATTAATTCTTTAAAATTTCCTCTTTTTTTTCTTTTTTATGTCACGTGGTCTACCACTGAGAGGGGAGAAATAAGAAATCTCCCCTACCACTCCGTGTTTGAATTGACAGGCCCCAAAGATTGACCGTTAAAAGAGGAAATTAGAATGTAGTTCAAGCTATCTGAACTACATCTGAATGTAGCTATCTGAACTACATCTGAATGTAGCTATCTGAACTACATCTGAATGTAGTTCAAGCTATCTCACCCGGGTGGATAGAGAAGGGGACATAGATGTCATGATAGTAGCCCGAATGAATCGCCCGACAGGGTGAGGAAGAAGAAAGAGGCCAAGTGATTGGCCAGAACCCTAAAGCGGAAGTAGTTCCCCTTTCGTCAGAGGAAATAGGGATAAAGAATTCAGGTTTTTTTAGGACGAAGGTCGCCGTGAAAGGACGAAGCGGATCTTATGCCAAAACTCCGGGCGAAGAAACAGAAATAGAGTTCTTGGATAGGAGATAACAGATGCCTTCAAGCTGAGCTCTATAGAATCCCGCTAGCCCGTTAAAGAAAATACTCTGCGAAGAAACCCGTCGAAAAAGCTAAGTAAACCTTAAAACCGTTTTCTCCCTCCACCCTTCCTAAGTATTGCAATTGTATGCTCTCCTGCTCAATTTAAAGAAAGAAGCATAGAGAATTATATGCATTAAGAAAAGAAGAGAAATGGAATGAAAAGATTCATTTCACAAACTCTAAACATACGAATGGACTTTGCTACCTTTTCAAGGTTCAAGAGAAAAGACAGAAAAGAGAGGAAAGAGGACGAAAGAGAGACATTTGTGTTTAAGTCTTGTCAACTGGTAATATAGCCGGCATCTTAAATAATTGTTTGGCCTGCACGTATTAAAAACCTTGTTATATTTTAAATGTCCCCTCGTGTCGAAATTTATTCGTTGTATTGTTTGCCTATCGAGTTGCCTTCTTTTACATGTTCTTTTTCAGCTTCATTTCGCTTCAATTTATTCTCGCTAAATGTCTTATTCGCCTTTAAAAACATTACACAGGAAATTGAAATTGTCGACTACGATAAATAATAATATTATATCTAAACCTAGAGGTCCATATCTTCCGTTAGCCTAGTGGGTAGGAAGACGAAGTGGCCTGGCGGGTGTGTGTAACGTGAAATTTGGAAACCCCTTGCCAGCGGCGGTCAGTCTAGCCCCAAATTAACCCCACATTATCTGCCAGTTCCCATATGCCCGAAAAGGGACTCTTAACTAGGATTTATTTTGCGAGGGATCAAGTGCCAGACTGCCCCGACTTCACCCGTGCTAAAAATATACTCCCGTCCTGGGAAATAATATTTTATGCCACGTCACATTTACCTTTCCTTCTTTTCCCTTTTCTTCTCTCTGAAATCTCATGCGTAAAAAATGAAATAAAACCGCAATAATTAAATCGCCCTCCCTATCTACAGTAGAACAAATCACTGACAATCAAAATACTGATCGAGAAATATTAGTTTTCAAAGATGTGAAAATAATAGAAAGACCGAAACTGCAAAACCTGCATTTCCTTTCCCTATACAACACACACACACACACACACACATGAATGTACCTGCACTCATGTATTATATTAAGAATGATTCCAATTGCCCTTGCGAAACTAATATAACCAATTTATGATGAACTTATCAAATTAACATATAAAATATTAAAATGTTTAACAATTATGAATATTTACAAACAACGCTTAAAACCCAACTATTTACATCTTATTCTAAAGCTCCTGAAACAAAAAAAGAAAAAAGTAAAAACCACCATCGAAAACTTATTAAAATGTAAAAAAAAACAACATTCGAATAGCCGGGTATTCATTTTCCTTTGATAACCAAATAAATGTTACATACATAGATACACCTACACTCAACCACGCACCCTCGCACACACCCTTATCTATATTTACATACCCACATACTCAGCCACGCACATGCACACACACAGGCACCCATTTATACAATTATATTCTGATTGTTCGATTAACTATTATGACTAGATTAAGCGGAAGTCAACAATTTAACGTGTAAAAAATGTCAATCGCTCGTTTGTAGATAATTGCAAAACCGGTTTCCCGAGTAAATCTTGTAATTAATTAACGATGAAATCTTCAGATTATCGTGTAAAACTTTAATACCACATTTGTGAGTATTAAAAAAAATGAATAGAATAAAAATAAAACAAACTTTCAAATTATTGTAAATATATGTATATTATATGTTTATTTGGTAACCCATGAACTAATTCTTTTTAGCCACTGCCATTTAGCTGTTTTCTCCGCCATCTTAATTATGGTTAAAGCGGCTTTCCTTTTTCTGCTTCCTAGAAAACTAACGTTTAACAAGGCCTAGCTTGCATAGTGACATTGCAACAAACCCCTTTGAGCCAACATCTATTGGCGTACAAATTGCATTCCATCCATCATTTTTGCATGTCTCAAGGAGTTCATCATATTTGATTTTCTTCTGTTCATGGGCCTCTTCTACGTATTCCTTCCATGGAATTGCCAAGTCCCATATTATTATTTTCTTCATTTTGTTTGAAATATATCTGGGCGTAAAGATGTTTGAGCAATATGGTCTGAGAATTTTAATCTTGTTTCTAAATCAGCCCTTAATTCCCAATGTATTGCCAGTGACAGTGAAATTTGAAAGTTGGCTTTTCCTTGAGTTTGGATTTTTGTCCAGCCCTGACACACACCTTATCAAGTTTTTTCCTCCTAATTTGGTATATACATACTGATAGCTGTACTGACTTCTTTCCACCATTTCTTTTAATATTTGATCATGGCGCCCCCTGTAACGTCAATCCGCTAGTGGTGTTTGAGAGCTACTCAAAATGTGTTTGAATAATCCAATACACCCACATAAATTACAGGAGGGGGATGATATATATATATATATATATATATATATATATATATATATATATATATATATATATATATATTCCACTCATTAGTAAATACTTCCAAATATATATATATATATACATATTGTGAATCAGGACAGAGATCACAGATGAATTACTCCGAAGAAGACTGTAGAAAAGCCGAAAATAGTGGTTAGGATAAGTATTTTTCGTTGTTAAATTCATCCAAATTTTAGGTACCCCTTCGTACATACACTCAACCCCATCACACAGAAAAACATAATTTTACATCAGAACACTAATATTGATGAAAAAGAATAATCTGTTGTAATGATAACTTGGATAGTCAGTAACACAGATGTCCAAGGTCGATAGGAAAGTTTGATTGTATGAGTAAGATCTGATCGAAGAGGAGGCAATAGCATTTTAAGTTGATATGTTACGATAAGGTGACAAGGTCATGTCAGTTTTAAAATCATTAGATTTACCCGAAAATTTCAAGTAAAAAAAGAAATTTAATCGCGTCGCAAATAGGAGACCATGAAAGTATGATATCAATAATAGAATCATTGCATGTGTGACCCAAAACAATTACCATAACCTTGTTAGGTTACCCCGTTAGGATTGAATTTTATCGGTGTAGTTGTACATTGCTTCAATCCTTATGTAATCATGTAATTACGAGCAACGTTATCTAATCTGGGACGTTATGATTTACTAATTCAAACTTGGCCATAACATCTGGAAAGCAACCAAAAATATTTTTTGTGCAAAATGTGAAAGCACAATTGATTACAGTGCAGTTATAAGATGGTTCGAAAAAACTGCTTTCGTTGCAAGAACCTTGACGATCGGGCAGACTCGTGTAAACTTAAACCCGTGAATTCCGAGGCTGTGCTCCAAGCCGTAGAAGTAAATATGGTGAGAGTACTCAGAGAGTATCAAGCAATCTCAGCATCTCAAAGTTCTGTGCAGTTTGTTACCTTAAAGACATAGTTACCTTAAAGACCCCCAGCGCTGCTTAATTGTACTTCTTGTTACAAAAAATTTCAAAACTTTTGACTCACCCTAGTATTTCAATTTTCCAAGTCTCAAATCTTCATGCGTCTGAAATGATTACGTTTTATATAATTAAAAGGTGACAATTAAAAGTTGGAATTTATGCGTGATATCAGAATAGAACGTTTAATGTTGCTCGAACTCATTATAGTAGTTTTGTCTGCGTCATTAAATTCATAGATCCGAAACAATGGCTGACAAAATAACACGAAAGAAAAGATTTCATCATTTCTTTTTTCTCGCTCTGACAGTCAATTGAATGGGATTTAAGAAAATTAGTCAATAGCTAAAAAACGGAAGCCAATATTTCTTAGCGACAGCTGACGAGATATATGACAATGAACAATAACGTCCCGGTCTCAAGTAATTAAACATCACTCCATGGTGAGGTGACCTGTAATTTAAGAAGCAAAATAGTTTCATATATATATATATATATATATATATATATATATATATATATTCTTAGAATTCTGATTATCTTAGAGCATATGGAAGTGCAACCCAGCAAAACTGATACTACATACCAAGATTTCTATTAGAGCTTTTCACATAAGTGCTCTAACCTAGAGAATAAAACTAAGTTAACTCTAATTACTACTGAATGATAATTTTTGCGGGATATTTTTTGTTTTGCCACGGGTCATCATTTTTAAATGTACAAATTATCAATATAACGGAAATCACAAGCTAAGATATTTCTATTCTTGTGATGTAGAAGTATTTGTATCATCATGGAATATTGGTACAACAGAAGCCAACCATATTCATAGGTCGTCTAGTAAGTTCTAACTCGTAACCATATTAGTCCTCACTTTTATTATGTATAAAATACTAAATCGGACTAAAACAAGAAATCATCGAATTAAACGGATTAAGATTACTTTTAACTGACATTTGAGAAAAACGCTGCTATTTTTTTCGCTCGTGTTTGTACACACTAATGGAGGAATATTTGCTTTGATTAAAACTGATTAAAAGGTTATTGAGTGAACGTTTTGCATTAGATTTTCATGACAATGATGCCATAGTTGCTGTTGTGAAAAAGTGTCTTGCCTACGCAGGTTCGTATTTTTATGAGTGTGGCATGCAGATTCTTGTTCTTAGCTGGCAAAAATTGGCTGCTCAAGGAGGCGGCTCTGAGGAAAAATAGCAATATCTAAATTTCAAGAAAAGAAGCTATCTTTTAATCTCCTTTTTAGGGTTAATTTAGGATTTGTTGTGATAATTTAGCTTTTATTTTATTCTCATTTTATCTTTATTTTTTGTTCCAGCTGTTTTTCTTTCACATATTGATAATACAATGGACTCTGTGCCGTCATTGAATTCACAACGATATTAGAAAGCTGCTCAACGTTTAACACACATAGAAACGAAACAAACCGCTATACATAAAATCAAACAGAACAAGAAATTGGCATGTTATATATCTATAATATAGTAAAAGAAATAACAGGAAGTTATAAAAAAAATGAAAACGTAATTTTGTGAACTCAAAAACAAATGTTTTAAAATACAAATTGGAAATCGAATGATGTCATGATTCTTTTGGTAGTTTTAGTGGAAATAGATAAGACTGTCATTGTGATTTTCACAATATTTTACATTTGCATTTATGAGACCAGCAACTCAAAAAAAAAACTAAAAACAAAAAAAAAAACACTTTATTACTAAACAATTTACTGTATAATCCCAATACTAGATCAATTTACATACAATAATTTTAGTTTGGTTTCCAGGTTTAGTGGCATATTGACCTTCGTATTTATTTAATGTGTTATGGCCTTCCCGTTCTTGATGGAGAGGCTGACATACCTAGTCCTTGCTGGGGAAAAACAACCACCATGGTGGTACCAGCTCGGACGAACAAAAAGATTTTACGGGTCGTCACTCCTCCGCGAACACCAGTGGAAGGAACAATAGACCCAACACACCGCAACAAAACGAATTAACTTGTAGATCATTCCACTTCAGCACTGACAAACCCTCCGCACGGGACACAATCATCCCAAAGAAAATCAGAAAAGTAACAATTCAACATCCACGGAGGAGGGGCAAAAATCGCCAAACACTCGCGGAAACCAACTAAAAGACTGATAAGGCAAAAAGAAAGTACCAACCACTATCTTCCCTTTTCAGAGGTTACAAATCTTTCTTTTTAAGTGGGAGCCGAACGCAGAAGATAGTCCAATTTCGACTGATTTGTGGCCACCGAAACCTTGTTGCAATTTGTTTTTTTATGCTGGTGCCCAACTTCGTGTTCTCTCCGTCTTCGCTTCTACTCGGAACACTCCGGCTCTCTCCGTCTTCTCCTTCCCCGAGTGAGAAGAGTATATGCGGGTGTGAGACAGAAAAAAAAATCAAACACGAGAGATTCAGGTGGGGGTCGTAACAAATGCCAAAACTTTGTAGAAGAACAGTAATGATACAATTTATTCTATAACAGGAGGAGATAAGGAGGTTCATACCATATTCCCAACGATATTATTCCGAAAGTGAACATAATTGCGTGAGTGGATTTCGAACTCAATTACCTCAATCCCATAGTCCGGCATGTCAACCACTGCGCCACGGAAACTCTCCATCAATAGTTTTATTCTCTTGTGAGTCAATGGCAACTTATGAGTTAGAGAAGAAATCAAATCAAAAACAATGAGAGCTAAGTCAATAAGAGGGATAGTAACATGTCAATAATGCCATCTTTCTTACCATTCACCTTTGCAGCGAAATCACGAGCAGCCAGACACGCAAACTTTTAAAGCAGACTTATTTATAATTACTAGTAAGACACTGACTTCTTCGACATTGTCACTCGAGTCTTGTGAGGAGATAAATTAGCCCCATATTTGTTTATACACAGCCTAGATCGCGTATTTCGAACATCCATTAATCTGTTAAAAGAAAATAGTTTTCACATTAAAAAAGGCATGAAGTAGAAGAAATCATGATAGATGCAAACGAAGCAGATGACCCAGAACTTCTTGAAAATGCATCCGCCCAATCAGAATCCTTACTGCATAGCCGAGATAGGGCTGCAGAATGCATTGGCCTCTGTGTGAGGACAAATAAAACAGAGCACTTCTGTTTGAAACAAAGAGGACCCTTTACCACTCTAAATGGCAAGCCTCTGAAATAAGTAGATCAGTTTATATATCTCAGGAGCAACATCTCATCGACTGAAAGTGATGTCAAAATACGCCTAGTGAATGCGTGAAATACTATTGCCTGGTTATCGATCATATGGAAAACTGATTTATTTGATAAACAAAACGGGATTTCTTACAAACTGAAGCAGTGTACATGCTACTATATAGATGCACCACGTCGATGCAAACAAAACACATTGAGAAAACGTTAGGTGGTAACTACAGCAGAATGTTGCACACTATCTTGATGAAGATCTGGAAACAGCACATCACAAAACAGGAGTTGTATGGCCACTTGTCTCTTATCTCGCAAACAATTCGAGTAAACCAATTAAAACATGCAGGGCACTGGTGGAGAAACAAGGACCAACTTTTAAGCGACATTCTCTTTTGGAATTCTGCACATGAACGAGCCAATATTGTCCGACCAGGATAGATTGACTAGATCAGCTTCGTGCGGACTGAGGACACAACTTAGAAGACCTACAAGGAGCTATAGATGATAGAAATGGATAGCGAGAGGGAGTCAAGGAAATCCATGCTGTCCATTTGATTTGATAATTGATGTGGACCCAAAGTCGGTACTCAGAAGGAAAACGCAGAACACGGTTTAGAGTTAAGAAAGATATATTAACAAACGTTACAAAGGATAGTGTCCAATATTGGTAGTCGTACTTCTAGTACTCTTGTACTACTACTACTACTACTACTACTACTACTACTACTACTACTACTACTACTACCGTTTGCTCGGTATTAGGATATTACTACGCTTGTAATATCGTACTGGAAGAGTCCATGATGCAGGTAAGTGTCGGTCTCACAACACCCCACTTCCAAGACTTCTTTTTTTTTTCTTGGAAAAAAGGAAAAAAAAAAAGGAAAACTATTAATACTTCTGCCTCTTGGGATTTACGTCGAGTGGTTGCGTAAATTTTCTTTTTCTTCCCGATTGTCGTACTTCCGAAAAGACTGGAGGCGTGTTGAGATCGAAATGATCGAATATTGCGTCGATTGGCTCTTTGCAGGTATTTTTGTGGGGATTCCTCAGATTCATTCAAACTGCATTTCCTGAGCTGGTTCATATGACATTTGTGGGTGTTTTTTTTTGTCCCTGGACAATATTTTCCAGTTTGCCAATTCTTTGTTTGATGGCGTCCCTTTCCCAGAATGTCATGCTGTTTTTGTAAGCCTTGAAAATAGCTTTATCGCCAGGAAAGAAATGTTTTTTTTTTATGGGGCGAGACGGTTTTTAAAACTTTGCTTTCCGTGGAATGAGTTTATCGAAGACGGACTTGATTTTTCTTACGAACATTGTTTCTGCAGGCGAGCGTCCCATGGGTGTGTTAGGATTAGGGGTTATCCTATACACCTGCAGAAACTGTTGTAATGCTCTATCCGTCGGTGTCCCTAGTACCTTTTTTAAAGCCTTTTTTAAAGTGTCCACAAACCTCTCGACCTGCCCATTCGATCTGGGGTGATACTGAGGCGTTGTAATGTGGTCTCTTAATTCACTTGATGTCAATTGCGTGGCGTTGTCAGTCACCACACAATCTACCACACCAAAAGCGCGCGAATAGCCCGTGTAAAAATCCGATCGCACATTTGGTAGTTGGTCTTTTGCATTGTATGACCTCAGGCCGTTTTGAGTGGCTATCTACAACAATGAGGTAGTACATGTTGTCTACGGGCCCTGCAAAATCCACAAGTATTCTCTGCCAAGGATGGTCTGTTTTGGGCCATGGTTTGCACGTCGTTGTTGGAGATTTTGCTGCAAGCGCGCATCCCTCTCAAGATTCTATCATGTCTGCTATGTCCCTTAGTCCATGTTTGGCCAATATAAATAGCAGGGCATGAAGGTTTTCGTGCGGTTCTTCCCCGGATGTCCCATGTGAAAATCCCTGAGGATTCTTTCTTTGTAGGCTTTTTTGGAATCACTACACGGTCATTATACAGTAGGACGTCATCACAAAGGGAGAAAACTTCAGGCACATTAGGGTCTTTATCGTGAATTTTGTTTTTGATGGATTCAATGATTTCATCTTCTCGAGACTCCCGCTTTATGTCGGCCAAAGTCACTGGGAGATCTTTGACTGTATTTGCGATCATGCTTTTGATTTCACTATCCGTTCTTAGAGTAGCAATAATGGAGTCTTCAAAGACTTCAGTATTTTTGGGAATAAGTCGCGATAAACTGTCCGCGTGGCGAATATTTTAGATGTTAGGAACTCCATCTTGAAGTTGTACTTTAGGAGAATCATTCCCCAACGAAGTAGACTATTTACAGTATAGATTGGCGAACCTCTATTGGACCCAAAGATTGTTATTAGGGGTTTATGGTCCGTTTGTCGTATGAAACGTCTTCCATGAAGGTATCTGTGGAACTCTGTGACGGCGAATATTATCCCTAGAGCCTCTTTCTCTATTTGGGAATATTGCTTCTCGGATGGTAGCAGTGATCTAGAAGCGTGTGCCACAGTTTTTCGTGAATCATCTGGCAGTTTATGGAAAATGCAAGCACCTATGCCGTATGATCTTGCATCACTTGAGACTATGATGTCGAGGGTAGGGTCGTAGTGGGTGAGGGAGATATCAGAAGTAAAAGTTTTCTTGATCTTTTCGAATGACTCTTGGCATTCAGGTGTCCATAACCATGGTTTGTCCTTTTTTAAGAGTTCGTTGAGAGGCCCTCTCAAATTCAGCATATTCTTAAAGTTTAGTTTGTTTAAAATTTCTTCAGGGCTTGGTAGAGGATAGTGGTGATCCTGCAAGGCATCGTTTAACCCTGTGGAGAAATCGGCGCAGATTTGTATTTGGTTGGACTTCTTTTTTACATGGACCGCAGGTGATACCAATTTGCTAAAGTCTGTTTTTGACAGAATACCTGCTCGTTCAACTCTATCTAATTCTTTGTTGGTTTGCCCTAGAGTAGAGAAAGGGACACTCCGTTTCTTCTTGAATACCGGTTATCACCGTCCTTCACTTTGAGTTTAGCTTTTAATTTAGAACATTTCCCAAGGCCGCCAGAAAAAAAAACCCTGGGGAAATCGTTGTTTGAGTTCCTTATTGAGATTTACGGAATTGGACGTTGTACTTTCTATTTTGCGACAAAATTTACTCATTGAGCAATACCATAGATTGAATTTTTCTACCCAATCTGTTCCGAACAAGTTGTCCAAATCTCTTTCGGCTTTTTGGTAATTCCATTTAGTGTTACTGTAAGGATTACCTCACCTAAGATGTCAATATTCTCGTCAGTTACGGATTTTGCTGTTTTATCCGTCTTCAGTAACGTCGGCTTGTTTAATTTTCGCCAAGTACGCCAACTGATTATTATGATATCAGAACCCGAGTCAAGCTGGAATTTAATGGAGCTATTGAAAATATCAACAGTCACATATTTCCTTAAATTTCTATTGACTACCTCGTCTATTTGAGCTTGCCTAATTTTACTCTTGAGTTTTCTCGTTCTGTTGGCGTACCAGAACTGAATTAAGTTATGGCCATTTTTATAGCAATTTTTGCTATATTTTTTCTTTTTGACTGGACAGAATTTCATCCAATGCCATTTACCACATTGGTAACATGGTTCAGGCGGTTTCTTTAACCTATTTGCGTTTTGTTTATCGCGGAGTTTAGAACATGAGATTTGCCTTTTGTTTTTTTTTTGTTTTTTAGAGGAATAGGCTGTTGACTTGCTTCTGATTTTTCTAATCTGAGCCACACCTAATTCCTTGACAGAAATTACTCTTTGACAGTCCTCTGCCAACTTTTGGAGAGTCAATCCTTGTTCGTTTTCAAGCTTGGCCAGTACCCGCCGTCTGACTTCGGCGTCTTCTGCTGATACTAGACCCTGTGCAAATATTAAGCAATTGAAATCATCGGCAGTCAGCTCGGCTAGTTTGAAATCTTTACAGAGTTTGTTCATCGATGCTGCAAACGTTAGAAAATCTTGCTGGTTGTCCTTGACTGTGTTTAGGCATTTCGAAAGTTGTGGAACAAGGTTGTGTTAGGCCCGAATAGTTCCGATAGGAGCTTAATAGTCTCGGAAAAATCCAAGTCTGTGGTTTTCTTGGGTAAGTCAACTAACCTATTATGTTCTGTTGTTCCCAGTTTTCTTAACAGTAGACGTACCTTTTTTTACAAGGCCATTGTTCACAATCTACGTTGAAAATATCTTCATAGCGCCTGTAAAAAGCCTCGAACGTTTTCTCGTTCTCTGGTACGTATTCGAATGTATCAATCGAGTTATGGATTGTACTCTTGGAAAATATCGTGTCTTTTTCAGAGTTTTTTTTGAGCCATTTAATGAATTTACGAGTAATTCTTCAGGTTGTTTTTACTGTTGTTCAGTTTTCTGTAGTGTAAATTGTTGGAATTCTAATAGTTGTTTATGTAACTCCATAACCAATTTTTCCTGTCTTTCTTTGAATTTTTGTTGCTGATCCAAGTTAGCCTTTAGCAATTGAACGATAGTTTTTTGAAATTCTTTCATATTTATGTAAGATTTATAATATTTCGACTAAAGGGGATGAATAAGGCAAAAAAAAATTACTGCAAATACTTTTGCTTTGCAAACCCAAGAACCTAGACAGATTTTTTTTTTGTTTGCAGAAAAAAGGAATGGGCAGAAAATTCGTTAATTGAACTACTTACTGGTTTAGCTTATTTCTAAATACCGTTGTTCTGTTAAATTTAGTCATTTAAAATTCCTCCACACGTTTTAATTTTTTTTTTTGTTAGCCAAAAAGTTTTAGCAAGGAATAAAATAAAGAAAAATTAAAAGGTTCATTTGCATAAGTGTTTGCAAGTTAGCAGGTTTTTTTTCTGTTCTTCGCTGGGGGATTTTTGTAATTTTTGACGAACTTTTTTTAGAAGTGTGGGGAGGGGAGAAGAAAAAATTATCCTTCAGACCGAAGTAAAAAAAAAACTGCTTGAGATTTTTTTCATTTGTTGTACAAGAACTTGCTTTCATTTTTTTAGAAAAGAAAAAAGCTCGCCTTGCTAAATTTGGTGAATAGTTTTTTCAAAAGCTTGAGTTTGTCAGTTTGTTTTGTGAACAAAACTTGCTTTTATTTCGTGTAAGCAATCGTTCTCGATACTTGGTTGACCGTTATATTATTTGGAGAGACTTTAACAATCTTAAATATTCCGTAGGTGTCGAATTGCTAGTTCGACACTGATGTTGGTAAGCGGAATATTTTTTTTTATGTAGTCGCTGGTGTAGTGATACCAGCTTACTTTTTCTTGTTTGACACTACTGTCTGATTGAGTGGGTCCTCTGATGTGGTGAGGACGAAATTCTCGAATCTTTCTGTCACTATTGAATGTGGGACCGGCAAAGCTTTCGGCGTGAGTGCGTTTCTAGAATCCGTACGTCGCCACTGATGTGGACCCAAAGTTGGTACACAGAAGGAAAACACGGTTTAGAGGTAAGAAAGATATATTAACAAAAGTTACAAAGGATAGTGTCCAATATTGCTAGTCGTAATTCTAGTACTGTATTTATCCTACGTCCCACCAACGTACGAATATGGCTCAAGGCCGTGTTTAAGGTGGGTCCTGTCGCAGGGCCGTAGCCCAACGCGATAGGCAGTTCCAAAAATGCCTCGGACCCCGTCGGCATTCCCCTTTTCGGGGCGCCTCAGGCGCCGGGCGATAAACCCAACCCCTCCGAAGAGGGTTAAAGCCTGGGGGGAAGGCCCCCTGAGGCCAGAGGTGATGTATCAAGTGGTGGAACACACCCGACCGAACCGTGCAGCACGCAACCACAGCCGGTCGAGAGCGCCCCACCACAGGACACAAGAGTCGTAATTCTAGTACTACTACTGCTGCCCTCCACTATGCTAGTAATATAGTGCTGGAAGATTCCATGATGCAGGTAAGTTTCGGTCTCACAACAATAATGATGATCGGTTTAATTACGAACACACTGAAACACATCAACACTGGAAAAAATAAGACGTTTTATTTCTCTACCGACATCAATTCACATAATCACAATCCAAATGCACATTTTTTCTTATTTATTCATGTTTATTCCAAAAGCTCTCACACCTTGTTAGTGGAGCTTTGTATACACTGACTGTATCCACCCCAGGAGAGAGGTAGGACCTCACCTGAAAATAGACTCACTCTGTCGGTGAGGCTTACAATACGCTGATTTTGTAATCCCTGCAATGGAGTAACACCCCAACATAAAAAGGGTCTTCTGAGTGTAACACTAACCTCCATATGATGGTGAGGTTCAAATTCTGAAGATTTGGGAAGAGTGGAATATCACTTTATTGCCATTACTCCAGGTCCACCTTGATCCAGAGTGGATTTGTTGGAGTTTATGAGTCAAACAGATATGTTTAAAAATATTCATACTTGATGGGAATATTTGATACCATATAACATTAAATTATTCGTATTAGTTACTGGAAACTCTAATTGGTTATGAAGGGTTGTTATTCATTACTTTAAAACAGGTAAAAGGATTAGATAGTAATACTTGAATCCTTCAAACTATGTGGAAACTATTTGCATTCGATAGGAATACTTAATATCATAGAACTGGGGGGAAAAAATCTTAACAATTACACAATGTAAATATAAATGTAGAATAAACGCAATTCCCTCACTTCTTGGCATAAAGTAACCCTCACCGACTTGATTTACCATGAAAATCGATCCATAAATCAACAAGTCAACCCATTTTCTCTCTCTTTCTCTTTCTTTCTCTCTCTCTCTCTCTCACTCTCTCTCTCTCTCTCTCTCTATATATATATATATATATATATTCAGCAAGATGGAGTTTATCTTTTCTCTTGATCTTGTGTTCTATTTTTATTGCAGCTGAGGATACTGAATTCTGGAAATTAGGAATACGAATCAATTACACAGTTGATATATTTTTTTTTTAAATTTTAATATATGTCTTGTGGCAGACTGAATACATATTTGTTTTTGTTTTTTGCTTTTTAAAAACTTTGTATTTAGCATGAAAATATCCCTTGCACGTATTCAACTCCAAAGTTTTCTTTTTTATGTTCTTTTATTGAAAAAACAAGTACACATCTATCAGGTGGGAAATAACAAACTTCACAAAATTCCATTGAAAATAACATGTGAGTCTGAGATTAAAAAAAATTCATGAAACGTATGTATATCGCTTTAACATGTGTTACACACTTGTTTGAAATATGTTTTAGCGGGTGTGAATTTGACAATGAGCAACACACACACACACACACACACACAAACACACACACACACACATATATATATATATATATATATATATATCGGTGAATATTAAAAAAAAATCTAATCAAAACATGACAAGAGAATCAATTTAAAGCTCTAAGATGTCGCTCTAAAATATAATGACTCTGACTTTTAAAGGAAAATCCATTTGATATACGCCATAGATCATTTTTCATTATCAGAAGTTCCATTCAATAAACCAATTTCCGGTCTGAATTGAATGTCACAATGATAAAACCCACAAAGAAACGATGCGTCAAACTTAACAGAAATTCAATTGAAACATTTTAAAAGTTAATCCAGGGTTATGGAGATCAACCTTTGATGTAAGCTGAGATTTTTCAGTTATACAAGGCATCTTTGGATGATCGAGAGATTGTGAAAAATTAATAATTTTCTGGTCGACTGGTCGCTTTTTGACCAGAGAAAAATAAGAAAAAATTGAGGTATGTCATTTGATCTAATCAAATGTTTAACGATCAAAATTATAATTGACAAATTGATATTGGTTACCTGATTTTCAAACAGGATTGCCAACCTTAGAAAAAAAGATTCAAAAAAAAAAAAAAAGAAGACAAAAAAAGAAAAGTTGTTCGAATTGCTCACGTAGGTAACTGTAATCAAATTACCCCAGACGCCAATCAAATATTAGCTTCTTTGAGAGAATTTTACCATTGTCTTTTGACAAAAACAATTGCGGCACCGGCATTTCCACTTTTCTTTTTCTTGAATTGGTGCTTCCAATTTCTTAAAACTCAAGAAACAACAAGTATTGTTACTTTTTACGTGCGCTCACACACACACACACACACACACACACACACACACACACACACACACACACACACACACACACGCCGATTTTCATTAATTTCTAGATTGATAGAAGGATTAATTGTAAGAGATATTTTTAACCATAGATGGAACCCTAACAGGTACTACAATTCCGGGTCAGAGTTGATCTGGGAGTAATGACAATCAACATTACTTTCTCGAGGTTAAACATTTCAACGTTTTGTGAAATTCCTTGAACTCTGACGCATATATTTCCATTAAGCACACTATTAAAAAATCAGATTTTGAAGAACACAAAACGTATTAGAAAATATAACTTCTATAGTCGAAGATTCTACAACATTTTGAATTTCATTACGGTTATTTATATCATGAATTTCGCTGTAAAGTTATAACAATGAACAGTATTATTTTGTAATACTATTATTTGATAAATCGCCTCGATGTGAATATTACTCTAAAACAAAAATCCCTATATTTTTATCATTATGAAAGCCATGAAATATTTGGTATGGTTTCTTAGGTTATGATACTAATTGTTTAAAACAGTGTTCTTACGACAAATACTGACTGAATTTTATCAACTAATGGAAATTTGTCAATTTTAGTTAAAGTGATGGTTGTGTTAAAATATTTTTTTTTTTTAAGTCGAACACTTTACGTAACTTTAAGTAAGCATGTTTAACCAAACCCTCAATATCATAAAATTCACATATATAACTTTTCAAAGTTTACTATAGGAAAGATAGTCATTCACACGCTCTTAACTTGCCTAGAATGTCCATTTTAAGTGACCTTTTCTGTTAACCTAAGAAACGAACAGCGTTTCATCTTAGAGCCCAAAACTGCCTTTTCAGTCTAGCGAGTGTAGGTAATCTTTGACCGCACTTAGCATAGATAAGAACTGATGTGGTTTGTTTCTCTACATAAGTGCAAATACTTTGCTTCGGTTAATAAGCGGGATTATCAGAGATTTTTCAAGATAGACAATTTCTCAACGCAAGCAGCGTTGGCCAGTCGTAAATATCGATGTTCTCTTTCACATAATAGATAGGAATAAGAAGCTTGTTGTCCTCTTTTCTTGGTTTTTCGATATTGAATATGTACTGATAATTGAATTCTGACTTTTGGTTCCCAGAGTTCTAGAAAGTGAGAAAAGCATGAAGCCTTAGACATTATATTCCCGAGTTCCTATCCCCACTGCTCTTTACACCCTTTACAAATTATGCACCTATTCAAGGAATTAAGCAATGCTGATTTACAGCATTAATATACATTTTATATTATCTCTTATACCAATCGGAGTTTACTGGTTAAATATCTTGTAAAACCGAAGAAGGATTTAATGGTTGGATAAAAACCTTGCTCTAATTCGACCGCCGAAAATAGACAGATGGATAGTGTGATGAAATATCTTTATTTTGATGTGTCTAAGTCGATTGATTTAAAAAAAAATTCCTCAGACCATCTGACTACTTCAAATAAACACCTCTCACACAAACGAAAATAAAATTCAGAAAAAAATAACCGGAGTTTAAATGATCTTTACAAATACTTTTCTCTTTAAAATATTTCCTACTGGCTTTGTGTATATGTACATATGTATATATATATATATCTGTATATATATATATATATATATATATATATAGTTACCCAACCTCTCCAACACAAGTTCAGTTTTTAAGAGAAGTAAAGATGATTTTAATCAAGTGCCTTTTCTTCTCCTTGATAGGTTGCGTTACCAAGGTTAAACAACTCTGTCTGTTGTATTATTTAACCCTGACTTGTGAGAAAAGCGAATGGATTCACGACTTTCACAAAGGAATAATTTCAAAGTGAGACACAAATATCTTCATCCAAGATTTGAACTTCGGTCTTTGATTAAATTTCCTCCGACGCTAATCGGACCTTTAAATTTTACTCATGGCTTTACGTATAGGATGAACAGTGAAAGCTAGCATGTGTAAAGATATTTAGCTATTTAAGCTATGCTCACAAAACTCGAACAGCTTAGAATACCTGTGGTCATCTATCTAATTAGAGCAAAATTTCGGTGTCCTGAGGCGAACCGGTGCCTCAAGAGTGACCTGAATATAAATCAGCTACTCGGTTTATTACGTGGTCCCATTGCATATTATCAAGTGTTGAGCAGCATAGAATTAGTTGATCACATGTTTTATAATCATTTCACTTTACCAAAAATAACTGACGTGTCCATTGATTTCGCCAACAACAATTGCCCTATGAATTACTAAAAGTGTGCATATTTGATCATTAGCATTGTGAGCTCTTGTAGAAAGAATAATCTGTAGATTATTGCTGCAGATAGTTACTTATTGTTATTTAATAAATGTTCCTTTTTCTCTCACAAGGGTTACTTGCTATAGCCGCGGACAATTACTTGGATATTGATCCTCAATGGGCAAAAAAAGTGAAGATTTTCAAACAAATGAGGCTATCATTATGAAATATATAAGCTCAAATAGCAGGGCATTTTTTGCTAATGATTTTATACTTGAGACTATGATTTTATACCTGAGACTACTCCCGAATGAACAGGTCGATAATTACTGGGAAATCATTGAGAGCACCGGTTACCGATGTATGAAATGGAATCGTTGACTCAAGTTCAAATCCTGGGCCAGGATGTTTGTGCTATTGCTTTTGGCAAAGGTATGAATCCTTCTCTCCTTCCCTCATCTATTGGTTAATAGTAGGATAGACTGTTTTCTTTTGTAAGGAATCCAGACTAAGGGAAAGGAAAACACAGAATTTAAAGTAGGTGTAATTCACTTAGAAATCAACCTTGTGCCGTAATCTGTTCGTACGTAAATACACACTTTCTAGGAATTCATCTTGTGTGACCTTCTACTAATTTAAGCTCAGTATTTATCGAATACTATATACCAATTAGTATTTACTTAGTAGTCATTTACTTAGCTTAACTTCATTCATCACTATATTCGAAGTATGAAGCACTCAATGGGAATCGAAGTCTTGAACAACAGTTTGCTGAGCTAGTTTGCAAACCATTTTACTATGTGAGGCGCCTTACTAAACCTGGCATAGATTTAGAATAAGGTCACTAGTATAGACACCTAGTGAGGATCGAACTCACTGTGTAGTATTAATCAATCTGCTAGTCAAGCTTAATAATAGTTAAAACACAGCAAAGAGTCCCCAAGTATATACAGATTCGTTTACGAAAGAGCGGTGAGTATCAAACAAGTCTTCGACAACTTTTTCTACTCCACTGAGTATGTTTCTTAGTATTTCACCATTCTCGATTACTTTTAACCTTGATAGATATTTATAAAACAAAAACAAACTTTTTTGTTAGAAATTTCATTAAGAACTCCCCTTGAAAAACTTGTCCAATTGATATTTATCATCAGACGGAAGTTGTCTTTTAACGGAGGTAAATATAGTGAGCAAGAAAGTGAGTGTTTGTGTGAATGAGTGTGTGTGTGTGTGTGAGAGAGAGAGAGAGAGAGAGAGAGAGAGAGAGTATGTGTGTGAGTGAGAAAGAGAGAGTAAGAAAGAAAGTGTGTGCATGTGTGTGAGAGCGTAAGAGAAAGAGAAAGAAAATAAAAGGGAGAGAGAGGAAGCAACGATTGTAGATTTTTCTACACGTCAACAATAGTTACATAAACGAGACGTCTGTTTGTTTTGACGATATTTTGACCTTCGTGCTTGAGATAAAATCTCACAAGAAAGTTTACCGTTTGAGAGCTGCAGTGACATGTTCAACTTGAAACTTGATATATTCCCGTTTGTACGTATCGGCTTGTAAATAAGTATATATATATATATCTGAGCTGATTTGTGCATATATGTCAAGATAGAGATGTACTTGATTCAACCAAGAACTAAGCCACTCGCTACTTTTCGAAATGCTGTAACCGGGAATTTAACATCCGGGGATTTGCTTTTATGGACATTCAAACATTGATTGCTCATAACAAAAGCAAAACCTTGAACTATTTCTTCCGTAAAACGCCAATTTCGGCAGATTCAGTAACAAAGCTCTTCATTTGAAGGCTATATTATAGCACCAGCATTAGAAAAGTGATATAATTCAGAATTGAGGACTTGAATTCAAAGTAGTAATTTACTAAGCTTTTTGCTTAGACGTGGCACAAGGCCATACGGATGAGGCACCCAATTGTAACATATTAACCCTCGACCGAGCCGTCAATCAAGATATGCACATGTGTAAATAAACGGAAGAACAGCGGAAGCAGGTGTGTGTGAGACCAGGTGCTCGAGGTGGTTCGAGCCAGTTGGAGTTGGAATCAGTTGGAGACAAAATGCCGAATTGAGAACCAACGGCCCACAGAGGGCTTTGGGTCCTCAGTGACCCACGGTTTAGCAACCCACCAAGATGAGAAAGAAGTTCTGCTATGGTCAGAAGAACTTGGGATCAATATGTAGCCGTCTGTCCCCGACTCCAACTCACCTCTCACACACAACCAACATCAACCCTTTCAAGAATAAAGTGTGAGAGATATATTTTTATAAAGAAGTGTGTTCGTTCGTTCATTGAAGTTCGTCATTATTGTTAACTATGTTTCCGCTTATATTTGTATTATGTATATGTATACGGCTATACAACGCAATGAGACTCGAACTCACTCCTATAGGTTTGCTAGTCCAGCTTGCTAACCGTTACGCTACTCGACGTGCCCGACTTGAATTCAAAATAAACAGAAATAATATCCAATAAATACCATCTATTAGTAATTAAGGACATTAGCAAAGAAAAAACAAACAATAAAAAAAAGAAAGAAAAATGTTAAAAAAATTAACAAAACAAAGCATTTGCTCATGTGTATTTGTGTGTAGATATTCTTGTTGGTTATTCACTGCTGATCATATTTACCAACCCCTCCGCTCGGGCAGGATATGACACAAGGTCAATTTTTAAGCGGAGTTTAACAGGTTTGAATTCAGAGTTTTCCTTCTCCTAGACTAGTTGCCTCACAAAGGCTGAAGAACCTAGTCTGTCCTACTATTTACCCATAGCTGGAGGGAGAACAATTGGATTCATACCTTTCCCAAGGGTATTAGTGCTATGTGAAATGCAATGATTCTCGTCCAGGATTTGAACTCGAGTCGCCGTGTCCATTTCCTACGACGATAACCATTACACCACAGGCACCTCCATTATTATTTTTATTCACTGCTGACATATGTTTCCAAATTTGGATTATTTCCCTCTGATTTTTAAGAAAGATTATCTCTATTTTTCCTTAATGCTGTTGAAGAAGTTGTGCAGAGTGAATATCTACGACATTTTGTACGGAAAAAAGATAGAAAAAATAATAAAAAAGATTCCAATATAATCTAAAAGATTTAACTTTTAAGTGGGTAGAGCTGACAAGGGACCTAAGGCATCTAGATACAAAGACATTTATTCCAATATATATATAGAGAGAGAAAGAGGGAAAGAAAGAAAGAGAAGGAGAGAGAGAGAAAAGAGAGAGAGAGAGAGAGAGAGAGAGAGAGAGAGAGGATAGTCATTTTCATAAATAAAGGGAAGTTTTCGGAAAAAAAGGAAAAAAAATCCTTAAATATAAACTCTGTATTTTTTAGAATTGGTTTATAGAAAAATATGATACTAATCTTACAAAAATATTTGTTCCGAGACTATTCAAAACGGTGGCAAATCAGAGTGTTCAAGGTTTGAGCACTGGTGTGTCATTAAATTTTGTATGGCTGAGAAGTGCAAACAATTAAAAATTTAAAAAAGAAATTATATGTAAGAAGAAATATATTTTTATCAAAAAATGTTTCCATATGGGTTAAACATAAGTTTGTGTCTACGAAACTGAGTCAAAAAGTTAGTCTATAGCGTGAAAAGACTGTTCGGTAAAGAAAAAGTTCTGTGCGCAGGTCTCAGTAAACTCGTCATGCGGACAGTGTTTGGGCATGTGAAAAAAAACTCTCACAAACCATTTCCCCGAATAAGGTGCAGCTGTAAACAATGCTACCTATCAACAACTCCTTCGAAAAAATGCACCTTAACTCTTGAATGACTCAGGAATATATATATATATATATATATATATATATATATATATATATATATATGAAGCTGTTGAATCTGTCAGGTTGTTCGGGCGGGTTCGAATTCAACATAAAACTGTTTCGACAAAATAATCACTTCATTCTACCGCAAAAATGTTTTCTGAGTAGATTGCAATATTATTTGGCAAATGTCGAAAATTTTCCGAAAAAGATAATCTAATTTGCATATTTTGCTTTGAAATATCTTATTAAATACAGGTTTTTATGAAAGGAAAATTGAAAATAGATATGAGTATTTTTACTTATCTTTTTGCTTAAGATTTTAAATCACATGGGAGTTTTTGGTTTGTTTCTTTTTTTTCTTTAATAATGATTGTTTTGCGAAAAGTTTTTAATGTTTCTCAACTGTGATCTTCATGAGAACTGTTACCATTTGCCTTATTTTGAATCAAATCTCCGACTTAAAAAGTTTACTAATCTACAAATCTAAGCTTCTTCGAAAACTCCTATCTTCCGTTTAACCATTCCTGTTTTCATTCATTTATTTTTGGAAATCGTAAAATCATATTTCATTTATTCATGTTAGAATATTTAGTAATTAATTTACAAAATTTTTTAATTGATATACATTTTTAAAAAATTTTTTAAATAAGAATTGTAAATTGAATTACCAAGACCAGAAAATCTGGCAAGCACCGCGCGTGACACATGGAAGTCCTGGAGAGCTGTTTTGACCTTGTTAGGTCTTATCAGCAGAGTATACAGTGATCTACCTCAACGGAACCAGCAACCACAGAATGCAGAGCTGAAACTCTACCACTGAGCTACCAACTCACATCACTGACAATCCATGCCAAATGCTTTGATCTCCAGTGGGGAAGATCACGGTATACACTGCTGATGAGACCTAATAAGGTCGAAACAGATGTCCAGTAGTTCATTATGTCGCGCATGTTTCTTGCTGGATTTTCTGGTCATGGTAATTCAAATTATAAGAGATATAAACATAACCTTATTTATCAACCCCACCATATATATATATATATATATATATATATATATATATATATATATATATATATAACGTTGGTCTGACAAATAATCTTAAGAATATATACGGATCTTCAATTGCAGAACATCTTATAAAACACCGTGACTGCGCCAAAAAATTTAATGTTAATTTGTTCTCTAAACTGAGCAAGTCACACTCTTCATTCAATCTTAAAGTATTCGAGACAATTCATATTTTGTCCGACAGACTGTCTCTTTGTTAACAGAAATATTCTCTGCTAGGACATGATATTTTTTCGATATAATCTCTCATAATTGTTTTCTCCACCCCACATATTCGCATAGTTTTTTTTTACTCGATATTGTCCTCGATTAAGCTCTATGGAGCGAGAATCGAAACCAGTTAGCAGACTATCATTTTTTTCTTTCTATGTTTTTATTCTCATCATCAATAAAATAAATCCTGAGGTCCATTTGTTGCAATAATGAAGTTTTATACAACAAAATAAGTATATATGTATATATATGTATATATATATATATATATAACGTTTGTTTGTTTGTCTTGCATACATGACAAGGCAGTTTTCTCTAGAACTACTAAGTTTGAAATGCTCAAGTATAAGTCCCAACATTAAGTTTTAACTTTAAAAATCGTTTTATTTATTGGGAAAGATTACTTTTCACTACATGGAACTCTCTTATGGCAAAACAGTAATCCATCAGAAACAATGATTTCGTAAGACGTATCTTACAATTTTAATCTATAGCACTCAAAAAAAAAAAAAAAAAAAAAGAAAAAAAAAGAGAAGAACTATTTCCATTCGCGATAGAATTATCTAAATTTATTGTTTAATTACATCATATTACACTGACCACAGAATAAAACGTCTCAAAAATACTATGAAGCTTCTTGGTTAAGTCGGCTGGAGCTGCAGAATACATTGACTGCATCTCTGCTGAGAGGTAAGACTTCCCCAACAAGTGTCCTGGATATGATTCCAAACAATCTTATGGTCAGGCTCCAGTAATGCTGGAGTTTGGAGGAATGCTGAGTACCCTTTACTGTTATCGCTCTCAGGTCCACTCTGGCCCGGTAACACCTGAGAGGTCCTATCTTCGGGTCAAAGAGAACTAACCAGTGTATTTATCCTAAACTGAAATGTTCGAAATAGAACTGTTGTGACATTTGACTCCGTTTAAACAGAAAGCTGAACTTACGCTAAATTGAATTGTTTGAAATAGAAGTGTTTACATGTATAAAAAGGGATTTGGTATTAAATAACCTACAGTGGTTGATATGACATACAACCAAGCCAAACCAAGCCAAACCAAACTAAGAAGTTTCAGAACATATTTTCAGAGTGTTACATGACTTATTACGCATATATTACATGGAATTTACCCTGGTACGTGGCCTAATGGGTAGAATTTTCACCAATGGTCTGGGAGACCGGAGTTCAATATCAGGTCAGTCATACCAAAGACACAAAATTGGTACTTGATGCTGCCTTGTTTAGCACTGATCATGATAAGGTAAGGATCAAGGGTAAAGTGGTGCAATGCTTCCATACACATCCGGTGTTGTAGCTATTGAAAAGGGAGCCTTCGGGTCACCCTCGACTAAGGTTGGCAAATTTACTTTATCTTAAATCACACACACACACACAAATATATATATATATATATATATATATATATAATATGTGTGTGTGTGTGTGTGTGTGTGTGTGTGTTAGGCATTTTGTAAAATCAGATTGACAAGCTTTACATAAGTTCTGGCATTCGACTAGCAAACCTACACAAGGGAGTTCGAGTCTCATTGGGTGCCCCTTTCATATGGCCTTGTGCCACATCTGAGCAAAAAGCTTAGTAAAATTTCATAAGTTCTGGCATTATTATACTTCAAATAATTCTATTAATCTCCCCAAAACTAAATTAGAGAGAGAGAGAGAGAGAGAGAGAAAGAGAGAGAGAGAGAGAGAGAGAGAGAGAGAGAAACATAATTTACATTAAGCATCTAAATGTAACTGTATCTCTGTAAAAAGACAGTTATATTTTATTTCCTAAAAGGCACAACATATAAAAAGCTTATGAAAAATATATAATAGTTTAAACAGTTATTTCCCGTAGCCATACAGTGAAATTTATTATTTTTTGGATTAAGCGTTCTTAAATTACTTTTTTCGCACCTTTAATTTGTATTCAGTTTTCCGAATACATCACTTGCATTTTGATGAAATAAAATGTCTGGGGGAAACAAAACAGTATTTTTCTTCTAAACGTCAATTTTTTGTCAGTCAATACAACTACTCAAATCACAGAGTGATAGAGAGAAACATAGATATGTCGATAGATAAATACAAATTGTTTACGATAGATTGACTGACTGTTTCGTTGTATCACAACTCATCCGTGTGGCTAGATACGCGAGATGCTTCGAGCGAGAATCGAAGCCCCGCTGATTTTATCCCTGAGCTATCGTCATCTTAGAGTAAAGTGAAGGAATTAGTATTTATGTATTTTATATATATATATATATATATATATATATATATATATATATATATATATATAGAGAGAGAGAGAGAGAGAGAAACAACTCAAGGCTCCGTTTTCATTTCCTATGGCGATAATCGCTATCCTCTAAGCGCTCTTCTCTCTGGCTCGCCCTCCCTCCCTCATTCTCTCTCTTTCCATATATATATATTTATAATATATATATAGAGAGAGAGGGGGGAGAGGGAGAGGGAGAGAGATAGAGATAGAGGTAAGTTAACTTCTACAGTAATGCACTAATGATTAAATTGTTGTAGAAGTGGATATTTATAATCATGAATATGCATTTATATAAGACCTTTATAAGATTTAATTCAAGGTTGATGGATAATCAACGAATGACCATTCAGAAAAAAAAAGCTATGGCTTTTTTTTTGTATAATGGAGGATACTAAAATGAATGTAGCCAACACAAACAATGACATTGTTTAGATGAAATGGAGTACGATGTTTTGCTGCGAGCTGTCATCTCTTTAATGGACAGTTATGATTATTACAAACGAAGTCGTTACAGTAGAAACGGTCGATTCCGGGATGGAATTTATTTAATGAAAAGCCTATCATGAAAAGAAGAAATGAGTAGGGAAGGATTAGTGGCTAAAGAAAATATTACTCCGATCATGATAAATTTGGCGTAAGCATAAATCTAGTGAAATGAAGAGAAAAGGACAGCTATGAAATTTATCGAGTGTATCCTTTATTTGACGCAATTGAATCATAGTATCTGCTTATGACAGGGCATAGCTTATCCAAACAAATTATCTATAGAAGCTGATATTTTCAACTGTATAAAAATAGATAAAAAGAAAACGTGGTAAAGACTCACCTCTGATTTTCCTTTGACCTATCTTCAGGTGAGCTTATTTTGACACGTCAGCAGTTCGCTGAATTGTAAGATGAGCAAAGTAGACTGGACACTGCTCAAAAAGTAAGGACGAACTCATCAGCGGCATTTTCTTTTAGACCCCTACATAGAGTTGACCAAACAGCAGAAAATTATGTTCATTGATTGACTTTATCGGCATCTCAACCTGCTCAGGGTTATTTTATGTTTAGAGGTTTAGGAATCACAATCATTTGCGTTTATGTTAACAATTTTTCTTTACACACGACCCATTCAAATAATTCGAATACGAACAATTATTCGAATAGTAATAATTTTTAAACCATAATTAATAATAATCCTTTGTAGACAATTATAGTTTCAAGTAACCATTCTTAATACAAATGATTTAGTGCTATGTGGTATTCCGGTTAAATGCAAATAATTTTCAAATAGATCTATTTGACCAATACAGGAGATCCCATCATGTATGACCGAATCGATGTGGAGAGGGTAGCAAGGTCAATGAAAGAGTACTTTGCACATCCCAGATCTCAAAACCTGGATCCTCTTCATTATATGCAGGTTAGTGTTATACTCAGGACATCACCGCACTTTTTTGTTTTAGAGAGGGTGGATATTAACGCTCTGCATAGGATTGAGTCAATGAATTCTAAGTCCCGCTGACAGGTCACTGGTGTGATGAGAATTAATAATGATACTTAATAAACGTCACAAAAACATTATCGCCTTATTGAATCTGTTATTATTGCTGTATTAATCAAACAACAATCCTGATTTTATTCTTACATAACATCGTTTCCATTTAAATTAATATTAAAAGAAAACACAGTTCCACAGGAGTCGGCCAATCTGTTAGACTAGCATCAAATTATTTCCAACATTCCTATATCATATCATATTTGATTAGAATTTATTTATATTATTTTACTTCATTGTAATACTTCACCACAACCCTTGCAAATCTTTGTAAGTCATAATTCAAATAAGGGTCATAAGCTCAGTATGAACGTTTTTCGTGCCCACATTTTAAAGATTTTGAACTGATTGGCCTTCTTAAAAGTGTTACCATGATAACTTTTTAGTTTGCTTTTCTTGTATTCTTTCCTAAAATTTATTTTTCTGATTCATTATCGGACCAAGTTTTTAGAGAGTGAAATGGTATAAATGATAGTATATATATTCCTTTTCACACACACACACACACACACACACACACACACACACACACACACACACACACACATATAAATACATACACATACAAATACACACACACACACACACACACACACACACACACACACACACACACACACACACAAACACACACATATATATATATATATATATATATATATATATATATATATATATATTCTTGCGTCCTGGTGACTGAGTCAGATCACTCGCAGGTCAATTATTTACATTCATTACCAGAAACTTGTACGCATTTTTTTCGGCCCGTTTTCAGAACGACTATGATTTACGCGCGGCTTTGGCAAAGCCATATGGCACCTCACTGCTGATAATTTGTGCAGCAGAATTAGAAAAGGAATGCGAGGACGTCCACAATAAAAATAAATAGAAATATTTAGAAAGAAATCAATGAAAGATGACCATAGGCAGCGGAAAATGAATTGTCCCAAGTAAGATCTGAACACTGACATTTCTTGAACGGAAACCGTATAATAAAGAAACAGACCCATAAATGGCGCAAAAGAAGAAAAACGTCCGAGTGTCATTCTAACTTATTTTGCGTAGAAAAGAAAATTATTGAGAGGAATAGAAAAAAAGCTTTTTATAGCTATGGTTTTAAAAAATCTACACTGTATCCTCAAAGGATAATTTGGGTGAAATAATTCGAATTAAGAAAGAAATTGGAAGATATCTGAAAAAGTAAGAAAGGAATTAGGGAAAATGGAATCTTCCGGGAATATTTACAGACGGAAATAACCGGATCATTTCTTTAAAAATTAGTACTGCTTTTGAATGAGATTTTTGTCGAGAATTGCACCAATACCATCTTTGTAATAAGTTTTGAACTCTAATAAAATTTACTTATCGAAAAATAAAACATGTTTCAATATTACTCTTGTCTTTTTTTTTTTTGTACTTATCTATGACATTAAAATGCTAATTTCCTGACTGAAATATACGTAAAGTGTAATACAATTAGATACTGTGACAATTACTTATTTCATCTTAAAAACTAGGCGTCATTTTCTTTGTTCAACAGATGCAGCACATGCTTTCCATTAAATTTGATTAATTGATTGATTTTAACGGCATGCCAACCGTCTAAGGTTATTTTTGTGAACAGGTTAGAAAATAAAATTCATTTTTTGTGCAGTTGTTTCTTAAGAAGTTTATCTTTTAACAAGGTCCAATCGAATACGAATAATTTTTTAAACATATCTATTTGGCCCATAGATTGGACCCTACTAGATACTATCATACCGAGTCAGTGACGAGGGGATACTCCATACTCCCCAAATTTCTAGAACTGGAGCCTCATCAAGTGTAGTCATACAAAGGACACATTTATTTTGGGCGGTGATATTTCCGTTCTACTGAGGATGCACTCAGTATATTCCTAGTCCCCGTGACAAAGTGTTGGTTGGTTTGTTGGGTTTTATGGCATATCAACCTTTGTAGGTTATTTAACGCCAAATCCATTTTCATACAAATAAGTTCTATTTCAAACAATTCAGTTTAGCATGGGTATATAGTTTAATTGTCAAAAAAATTTCTATTTCAAGCTATTCTGTTTAGTCAAACAGTTCTAATTCAAACAATTCAGTTTATCCTAAGTTCATTTTCAGTGTCAAAAACAGTTCTATTTAAAACAATCCAGTTTTGCATAAGTACAAAATTTAATTCAATTTGAACCATTGATAGGACTTTATCAGGTCCTACCGCTCTGGACCAGAGTGGACCATGGGGCAATAGCAATGAAGGGGTACTCTGCATTTCCCAAAGCTGCAGCATTACTGGAACCTCATCATCAGATTCGTTAGTGTCATATCCACGATACTCATTGGGGTGGGGTGTCTTACCACTCTGCAGAGAAGTTGTCGGTGTATTCCATCGCCCCAGTCGATTGGGTAAGCAACAGTGTGTCCATTACTTCGATGTCGATTTGTTATTCTCGAAAAAGTATTTATGTGTTGATTCATTTTATTATTTAGAATAACTAAATCGACTTTCACAAAGAATCTTTAAATAAAGAAATTAAGAGACTTCGTTAAAACCAAAGTCAATTCCCACACGTGTTTATATGCTCCCCCCCACTGTCATACTCTGGACACTCGTTGGATTGAGGGGGGTCTTATTCCTCTGCCGAGATTCAGTCGAGTATTCTATTGCCCTAGTCGACAGGAAGAATAGTTCTATTTATTTATATTTTGGTAGTTATTGCGCTTAGAAAGAAGGGTGTACAGCATCCTTAATAGGATCAAAAAGTATTGATAATCGGGATTTTTCTAATGTTTTTTACGTGACTTAGGAAGTTGACATGAAATATGCATAAATGTTTACCTTATGACGTTTGACTCATCGGTCCTGAGTCGATTTCAATATTCCTTTTTAAAAAATTAAAATTGGTAAGTGGTCAAGCAATATCTTTGATCGAAACAGAAGTAAGAATCTTAGTGGTTGGGGTCATCATATTGTTGAAAATGCCAAAAACGTTCTCCTTGGAAACATAACATTCAAGTGATTGGCAAAATATAAATAATACTAACAATATAATAATACCAATAATAGTAACAACTTAGTAATAATATGTATTGTAAGCAACGTAAGTTCAGTGTCCCAGATTAAGGATAGATTTGTTAATAAAACATATCATTGGCACATCAGAAAAAAATTAGCATCATTGATTAAGTTCATTACTGAAATAGGTGACCACTAAGAAACAGGAGGTACTCTATAACAAACTGAGTCATCTGTGTCAGACTAAACAAATCCTAGTAAATAATGAATGTCCCCGAGGCCCATTTTGCATTATATCATTATATAAATGGATTTGGAGTAAAATCTATAAAAAAATTTTCATAGCATTTATATTTGGCGATGTTTGAAAGAAAACTCTAATTTAATTAAACCCGTAAGCACACACACACACACACACACACACACACACACACACACACCTATATATATATATATATATATATATATATATATATATATATATATATATATATATATATATATATATATATATACAGAGAGAGAGAGAGAGAGAGAGAGCTGAAGGATGATTAAAATCTTGTTTTTAAATTTTAACATAAAGATTTTAAAATGATTAAGTTGATGGGTTTCAGAATAACAATCAATTTCACTATATAAATCGATCTTCAGATGCTTGAGTAGATAGAAATTATTTTTCTTTAGTTTGTAAGCACTGACCATGGCTCTTCCCTTCTTAATGAAGAGGCCGTAATTGTCACAGTCTGTGTTTACAAAATTGTAAATATTCCTTCACTTCTTTCATAATTCTTCATCACGTTGTTTTTCTTATTCAGCGGTTAATTAACAAGTCAAGTGTTAGCCACAGACTTATGGTGCCTAATAAGCTTGGATATCGTATAAATAGGCAGGTTTTGTTCGGGGAAGTTAATGATATTTAATTTGTCCTTGAAACATCACTCGTAATCACCATTAGACTCATCCAGCTCTTTCAAACTTCAGATCTACACCCAGAAACCGTGAAATCTTCATATTGGAGTTTACAGCATGCCGTTTTCAAATTTTAAATGGAATGAATTGCGTCATAGTGTTGCTTTCATCTCAGAGAGTGCCTAACTGACTCTTTTGAATTGCGTCGTGGTATTGCTTTCATCATAGACAGTGCCTAACTAACTCTAGTGAACTGGGCAGAGGTGTTACTTTCATCACAGATAGTACCTAACTCAAGTAAATTGCATCATGGTGTTGCTTTCATCACAGACAGTGCCTAACTGACTCTTGTGAATTGCGTCGTTGTGTTAATTCATCACAGACAGTGCCTACCTGATTCTAGTAAATTGCATCATCGTGTTGCTTTCATCACAGGCAATGACTAACTGACTCTAGTGAATTGCATCATGGTGTTGCTTTTATCACAGACAGTGCCTAACTGACTCAAGTGAATTGCGTCATCGTGTTACTTTCATCACAGACAGTACCTAACGGACAGTACTTAACTAATTCTAGTTTGATGGACAGTAGACAAAACCCGAAAGAAATCAATCGCATGCATGAAGTTAATAATTCAAAATAGTGACAATTTATCCTTCCCATCTTGTATGTATGTCAATATAAACATGGAAAAACGTTATTTTCATTCGATAAATAGAATTAAAAAGTTCTCTACTCAAATTTACATCTACGCGGATCGTTTAAAAGGTTTATCCAGAAAGAAGAGCCACGATTAAACGATTTTTCTGTGGCAACACCTTACCACTTCTCATGACAGTAGATTTCAGTCTTACTTTCTTTGCAGGTGAGGCCTATACAAAGGTCTGTGGTGGACAGAAAATCGAAAATCAGGGCGAGGATTAGAACTTTTTGAACGTTCCTCGTATATGATTGCTTTTATTGTGTTTTCGTTTCTCTAAACGTCATTTTTAATCATAGAAATTCTTGACACAACGGAGAGAACTATGGAATACAATGTAGAATCCTTCTCAAATAACATCATCGTTGATCGTTTTACAAAGAGCACCTAAATGAACGATAGGTTGTCTGGTAACTACTAAATATCTGTACATTGCACTTCATAATATTTCTTAGCATTGTCATTTGAATCTTTTTATGATCGACAGTGTATTTCTAATAGCAGCGCAGAAAACGTGTGTATATGGAATTGACTTAGATTACTTCCAGAACCAGCTTTAAGAGTGACCTAGAATTAAACTAAGATCGTTGTCCAGGTCAAAATTGCTGTGAGCGTAACCCGAATCCGAACTGTTTTAGATATCATTTTTCCGATACAGGTATTATCAAGGAGAGATAAAATAAAAAATTAAATCTAACAAATCCAATTTTGGTACTTATGCATCTATGTTACAGCAAAAAAGCCGAACTTTCCCGAGCGTTTCAGAAAAGAATTGGAATATGCCGAAACGCCTAGCTAATCATATTTAAGATAAAATAATTCAATCAATTTGTTTACTAAGTTACAAACAAGTGTAAACATGAATTTATCGCAGCTAAGCGAAAATCTACAATGTGCAGAATTGGTGATCCAATTCTGCCAAGAAAAAAACCTTATTGGCAGAATTAAAAGTTGCCGGGCATATGAGCATCCTTGCCACCTAAAAAAAAAAAAAAATTAGGAAAGGTTATGCCTAGAGATGCCGTAACACCAAATGCAGGACCTGGATTATTATCAAATTGTTAGGTGAAAGTACAGAATAGTTACAAAACACCCCCTCCCCATGTTAAGAATGGATTTCTAAATTAACACGTTATTACTTCCACACGGTACAATAAGTGCATAAATACGAAAAAAAAAATTTAAAAGACAAAAAATTGATAGACAACCACCCGAAAAAAAAAAATAGATAAAATAAAATTTCAAACTATTTCTTCATATTGAAAATTACCATACTTTGACTGTTGATTTATTCTTTTTCTCCTGAAAAGGTTGGTAACATTATCCATCAAAAATTGTCTTTTTCTCTTTTTTTTTTTTTTTTTTGTCTTCATGCGTTTTGTCAACAAATTGGTTGACTTATTTTATCGTCTGCTAGGTTAAATTTCGTTCTGGAATATTCCGATTCTTTTCGTTATCGGCCCGGAAACGCTCGGGAAAGTTCGGCTTTTTTGCGGTAACATAGATGCATAAGTACCCAAATTTTAGTTTACTAAAACTTTTCTAGTTCCCCAATGATACCTGCATAAAAAAAATAAGGTCTAAAAATTCCGACTTCGGGTTACTTTTACTGCACTATTAACCTGGACTATTTGCTTTGTTTGGCACATGGACATCCGACTATTTATAATTTATATGGTTCTTAAGTGAATACTCATCAAATAATTGTGCAGGCCTATTGTTGCTTAACTTTACTAATCTAAGAAAAGGATCATTTTTATGTATTCAATAACTTTCACATCAACGTCGATCGAAGCAGTGATGGGCTCAAAGAAATTATCAAGATAGTAAAAGACGTAATAAGTTCTCATTATGTCAGCGTTTATTTAGCTATTTAAACTCTTCATGTTTCTGATAATGCATACCAATTACGGCCATATTTTAAAAAATAAAGACATTCGATATTCAAATCATGTATCATTACTCATTATTAATTCTATAGTAGAATCGATTTTTGAGTGCAGACCCATTTATGTACACGACTGCAATAATAAATGTTTTTTGTATATTCATTTTGAATATTTCTTTGAAACATATCCTTCATTTCATTATCTTTAGGAAAACCAAAGTTTCAATGTAGTTTGGACTGACTGATTCATTTAAAAATCATCAGTATATTTATGTCTTCTTGTCTCTGTCTGTCTGTCTGTCTCTCTCTCTCTATATATATATATATAAGACCATTTACTAAAACACGCACTAATTAAAATAAGAATACACACTTGGGTTCCCTCGCACACACATACACACACAGAATTCATAGATATATATGCAAAAACACATTAATAATAAAAAAAACACACACAAACCAGTAAAAGTGAAAAAAGAAGACCATTAACAAAACATCTTCACGGACAATTAACTCCAATGGTGGGGCCATCATAGACATTTGATCAGGACTATACAATCCTTGAACCCCATTTTTATTATGAAGATATTCAACACACAATCAACAATTCAATCGCCTCAAGATGGCTGAAATGTCCGAAACACAAATATTAACATAGACGGCATAATAAAATATCCTAAATACAAAATTTGAAATCCCTTACAGACCTTTTTCATTTAAAAATAATTACTTTTCTCTCGTTGGATCAACAACAGTCTTTTAATATATGTGTGTGTGCATATATATATATATATATATATATATATATATGTGTGTGTGTGTGTGTGTGTGTGTCTATATATGGGTCTATATATGAGTGTGTGTGTGCGTCTCTCTCTCTGTCTATATATATGTGTGTGTATGTGTATGTTTCCTCGCTTGCGTGTGTGTGTGTATGTGTGTGTGTGTGAGTGTGTGTGTGTGTGTGTGTGTATGCGCTAAGAATTTCTCCTTCAAAACAGATACATTTTTTAAAATAATTTTTCATTTCTTTTTTTGTTTTAAATCTTAGTAGATTTCTTTAAGTCTCTATAGAGTAACGGTTATCGTCAAAGAAAAAGGAATCGGACAAAGTTGTGTTTCACTTCATGCAAATGCACATGAGGAATTCTCTTACACTGCCCCCCCCCGCCCGTTTACTGGTAATTCGTTGGGTAGACTGCGTTCTTTATCTTTATTAAGCAAACAGTCTTGGAGATGGAAATCAATGGATTTAAACCAGCTGTACTCTGCTGAAAAATGACCTTGGGTCACATCCTGATCGTGGTGGATGGTTTGGGTAGATACATACAATATTGCTTAAATTTTGCTTCGATTTTAATCAAAAATGTCCGAAATTTTCTTTTTCCGCCCTTTCCAACATTATTAATTATCTTATTATGTATAAGCAAGATGTTATTTTTTTCTGTAAAATCTAGTGAAACTTATGTTTTTAATATCTGATTTAATTTCTGTTCAGACCATTGAGAGATTTTGAATATTGGCAGTTTTTTTATGTATTTATTTTCTTTACGTCAGAGTTTTAATATTAGATTGTCGCGTGTCGATGACGGAGGATACTCTGGAACCTTACGTTCTTATGTAACAAAAAGAAGATAATATTTCGAACATATTTTGAATAAAATATTAAAAAAAAAACTTAAGAAATATTATGCTATGATAAGAATATTGGACCATGGAAGACTGGTGCAGATAAAAAATACTAACATAAATGAAAAGTAAGGGGAGAGATATGAACCACCTGATTTGGTTTGGTTTCTTTGTTTAATAGCATATTGACCTTCGTGCCAAAACTATAAAGAGGAAGGGATTGATGATGAGGCTGCAAGAGACAGATGGTTTGATAGATTGATATGAAGAGGCGGATAGCTTTTGTTTGGTTGTTTAATGGCTTATCAATCTGCATGGGTAATTTAATGTCAAAGACATCCTTGTAGAACGGTATAAATATTTAATCTATAGTTTGGGGTGGGATAAGTGGGTTCATACCATTCCCTAGATTACTGGTTTGAATGAGTGTCTGGAGTTCGGCCTCGCCTAATTTGAGGCTGCAGTCCAGCAATTTAGCAACGGAGTCTCCCCTGAACAAGCTGAAATAGAAAGCCCGATTGCTAGATAAACAATCTGGTATAATATATATATATATATATATATATATATATATATATATATATATATATATATATATATATACATATATATATATATATATATATATATATATATATATATATGGTGTGTGTGTAGATCGAGAGAGAAAGAGAGAGAAAAGGAGAGAGAGAGAGATAAAGAACAGGAGAGAGAGAGAGAGAGAGAGAGAGAGAGAGGGAGGGAGGTAAATAGTGGTATCCATCTATCTATTACATGACTGAAATTGTGCAACAGATATATCTGAGTTAAATCCTTTTAGTGGGACATTTTAATAAAGAAAACTGCCTTTTTTAAACAATTGGGAATTCGAAAGATAAAACAGCCTAGAATACTGAATAATTTTTTTCATTTACTATAGCAACTACCACCGTCTAAATATAAATAACATTTACATAACCTACGCTTCAGTGGCTACCTGATAACGAAGATAAATGTCGTTGTCTGGACTACATCTTTGAGTGTCATCTAAACATTTGATCAAACACATTCAACCCATTCTTAAACTAGCAGAGAAGCAAAGGAAAAGGAGATATTGAAAATGTAGAACCAAAGCAAATTAAAAGAATTCAGCGTTAAACAAATAACTTCGATGAAAACTCTTGGCTTTCTCACTTTGACTGAGGTGGTTTTTATTCTCATTCTTTTCTCCACTGAGGATGAAGACTGGTTTTGATAATTTTGTTAAGAAATACATTCGTCTCTATACATGTACTTATTTTCCTGGATTTTTCATTGTTAAACAATGAAAAAAAATAGTTCAATAGAAAATAAATACGATGGTCGTTCAACAAATAAAGTGAATAATTTTGAAAAAGTTCATTCAATAAATTTTGGGATTTTTTTTGAAAAAGGTCATTTGATAAATACTGGGATTAAAAAAAATTTTTTTACAACATTTTTCCATAACAGTAAATAAAAAAAGGGATCCAGCCGTGAACAGAGGTCTGTCATCAAGTTTTTGGTACCTGACAAGTGCAAACCATGAGAAATCTATTTAAGAATGTGTGATGTGTATAGGGAAACGTGTTTAAATTAGAAAATGTTTTCAAATAGGCTAAACATGACCTTGTCATTATGAACTTGATTCTAAAAGACGGTCTATGTAGTGTTAACACACTTAATCTCCGGTAAAGAAAAGGTCCCAGAGCAACTCTCAGAAAAAGAAGGTCATGCTGACAGTGTTCCAGGAAATATATTCCAAGAACTATTACTAATAATTTCTTTGAAAAAAGAGCAACTATAATCAGTGCTTCTTATTGTTAATTCTTCAGACAAAATTCACCTATTTGAATGACTCCACACCAATAATTTGATGCATCAAAAACTCACGAATAGAGAATCGGAAGTGGGATCTTGATGAAATCAATTTTTAATAAATAAATTTCGGTGCTGGAGGTAATCGATTATTTTGTTCTCAATATTGATTGGCTCGGGTTTTAGTTGACAAAAGAGAAACTTTGTAAGTGATTTATAATTGACATCTCGTTAAATGTTCTTTATTTTTTTCTTCCTAAAATAATCCTTTCTTTGTTTTTTGAGCCCAGTCGGCATGGTCAGAAGAAAACACTGACTTCATCTCTGCAGAGGATTAAGATCACCCCAACGAGTGTCCTGATTATGACATAATACAATATAATGGTGAGACCCCAGTAACTCTGGAGCTTTGGGGAATACGGAGTATCCCTTCATTGCCACCGTTCCCAGGTCCACTGAGGCTTGGAGTGGTAGCACCTGATAAGGTCCGATCATTGGGTTAAATAGAACTAATTAACTTCTAAACTGTTTACTTATGCTAAATTGAATTGTTTGAAATAGAACTGTTTGATCATTTTACTGTGTGTAAACAAATGACTGATGTTGAATTGTATTGTTAGTGATACATAGCAATACTTGGAACTATTCAACTTTGTTGACTTACGTTTACAAATTATATATATCTATATATATATATATATATATATATATATATATATATATATATATATATATATATATAAACCGGATATGGCATTTTATAACGTACAATGATGATATGCCATAAAAAAAATAAACAAAACTATTTCTTTGTTCTTATCTCTTGGCTTTGTTTTCTAACTTGCAAAAAAGTTAAATTTTCTTCTTTTAACTTTTTCAGAATTATTCAAATGCTTGAGTGTATTTATTCAAAACATACAAAATTTACTGACGAGGTGATACCTTGAGAAATTAAGATCCGAACTGGTTTCAATATAATGAAAAGTTAGGTCAGTTTATTTGCTTTCTCTCTCAGAACTTTTTAGATATGAGGTCGCCAAATGGCAATCAGTAAAGATTCGTTTCCCTGAAATATGGATAATCAGCGGAGGTGCCCGTGGTGTAATGGTTATCGTCGTAGGAAATGGATACGACGACACGAGTTCAAATCGTGAACGAGACTGATTGTATTTCACATAGCACTTATACCCTTGGGAAAGATATGAATCCAATTATTCTCCCTACAGCTATGGGTAAATAGTAGGACAGACTGATTTCTTCAGCCTTGCTTAGGCAACTAGTCTAGGAGAAGGAAAAACCCTGAATTCAAACCAGTTAACTCTGCTTAAAAATTGAGAAAGAGGGAGGAGAGAAGGAAATGCAGGACATTCCTATTTTATTTGGTAGGACATCAGAAATGTGGGATTCGCAAAAATTTCAATGATGTGAATGGGTATTTCCACAGAACAAACTGTTGCATCCAACTTACAACTAGGTGATATGTCTTTATTGAACAAACTCTGTTTTTAAAATCATACATTAATTGACTGTTAAAAGTTTTCCTGAACAAAATTAATTTTTCGACATTTTATGTTATATATATATCATCTATAGGATATATCTCCCATAGATAAGTACATCCCTATAATTTTAAAAAAACAACTTTTTTTTTCTGAACAAAAAATAACAGAATTTTACTGTTTCTATAATAAAAACGGATATTATTAGGTATCATTTATTGTCAAACTCTACAACATTGAAAACCAATAAACCAATTATGAATGTGTCATAGTGCATAAATTTGTTAACACTTTATGCATATTTGTGCAATTTTATTTCTATTTTGATTACAAGGCTTCAAATGTAGATTTTGGTAATCCATGATGCCCAATAAAGTCTGTATTTATTATAGAATATTGAACAAGAAATTATACTTTTCTGGTATCTTTGATTTACTAAAAAACAATGCATGGTAAATAACAATTATATTGACTTTGTGTGAAATGAATGATGTGTTATTTAAATTTCTTTACATTCTTTTCTTATTTCAGGCTTCAGAACACATCAATGCCTCTTTCACTCAGAATCAAGTGCTCTAAATAATTTAATGAATTCTGCAACCTATTGATAATCTTAAAAAAGAAAGCTTTAAATATTTGAATATAAGTGGCGTAAATAATTCATTAATTATCTATCAATCGACATTTCACACTTGAAGTTTATCTCATTCCATCCTAGAAACTATGTTGTATTAATTTAATGTGAACTGTTTACTTTCACCCACATTTGTGCGTCACTTAAGACACTAGTACGAGTATACATAGACATGTATACTTGTGCATGTTTGTGTACGTGTGTATATGTGTGAGCATTTATTAATTCGGGTTAATAAAAACAGAGTTTTTCGTATGTAATTGCATAATTTAATGTATATTGGTTGGGTTTAGTTTGGTTTTATGGCATATCAACCGTTGTTGGTTATTTTATAACAACACATGTTTTTCATGAACGTGGTGAATTCAATAAGTTTCCAGACTTATATTGTACAGGAATTTAAAATAGTTGACTCTTGAAAATTTTCTTATGAGGAATTATAACATCATATACTAAGATTACTTTAAATATGGTTTAACAAAAAAATCCACCCCCAAAAAACAACGAAAAAATTAAAAGAAAAAAAATTTTCGGTAAACGATAGCCCATTGTCTCATTGTATAGATCCATCCTCTGGATATTATATATATATACGTGGTACATTCGATAAATTTCCAGACTTTTTTGTACAGGCATTTAAAATTGTCGAAGACGCTTGAAAATTCAGTATGTTATTGCTATACATCTTATCAGATGACTGACCAATTTTTATGATTTCAGGTTCAAATGAACAGTTATAACAAGAATTGGAATACACCCTAATAAAGCCTGATTGTCACAGCTGGTGAATTTCAAAAATGCAATCTGGACGTCAGGACAAGAACGATATGCAATTAAATTTTGTTTTAAACTTGGAAAAAATGCTATATGATAAAAGCTAGATCTACTGCTATGACCCAGAGACCAAGAGACAGAGTTCCTAGTGGAAGCATGCTGGCTCTCCAAGACCCAAAAAGGCCAGACAGAGCAAATCCACCCACAAACTTTTGATGATCTCTTTTTTTTTCTGGAAACTTATTTAATGAGCCTCGTATATTAAATATATGATTTGTAAATACATTTTTCAGATATATATTTTAAATGAGTTTGAACTCATTTCTTTTGCACACAATTAAAGGGTTACAAGTATTGCTATCTAAATTGAATAATTCTTTTTACTATTAATTATTTGTTTGCACACAGTCAAATGGTTTCATTTATTGTTACGTATCAGTAAAAATTTAATATCAGTCGTTTGTTTGCACTCATTTGAATTGATATACATGATTTGTCAGAGATTAATTTTTCAGTAATTTCATTTTTGAATGAGTTAAACTAATTTTTTTTTGCACTCTAAGGTTGGTTTTAGACGATTAAATGGTTTCAATTATTGGTATCAAACACTTATTATTTTATTCAGAATTTAAACATTTGTTTGCACACAGTGAAATGATTAAAATATAACTGTGTATCATTAACAATTCAATTAGACATCAGTCATTTCTTTACACTCATATAAATGATCAAACTGTTATATTTCAATTGATTAAATTTAGCACCGGTCATTTGTTTGCACATGGTTTAAATGTCAAACGCTGCTATCTGACCGATAGATTGGACTCTATCAGGTACTATCACGTCGGGTCAAAGAGGACCTGAGAACAATGGCAATGAGGGCGTACTCCGCATTCTCTAAAGTTCCAGTATTACTGGAACCTTACTATCATATGGTTTCGTGCCATATCCTGGACACTGATTGGGTTGGGGTCTTACCTATCTTCAAAAATGAGAGCTAATTTGATCGCACTCTAGCATTGCTATGGTTTCTACAAAGTTAAATGGTTTCAATCATTATCATCTAACATTAATAATTCTATTCAATTTTAATCATGTCAGCAGAATATGAAATGGTTAAGAATTTTACTATTTAATACTAATTCTTTTATTTCAGCATGATTTATTTGCACACTGTTAATGGTTTCAAGTATTCATATGTATAATCAATGATTCAGTGTAGGCAAAAAGTTTAAGTGTTTTAAGTACTCCTATTTACCACTAATTATTCTATTCATCGCTAACCATTCGTTTGCACACAATTAAATGGTTCTAAGTATTGCTATATATCACTAACAATATAATTAGACATCTGGCATTTGTTTACGCACAGTTAAATAATCAAAGTTTTTTCTAACAACTCATTTAAACATCGGGCATTTTTTGCGCTCAGTTTCAATGTCAAACAGTACTATTTGACATATAGATAGGACCCTATTAGGTGCTACCACTCCAGGCCAGAGTGGACCTGGTAGAAATTGCAATGAAGGATTATTCCACATTCCCCAAATCCTCAAGGCTGAAGCCTCGTCATCAGATGGTTTGTCATATTTAGGACGCTCGTTTGGGGGATTTTAATCCTCTGCTGAGATGTATTCTACAGCTCCAAACGGCTGGGCTTATATACCTGTGAGTATCTGCTGGTTTGTAAGCAGACATTTATATGTATGTATAAATTTCTATGGTCTTTTCGGTGTCTATCGAGAGTATTAACAAGGTTGATAACAATTTAAACAGTCATTAATACGTTCATTTGTCAACACATCATTTTTATTTATCTTTACTGAGATTTCGCACTTCTATGGAAATCTCTTGTCGACCAGGATATTATTTTCCTTATCTTTTAGTATATATATATATATATATATATATATATATATATATATATATATATATATATATATATATGCTTGCATGGTAACTGTCTAAAGGTACCTTATTACTTACCTATATATTTTTATTCTGCTAAATACGCTGTTGCCAATTCTCAAAGAAACTACGTATTTTGTTCTTTTGACTTCAAAGCAACATAATCATAATCGTAAAATTAACTAAAAAATCTCTTGTCTATTCTCTGAAACATTTTTTTAAAAATTGAACCACCTAAATCTTTTAAAAAACGACTCATCCCCAAATATATTAGGAAAAAGAAGAAGTTCGATACATTATCGTAATTCTAAACTATTGTGAAAAAAGTCAATTCACCGAAAAGAAAATGTTTTAAACAATAAAATTTCACAACTTGCTGAAATGGCGAAATATTTCAAAGAATTCAGTTTCCTAAAATTCATTCTTTGAGTTTTTTCTCTAAATCTTTAAAGTCATCTTATTACAACTTTTATTCTGTTTTGGAACAGAAAAGGAATAAAAAAGAAATCATAAAAAAAGGAAAACTTGATGTGATACATTAAATTAATTTCGTACCAGCATTTAATTTTGCTAAAAGCAACACATCGTAGAAATTAGGTGCCAGGGTTTTACGCACGTTTGTGAGTGTTCCAGTTGTTTATATCTGGAAAATACTTACTTAATACGATAGGTGCTCCAACTCTAAGTTGTAAATTTTTAATAATTTAATTTTATTGTGACTCACTCAGGTGAACTGGCCATCAAATTTAGAGACAACGGCATTTATAATTGTCCAGTTCCATGGTCACTTGATCCATTACATTTACAATAAGAGAACGGGTTTTGTCACGCAATATAATGTTCAATTAACTTCCTTCGCCCAAAAATAAGAAAATAAGAAAATAAAATATAAAAAATATAAAGTAAAAAAAAAAAGAATTAAAGGAAAACACTTTTCTGTTTAGATAAATTTTTCCAATAATCCAAATGCTCATCTTAATGTTACGCAGTGACCGCCTCTTCATGGTAAATCACTCGAAATTTAATAGTTCCCTTTGAAACCCACGAAATACAGAGAAAACTGTTTTCCCCTGGTAAATGTTGTTTAAGTAGAATTTCTGAACGTAATAGAATTGACTGATTTCTCATGCAATAAAAGCAAATTTCAATGATGCTCTTAAGATTCTTCTGGTGTATCAATAATATTCTTTAAGATAAGAATTCCTGAAATGCACAAGAAATGTTGGAATTGGAAATGCATCTTGTTAAGATGAAATAGGCACGCATATTACCGGAGGCGACATGATATCAAGTCGTAATTGGCTGGGAGAAAGGTGCAGCAATTTACTGCGAAAAACGAAAAAGAAAAAAAAAGTTATGACACAAACATCACGTTGGTGAATTGAATGAACTCATCTAAGAGTAGACGATGAGAAAAACAAACAATATGTGAAGAAATAACAACGGAAAGAACACGCAATCGAATGAAATTGTTTTCAAGGAGGAAAAAGGAAACGATCGCTTTCAATGAGTCGAAGAAATAACTCTTCATATATTGAAGGTGTCTTCATTGTTAAAAGATCAGGTAAATTGATGTTCTTTCAACTGTAGTAATTTTATCGGTGTATATATAAATTTTGGATCCTTCAGGAAGTGGAATATAATCGATAGGACATTTTGATTGTAAAAATTAAATCCAGTCTTCTAAATCATAGATTATGGATTATAAGCAGAACTTTAGAATTCTCGTATTTAATAATTCTTACAATGCTATGGTTACCATTGTTTATAAGTTTGCTTCTCACTGAGTTTATTGTATCACCATCTTTGAACAATAGCCCATCTCCTTAATTTTCTTTATTTGCTTCTACTTTAATGACCAACGCTCTCCGCTGCTTCGTTGGGATGAATAATACGAGAATTCTTTTGTTGGGTGGACATAACTTTATTAAATTCACGAAATCTTCTTCGTCAAATACATCTTACCCGGCAACCAATCCAGGAAATTAATAGTACCTCTCCCAACCGCTCTCAACTAATAAATTATCCAGTCGGCTGGGGCTGTAAAATACACCAACTGCTTCTCTACAGAGTGGTAAGATCCACCAATGAGTGTCCTGATATGACACAAAACAATCTGATGGTGAGGTTCCAGTAATGCTGGAGCTTTGGGGAATGCGAAGCACCCCTTCATTGCCATTGCTCCTGGGTCCACCTGATAGGGCCCTATCTATGAGTTAAATAGAACTAAACTGTGGTTTCTTGAGTTTACTGTTTTTGGCATTTACACTGTGTATTTATGCTAAACTGAATTGCTCGAAATAGAACTGTTTGTCATTTAAACAGTGTACTTATGCCAAACTTAATAATCTGAAATGGAACTCTTTTGACATTAACTTTGTATATTGCGCAGTCTGCTGGGGCTGTAGAATACGCCGACTGCACCTCTGCAGAAGAGTAAGACCCCCCCAATGGATGTCCTGATTATGACAGTAAACAAACTGATGGTGAGGTTCCAGTGATACTGGGGTTTTGGGGAATGCGGATCAGCCCTTCATTGCCATTGCTCCCAGGTCCACTCTGTCCCGGAGTGGTGGCACCTGATAGGGCCATATCTATGGGTTAAATAGAACTAAATGAATACTCATGCTAAACGGAATTGTTTGAATTAAAACTGTTTGGCTAAACTGAATAGCTTGAAATAGAAATGCTTTGACAATTAAACTGTTCTAACATTTAAACTGTGTGCTTAAACTAAGTTGTTTGAAATGGAACTGGTTTTGACATTGAAGCTCTACTTGAACTGAACTAAATTGTTTAATATAGAAGTGTTTTTACATTTAACTGTGTGTAAACACAATTTATACTTATACTAAACTGATTTAGCTGAATAAGAACTGTTTAAATGAACTGAATAGGTTGAAATAGAATTCTTTTTGACAACTAAACTGAATTGTTTGAAATAGAACTGACAATTTGCATAAAAATGGATTTGGCGTTAAATCACCTACAAAGGTTGATATGCCATAAAACCTAAACAACCAACCAACCAACTCAACTAATTAAAATTTAATTTTAACTTGTAAAGTTAAAAAAAATTTAGTCAACTGATTATAATTCTTCCAACAAAAGCCTAACTTTTAACTGACCTTAAACTCTCGATTACTTTGAGTTGACCTTAACGGTTAAAATATTTTAAAAATTATCTGCACTACCTCTTGATTAATAGGTTTAACTAACCTAGTATTTAACATGTGTCCAATGTTCCTGATCTTGTATAAAAATGAGCTAATCTTAGTTAAAACTAAATATCAATAAAAAAAAAAAGCAACTATTCAGTTATCTTTCGGTTCAGGATTTTCTGTGGGTCACGCAAAGGAAGAGATATATCAACTAAGCTATGTAAAACCTTTGCCCACCATACAGAACGCATAAATTCTTTTATTACACAGCTCAGTATGTAAAACAGTGACAAAATCAATTCTTATCTGAACAACTCAAAGATTGACCATCTCGTCATCGAATTTATTTCAGATGATCATGAAGCGGCAATCTAAATCCCATTTTCTCGTTTTCGCTGAAAAACATCACCAAAATTATAATTGGTATCTTAAAGATTTCGCTACAAATGCTAACTAGCAGTTGTCATTAAAATCTGCCAATGTTCAGTGTCACACATAAAGGTTTTACATTATTTTGAATAAATCTTTATTTTCTTCTAAACCAATAATAGCAAGACTAATTTCTTCAAGTGGAATATTGCAAAATAAAAAACATATATTATTAGGAATTATTTATCAACAAACTCTGCCACATTAAAACTCTATGACAAAAAACAAATAGAATTGCTGTTATAGATTACCTAAAGGCCAGAGAATGGAATCGTCAGTTCTTTATGAATAGCTAACCCTCGGACCAACTCTTAGGCAGTCTGTCGAACGAAATAGTCTGCCTTGTAGCTTTCTTGCAGGAGCGAGGGTCAGTTGTTTGGTATACATGTCTTACAAAGTAGAGCTTCGGGTCTTGTGAATCTATAACCAGCAAGGTCACCTAGCATACGTGCCAGGAGACTTAATAAAAGTTAGCATAATTCACATTGCACTTAGCGCTCTGATGACCAACATTAACCAGTAGCGCACGAATCTCGGGTTAGGTCCGGCCTTTACCTCTTCTAAAAAAATAAACAGATCTTGTGCTAAATTCTGCCGGGTGGGAGGCACGGATAAATATCAAGTTAGTCGAACGAAACTTGTGGAAAACCACCTGTCTAATACTGATTGCTTGTTCACTGTAATAAAACCTATTTCCTTATAAACTATTTGATATGTTTCTTTCCTTTTCTTTTCACAATTAACTCAAATATCTGAATTACAAAAATTGGATAGATATATCTAGGTTATGAATTCATTTTTTGAACATTTGGATTCGTATTTTAAGTAAGATAATATCAATGCTCTACAATTTGGTTATAAATAATACCAAAAAACATCCGTATAATATTTTGTAGAATGTTCCTGTAGATATGAAGAAATGCTGGTATCTTTCGTGCAAAAGAATTTTTAAAAAATAAAAAATTGCTAGTTGTGAATTATTTATCTATTATAAGGTGATACTATATATATATATGTATATATATAGGTATAAAGATTATATTGCAGTCCTATCAAAATATACAGTTTGATAGAAAGTGTTCAAAATCTTTTGAGAGAACCAAGTGTTCCATTGACAGTAAGGATGCGAAAGTCTATCGTTGCTGAGAAATCTGTTTTTCTTCATGAAGTAAAATTAATATTGTGGATAATCATACAATTTTATTTTGAAAAGGTTTACGGAAAAAACTTGATACAGTTGTGAGAATCCGTTTCCGATTAATCAAGTAGAGAATTTCCATGTTAATTTTATTTGTGACTCACAGAAATACATTAGAAGAGCAGTTCAAGAGTTGTAAATTTCACAGTAGACTTCGGAAATATTTTGCTAAACTATTTGAAAAGAATACAATACGAATAGCAATTATTTAAGTTCCTAGGAATCAGGCCAAAATTACACTTCGTGACTTTTGTACACAATTGAAGCATTGTGAAGCTCTTGAATTTTTTAGGTGTGTAATGTTCAGCGATGAGTCAACTGTAAATTGCAGTTATAGATTAACATACTTCTTGACAAAACTGTATATTTTGAGTGTAAATAAAATTTGTAAAACTATTTCAGCCTAAGACCGAAAACTGGGAATGGATACTGGAAGATAATTAAATATGTAATACAATCAACACTCCGTTTAGACTCGGTCATCTTAAAATTATCCAATGATCATGTTGTAATTAGCGGTAACCCGGGAAGAGCATCTGAAGTAAGCTTATAAGAGAAAATGTTTCTTAACTATAAGCGCTAGTTGAGCAGTGTAGAAGCCAAGGCTGGTTGGTTTTAAGTGAATCAACAGAAGTGGGACGTCAGGAGTTTGTATGGTGCTCATTGTGTAATGAAGTTAACTCGCTCTGGTATTAAACGTGTTGCTACAAGAGAGGTGCATGAGAACTATGAATTTGTCCTTGGAAAAATGATTAGCGGATTTTATATTCAAAGAATGATCCCATGGATTTCCCCTGCTAGAAGGGGACAATTCCAATCTGGGCAGATAGGTAAAAATAGATTGATATTAAAAAGACCCTAACTGCAGTATTCACAGGATCACTATTGATGATGGTTCTCAGCACATTTCTGAGATGTGTCGGTATAAACAGATATATATCTGCTAATACTGATATATATATATATATATATATATATATATATATATATATATATATATAGTTTCTTGTTTTAATGGCAAATCACTCTTCGTGGGTCATTTAATGCCAAAGCTATACTTGTAGAACAACAGTGATAGTATTTTACCGATAGTTTGGGAGATAAGGGAGTTCCTACCATTATCAAAGGCATTAGTACGTAACAACTTATCCCCCGTCCAGAAAGCTGGTTTTACGCCACAGGAACTATCCTATATATATATATATATGTTTGATTAAACAGAACAGAAATTACGTCTCCGTCTATTATTTTTGTTTATCCGCTTACGTAGTCGTATGAGTCGTTTGACATTTGGATGAAATGAATTAAATAAAAAAAACACCATATATACCTCCAGGACTTTCAACTTCAGCTAGAGCCATCTTCGGAGTAACGAATGTTGAACTGACAAACCCCCAAACATGAAAATCCATTTATATAAAGAATAAGAAGAAAAATAAGTGGAAAAAGGAATTTATGCAAGGTAAGAGTTTCACTGGAGGTAAGAGGAATAATTGGCGGGAAAAGTGTTGAAATGTTTCAGAATGAGACTGATACATTTGAAATTGATATTGTATAAGGAAGGTTTGCTAATCTTTATTAAAAGAGATTTAAGAACTTAGGATTTTTGTTTTGTTTTTTATTTGCGTAAAATGATTAAATATTCAGTTAGAATTTTTCTGTATTCAGAAGTGGGGCATGAATGTGTTTTGGAACTAGTGTCGATGTTGGTACTTACTTCATAGGTAGAGTATTTTCCTAGTGAACATTTAAAATGGTACACTACGTAGGTCATAATGACGTAACTAGACAAGGGAGAGAAGTTATGATAGATGACCAGCTTAGTTGTATTGAATTTGGAATAATGTATAATTAGTTTAATTTTATTGTTAGAGTCAGTCGGGGAGACTTTCTTACGTATAAATTTTTAAAAATCTTATTTCATCGAGTAGATTGCATGTGTATCTTGTTAATGTGTTTATGGTTGTTTGATTTAGAATTATTTACATTGCAATTCGAGTTTTTATATGAATGGTGCGTTTTAATTGTTCGTCAACAATTTTTGTGACGTCATTGTTAATGGGAGTTTGTTTAACATTTTTAAGTTCGAAGGATATGAATTTGGCGCGGTGTATTAGATTTTAAATAATTGCAATTTTATATTGTTTGGGGCATTTGCTTTTATAATCGACGTGAATTTGAGCGAGTAGGTTATTGAATGAGGAAGTGGTATAAGTATTTTTGTTTGTGTCGATCAAGACATCAAGAAATAGGGGTTTATTTTTGGTATTGAGTTTATAAGTAAACTTGAGTATGTAATTCTTTTTGAAAGCCAATTGTAGATTGTATTGTTCCTTTGTGTTATTCACGGAAAAGAAGTTATCGACATAGGGTAAATATTCTTTCATACAGTTGTAAACTGTATTTTCTTTGTGAACGATTTAGAAATTCATGAAAATTAGTCCAGAGGCAAATCCCATCGTAAGGGCGTCGTGTTGTCTGTACATATTGCTGTAGAAGGAAGTATATTTTCTACGAAGGTTGTATCTAATTTGTGAGATACAGAACATGAGAGAGTCAGCGATATATATATATATATATATATATATATATATATATATATATATATATATATATCTTAACGATAAAAAAATATTCGGAAATATTCTAACAAACAAAAGACAAAAATACTGGTGGGGATTTTGGTATAGAAATACACGAGCATTTTTAAGATAATTTTACTGAGCGTCTAATATTCAGCAATACGTCAACTGTAAGTATCAGAAGTGAAATTCAGGTGGTTATTCTATTAGCAAATTTGCAGTGCACAGCTATTTAATGGAGAGAAAGTTTAAGAAAGGGAAAATATGTGTCCCTCATGGGGAAGTTTTCTAATCGAGATTTCTATATCAACATAAGGCATGTTACTGTAAATGGATGGAAATCGTGAAAAATTTAAAGTCCCATGATCAACAAAAAATATTACTTAATGCCATTTATTATCATCAAGGCCCACTGACAACACAGGTTTACTTGACTTTCTCTCACCATCCGTCCCTATTGCCCATCTTCTTGGTAAGTACACGCGACAGCATCCAGTGTCTGCACAGAACTGGTGAAAGTAAATTTGTGCTAGTGGGTAAACACTGGTGTGTCTACTTGTGGGAGTCCATAGAAGAACGTCACAGATGAATTCGTCCTAACTTCTCTTGCAGTGCACTGTATGTCTTATTTCTCTAACTTTGATGGTTTCTGAGTGGGAGGTAAGTGTTCGTACTTTGCTGTGTTTTGGGGTGCTATTTCCAGGTTTTATTCAAAACAGCTCACAAAATATGTGTGTATTTGCTATCTAGCTTGCTTCATAAAAGTTCAAATGGTGCATCTATACAATAGTACTGACACGACTAGAGTTCGGAAGAATTCCTGTTTTATTTATACAGAGAAATCAGCTACTTAACCTCTCAATTGCAGTTCATGCTTTACCTATCTGTAGGTAGACATAACTTTCAGAAGATGAGATATTGCTACCGAGATATGCAAAGTTATGTACTAATTTCAACGGTTTGGCTGTCTTAAAAAACTGCGGCCAAAGAAACTGTTACTGTTTTTCAAAGTAGAAAATATGTTTGGAAACATTCTTAAAAGCTAAAATAGTTTACAAGAAAGCAGATTCAATATCAAAGCAATTAAATTGATGCTCTTTATAAATGTGTTACCTGTTATATATATATATATATTTTAGTCATTTCGTTGTATCACATCACTTTAGTGTTGCTGGAATTTCAAGATGCTTCAAGCTTGGATCGAAATCCGACTGATGTAAAGTTAGCTTGATATCGAAACCTAGATTTCTCGTCATTCACAGCGTAAGGTAAGGTAATATAAAATATATAACTTTTACATCTATGCTATCGGCTACTGGAGTGCTCATTTCTTGACAAAGGCTTTGTACACACACACACCCACACACACACACACACACATATATATATATATATATATAATATATATATATATATATATATATTGGTTCAATCCCTGTACTGAATTTTGATTTTTTAAATTCTGGTATGTGTATCAAAATTTAAACGAAAAGTGATAAATATCACGTAACTTATACAATAAAATGGTAAATCCTATACAAATCAGCTCCAATTGTCTAGACTTTAGTTCTGTTGTCAGTATACGTTTTTGATCAGATCAGTTTTCATCGCAAGGTTTGGTTTGGTTTGTTTAATGGCATATCAACTTTTGTATGTTATTTAATGCCAAAGCCATCCTGCTAGAAGGATAGTAGTGGTACTATTTAACCCCATAACTGGGAGGATAAGAGGATATTTGTCAGCCAGTGAACGTCATAGCATGACTGGAGATTCAGCACAACAGTAAAAGGACATAAAGAAAATTAAAGCAAAAATAACTGCAGAATATGACATCATATAAAAAATACGTTTTACAGGTCGTTATGTAAAAATCAAAATGTTTACTGTAAACAAAAAATTCAACTTAAATCACTCTCAAAATACTTTGGATTGTGTCATATTTGTACATTTACATAACATCAGATCTACTTCTATTTTATCTTACCCCTACACACATATACACACACGAATATGTGTGTGTGTGTGTGTGTGTGTGTGTTATTGTATAATCTTTTGTGCATATAAAACTTTCCAAACAATGTAAACGGACCAAGTAACTAAACAATTAATCCGAGTTCACTGACGTCAAGGCACTGACTCTCATAATATCGAATAATATAATTCTCTAATGAGGTCGTTTACACTGGATGGAAAATTATAAATACAACAAAGACCACAAAACTAGTAAGCATTTTGATATGGCATTCTTATATTATGACGGAATCAAAATATCTACCGGTATGGCGAGTTACTGGTAGGTCTTATTGTTTTTCCCATAATGATGCCTTGGTTCTAAAACCATGTGACATCATTTGATGAAGATTTTGTTCAAATTACAACTGTTCTTTTTTCTTTGCAGCGATCACATTTGTATATGATATATATATATATATATATTATATATATATATATATATATATATATATACATATATATATATATATATATATATATATCAGCTGAAATTATGCTGAGATTTATATATTCATATGTTGTCAGAAATTAGAATGAAGCTTCAAAATGAATATAAATGTATTATAAAGTTCCTGATTATCTTTTTTTCCTATGTTTTCTTATGTTCTTCTTTTTTTTCATTTTATTGATATAAAACTTTTTATGTTTTTTTTTGTCAGTATCCATAACACTTTCTCCAACTTTTTCTGAGGGTTTGTTTGAGATTTTCTCATGTTAAAGAAATACATTTGCGACAATTATCTATCTTTTTATCGTTTTTTTTTTAAATTTTTATTTTTATTTGTTTTCATTAAAATGATTATAATACGCTTGTTCATTATGTATATTTTTATAAAATATCATTACCAAACATCAAGATTTTATATATATATATATATATATATATATATATATATATTATCACTTCCCACGAATAGCATGGATTTTCCTGATTCAATTTCTCAATTTCTGGTTCGATACGGTCGAGAAATATACCGGAGTATTGGCCTAATCAGTAGGCTGTTTCCCAGTGGTCCGGGAGACCGGGGTTCACTCCCAGGTCGAGTCATACCAAAGACTCAAAAATGGTACTTGATGCCGCTTTGCTTAACAGTCGGCATTATAAGGTACGGATCAAGAGTAAAGTGAAGCAATCCAGGGAAAGGAGTAGCGTCATTTCCAACTCCTTGGTGTTGTAGCTACCGAAAAAGGGAGCCTTAGGGTCACCTTAACTAAGGTCGCCAACTTTACTTACGGTCGAAAAGCAGAGCATTATAAATCCAATAGAAGTAAGAGCTATGCCTCTGTAGTTCGTTGTGTGTGTGTGTGTGTGTCTGTCTGTCTGTCTGTCTGTGTCTGTGTTGGTTTAGATTTTTATTAGAATTTTTTTTATTGAGAAAGAAAAATTTTATTATCAAAACCCAACCAGTGTAGTGCCGGAGGTGTATAACTTCAATCAAAAAAAGATATCAATATAACATGCCACCTTACTAACTAGTTCTGTTATTTTACTCCAGATGATCAACTGATAACAGATTCTTGAAAAGAGGAGAATTATACGTGGCATATAAAAGTATAGCTTTGGAAGCCATGGGATACAGCATAGTTGATGTGAAGCAAGGTGAATGAATACCAGAGCGGGTCAAAGGGCGCTTCACCTGATGCTGGGGAGAGGAACCTCAAAAATCAAAGGCCGGGATTTAATTCTTCAGGTAGAAAAGTACTGTTACTCATTTATAAGGTTGGCGTCTAATGATGAGAAAAATAGCTACCAAAAGTTTACCTTGACTTAAATTTAAATCAAACATCTAAAACTCATCGCCCTTCAATAAGCAGCACATTCTGCTCAGATAATGCCTCTCACTCTAGAGCTCGAAATTCAACAACAGAATCCAGACCAAAACAAAACTTATTTAAACGCAAGATTACTTTCAAATCACAACTTTTTATGTTATATCATTGAATATAATAAACTAGCAACTGGGGCGTATAGTGTCTACAGCCGAATATAGACATAATATGCGTATAGAAACATATATATTACTATTGTGAACTAGAAATAAAATACCATAATTCCATTAATTGATGGACATTTGTGTTGGCATCTATATGGAAAACCTCTGTCAGTGCCAATGATCCTCAGTCTCCGTGCTTTAGAATCATTCAATAGCATATAGAAAATCCAAGCTAAAATGATGTGTGCTATATTTTAGGGACCCACCTTTTCAATCATTTCAGTGAGGAAACGGATATCACCACCTTCTATCTTTCCTTATCCGACAATTTCCCAAAAACAACATTGTAATCTTTGGTATAGTCATGAATGCTCAAATTAACATTTGCGAAAAATAATAAATTCTGTTTAGACAACTCGCCAAAACAGAAATCGTCAATATCTAGCAGTGCTTTTGTTCGAGAACATGGTTACTTGCGTAAACACAAAATTTAATAAAAGAAGGGAAACAGTGGACCTAAATACCCCATGAGAACAACTGTATTATATATTTATATATAAGAAGTTGATAAACAGCGCTTGAGATGTGAGGCCTACTCCTCTGTTGAAAGAGTATCTTCCTATCAGTGTATCGTCTCAGCAAAAATTCGCTTAAGTCTACGGTGAAATAAGAAAGAAACAGGTAAAATCTTGTGATATAACTTGCCAATAATCTTATAGGCAATAACTGTAAGAAACTTTAAAAAACATTTGAAAGAAATACTCCCAATGGAAAATAGCAACTCAACCAATGGCCAAATCTAGAGTTCCCGAGGAATCACTACCAGTTAGGAAACATGAAAGAACACGAAAAAAAAAAAAATCCTTTATAACAAAAGAATCCCAAGAAATTCCAATGTGCAGAAATTTAGGAAAGCCTAAAATCATACCAAAAAGAACAACAAGAGTACATCCAAATTTAAATGAATGAAATCAGAAATTCAGTAGAAGATAAAAAACATCGTTTAGTTTGACAGACAGTAAATGATGTTTGCGGAAGGAATAGCACATTGAGAGGAGAACCTAGAGCTGCCATCGAATAAATAAAGACTTCAGAAGTGGGATGAACACTCCTGAACACACAAGAAACCTAAATGAAGAAAATATTAATGGCCAAATTGTCATCGAACTTGGACGGTATATAAAGGAAGAACTTGACACATTTCGGAATTAATTAAAAGTCGAAAAGTTGAATGCCTAGACGAAATACCTTTTGAAGTATAGTAGAGTCGGAAATTTAACGACTTACATCTTCGATTATGCTACATTGTATATAAAGTGAACACAAAAGAAAACTGGACAAAAATTCTACATCCTCTCTTTCTCTTATAAACGTGACCTCAGAATTACTAAGGACTTTAGAGGCATAACTCTTACTATGATGACAGACTAGGTTCATAATTACTTGCTTCTCAGTCTTATCCGATTTTAAAGTTGAGAAAATGCTAGAGAAAAATCAAAATGGCTCTTGGAAAAATCGATCTATAACTTCTCCTTCCTGACTATTCGTCAAATCATTAAAGAAATACGTGGAAAAAAACTCAAGGCAACACTGTTGCTCATAGATTTCTCTAAGTCATTTGATTACATACAACGGTAAAGAATGGAGAAGATGCTTCTAACGTATGGTATCCCCAAAGAAACTGCTGACGCTATCATGATGCTCTACAAAAATGCAAAAGCAATGGATCACACATCTAATGGTGATTATTACATAAGCACCACATCTATTTTATAATCTACCAAGTTTACGTACTACGAAGTTCAATAGATCTAATAAAAAAGATCCCACAAAAACTATCATGGAGGCAGACTATGCAGATAACCTTGAGCTTTTCGCAAATATAACTGTGCAAGCTGAATGCCTGCTGCATAATCTAGAAGCTGGAAGCAATGGCCTCTATATTAACTTAGATAAAAGAGATTTTATGGTTTTAACAAAATGGTGCAATATCTACATTAAATGTCATGTCTCTGAAATTAGACCCGTTTATATACCTCAGTAGCAAAATACCTCATCAACTGAAAGGGATATCAACATAAGTATTCAAAAAGAATGAATTGCTGTCCATTGGTCATCAACCATAATGAAACCTAACTAATAAAATAAAATGGGAATTCTTTCTGGCAGTAGCTTTTCAGTACTACTGCATAGCTATACCACCCGGACATTAACGAAGCGCTTGGTGAAAAAGATTGATGCTACCTTCTCAAAGATGTTGCGTGCTGTTTTGAACAAATTCCAAAAGGAGCATTCCATAAAACAGCAGATGTACAGACACCTCACTCCCATCTCACAAACTATTTAAATAAGACAAATAAGACCTGATAGGCATAGTTAAAGATGTAAGAACGTATTCATAAACGACGTTCTTCATTGGACTCTTGCAGATTAACACTACACTTTTTCCAACCAGTAAAGACTAAATTCACCAGCACAGTGTGGACACTAGATGCTTTCAATAGAACTTGCTAAGAATGATGGATGATAGAGACGGATTACGAGAGAAGGTCAAGTGAACCCGATCTATCATTACGACGTGATATATTCTCCAACAATTCAGTGAAATGCAATATTTAATCTTTTTTGAATAACTTTCATATTTCTCATTCGAATATGTTTAACTTTTAGAGCTTACTCTTAACTCTATATCAATTCGATTTATAAAAATAATCGGGTTGTATTTCTCCGAAAAAAACAGGTTTTCTAAAAATGCTAAATTTTTGAAGATTATTCTACCTAGTTACAAAAAGACAAAAAAATGCTGATTTAAAAAAACAAAACAAAAAACAAACAAACAAAAGAAGAAAAACAAAAAACAACTTCCAAAACGGCGTTTTATTTTATTTATTACGGAACACACTTTTCAATAACTGCATTAGTAGACATAATACTTTGTTGTAGCACCTTTTGCATTTACTATTTCTTTCATTCGTTCTGGCAATGAACCGGTTAATTCATGACGAGTCTCGAGTGATTCCGATGCCTGCTCTACAAAAATGACTCGCTTCAGTTCTTTAAGTTTTGATGGATAGTATTTCCTAATCTCCTCAAGAGGATTCCCCATAAATTTGTTACTGAATTTGCATCTGGAGTATTTTCAGGCCTGTCAAGAACAGGTATCTTCTCTCTGGAATATTTTTTTTTAGATTTCGCAATGTGTGGTGAAGCAAGGTTGTGCTGGAAGATGAATCCATTATCCCCAAATTTTTCCAAAATGCATGGGATATGGAAATTATCTTGGATATCCTGATAGACAGCAGCATTAATCGATCTTTTCAAGAAGCAGATCTTTCCGACACAAGTGGTAAACATGCAACCACAAACCATCACATATTGAGATAATTTTACACTTTTTTCTAGCATTTATCATCCTATCTCTTGCATGACTTTCTCTTGACATGGGCGACACTTTCATCGAAGGAAATGCGGAATCTAAGTTAATCAATAACAATTACCTATTTCTATTGATCAACAAACCAATTTTGATGATCTCTAACCAATATTGAGCTATTTCGTTTCTGTTTAATTTTAGTACTATCTTTGGCATAAGTATGCTGCAGTCATAACTGAGCTGATGGAGTCTTCGGAGTGTTGTGGTTCGACTAATAATTACACCTAAATCATTCCTAGCTTGGGGAATTTCTCTACAATTGGCAAATCGACTGGAAGTAATAATTCTGTTTCGCTGTTGTTCAGCTCTGTACATTGTCTTAGGCTTGGAACCGTAGTTGGACAGTTTTGAACAAGATCGTCTTGTTATCTTTGAGATGAGAGCATCCCACGCAGGCAGTTACCACGTTTTGAGTCTTGCCAGCTTCCTATAACGCATGTATGATAGCTTTTCTCACCTCCAACATATCCTTAAATCTCACCATTTATAATACTGAGCGATAATAGGTTTAAAATCGAAGAATTCAGTCATTTTATACCCGTACTTCAACACTAAGAATCCTCATCATATGTAAATCAGTAAATAAATTTAATTTAACTTGGAAGAAATGACAGATTACTTGCATGTATCAAATTGATTCATTGTTAAACATAAACTGTCAAATGTTAAATAAATTCGAATGAGAAATGTGAAAGTTTTCACAAAGGGAATATTCCATTTCACTGAATTGCTGAAGTATATATATATATATATATATATATATATATATATATATATATATATATATATATATATATATATATTTCAAAATGGGTAGGTCCACGAAGAGATTTGTAATTTTAGAATTCATTTATTTTGTTGTAAACAAAATAAATGAATTCAAAAAAATACAAATCTCTTCGTGGACCTACCTACCTATTTTGAAATATATTTTTATTGTTTCTTTGGACCTACAATAAACATCTTTATATATATATATATATATATATATATATATATATATATATATATATATTCATTCTAAATATATATATATATATATATATAGAGAGAGAGAGAGATGAGTCCTTTAACATATCGAAATTATATTGCCCGAAACTTGAATTTACATATGTCCACTTGTTCCAATGATTCATTACTTGGAAAATTCAAAACACGAAAAAATAAAGAAAGATAAATTAAGTATTGGAATTGCCCTTTTTTTTAAATTCTAAATTATTAGCAATTTGATGCAACCAAGACCATAGTGAACAAATACATATCTTTTCAAGATTATCCAAGAATTAAATCAATTGAAAATATCTTTAAATATAATTGTTTCTATTAATATGCTCCATGAAATCGTCATTCACTTAATGATGTTGCTTAATGTTTTGGTTTTATTCTGTAAATATTCAAAAATGATTTTAAAAAAAAGAAAAGAAAAAAGATAACGATTAAAATTAAATTATTCAACTGTTTTCCCTCTCAAAACGTATACATAATTGAATAGAATATCTAAAAACGTCTTCCGTATCAAATAATATTTCTCTTTTTATCAATTTATTTTAAAATTAATATATTTTTAATCGTTTTCATAATTAATTTTTTTTTTCATTCTAAACCGACATACATGTCTCAAAGGAACATTTTCTGGTTATATCTGATTTCTATATTAAATGGCCATTCATGCTGGACTGATATCCCATTAAAAAAAGATTAATAAAATTGCGTTATTTTAAATGAGTCCATTTGTATAGTGAAACATTTTACTTGTTATTAGATATTTATAAAAGCAAGTCAGAATATTTAATAATATTATTATCCAATGAACGTTTCACTGATGATATATTTTTTAGAAAAGATAAGTAATTCTAAACCTTTTTTCAATTGAGTAAATGCTTTGATTATCTTTAAAAGATATTAATCTTAGTTCACGAAATTATTGCTTTTCGATGGTAAATTCATGATCGTAAATAAATAGAAACTATATTAACAACTGTCGATCTAATTGTTAACGATTACAGAATTTTCCAAAAAGCACTATACGAATAGTAAAGTTGTCTCCCTTTAAGTTTTTGTGATTTGAATTAGCGATAAATTTCGAACAAGTAAACGTATGACGTATCAACTTTCAGGCAAATGAATTTTCATACTTTGAACTGGACTCAAATCTCTCTCTTCCTCTCTCTCTCTCTTTCTCTCTCTCTCTCTCTATATATATATACTTATCTGAATATATATAAAGATATATCAGCTGTGGTCTGATGATCATGTAGGGAAGTGACTAGGAGCCATGGACACTGTATGTACGTTAACCCCGCCATATATATATATATATATATATATATATATATATATATATATATAAAAGTAAAGTTGTCATATATAAAAGTAACTACAACACAAAGGTTTAGGAGAGAGCGATACTCCATTCCCTGGATTGCTCCACTTTACCCTAGATCCTTACCTTATAATGCTGAGTGTCAAGCAAGGCGGCATCAAGTACCATTTTTTGAGTCTTTGGTATGACTCGACCTGAGATTGAACCCCGGTCTCCCGGACCATTGGCGAACACTTCAATCCAGTGTAGAAAATAATTCCAATCAGGACTAATAATATATTCAAAAATTGAATATTAAATTTAAATAATCCTGGTAAAGAGCTCAATGAAAATAAAATATACAGCAGATAATTTTCTTAAAAAAATAACAAACAACAATCGGTCACATTAAGTTAATTAACATATTTACATCCTGTTAAAAGCATTGATACAAATCTATGCTCTCAAAAATTAATGGGACTTCATCAGATCAAACAAGAAATGGATTAAAATAATTTTTTCACATTCACAACCAGATTAAGACAAAAACAGAAGAAAATATAAATTATTTCTCCTATGTATTAAAAGCAAGACTAAACTTTCAAGTAATAATAATTATCAAAATATTATGGCATCTAAAACTACACCCGGTTTCATTTTACTTCAAATTGAACAGAGGCAAAATTTACAGTTACAATAATACATGCCAAAAAATCAAACATAAATATAGAAATGATTCAGACAATCTAATTTTAGTATAACAATTTTTATCATTAAAATGAACTAAAAAATCTAAAACTAATGTTAATTATGGTAACCTCTACCCCAAATTACAATAATAGAATAAAAATCACTAATAAAAATTTAAATTCTGATTTCTTTACCAATTTATTAAATCATAGTTATTCATTTTATGTTTACTTTTTTATTTATTCACTTATTATGGAAAATAGTTTATTTTTATACCTTCATCTAACTATTAAATCATGTCTCTGATTTAATAAGTAATTTTTTATCTTTTCTTCTAGACAAAAATTACATCTACAATCAAAACATCTCGGATTAGTAGATCTTTTCTATATTCTCCATTAAAGTTCTGGGGTTAAACCTATATTTTTCACCTACCTAAAATGTTTGGATAAAGCTGTTTGATTTCTCAAGCTTTCATAAGAAAACGAATGAATATGATTATTACATCATGGTTTCCGTCAAACCGACGAAATTCCAATATAAGTTTTTCTATCTTTTACATTTTTCTTTGGGAAAATAATAGCTTGATATACTACGTTTTTCAAATTACTCAAACCATTCGTAAGACAATTAATCATAGTTTTAAGATTGCAATTATTGCTATTATTATTATTGTAATAATAATAATTGAAATAGATTCGTTAATTCCTAATTTTACTTCTGTACTCTGTAGAAATGAAAAATTTATTTGTTTGATTTATTTTCATTTTTTACCCAATAAAAATGTAAGAAACAGATGCTACTTTCTCTCTCTCTCTCTATATATATATATATATATATATATATATATATGAGTGAGAGTGTGTCAAAAATGACAGCTGTTTTTGTTAGCATATACGTAAACGTACACATGCAAAAACTAGTGGGTAAGTTTACAAACACACACAGACAAACAGACTCACACACACACACACACACACATATATATATATATATATATATATATATATATATGTGTGTGTGTGTGTGTGTGTGTGTGTGTGTATCAAAACTGATATAGCTGTTTTTGTATGTATATATGCAAACATACACATATAAAAACTGGTGTGTAAGTTTTCACTCACGCACACACGCACACGTACATACACATACACACACACACACACATATATATATATATATATATATATATATATATATTGTCATCCACAGACAGACTGTTTCGTTCTCCAACATATTTGTACAATGAATTGTTCAAATCAAAAATGCTTATATATATATATATATATATATATATATATATATATATATATGTGTGTGTGTGTGTGTGTGTGTGTGTGTGTGTGTGTTTTTTTATTTTTTAGTACCTGACTCTGAGGCTGACTCGTAGCTTTTAGGGAACCGTATGAACTTTAAAATTCCTTTTCTTCACCAAGCTCAATCCGATAAGTGGTTGTGATGGGTAAAGGGTTATAAATCTTTTGACTCTGTTACTAATTAGTCTAACACATCTGGAGTTTCTATCTCTACTTGCTCTAGCAGAGATTTAAAATACACGGGAATCTCAAAAACAGCTTCTGAACATGTCACAACTTCATGAAGATCTTCTGTGTGCAAAAAAACAAAAAAAAAAAAAAACATGCTTTGAATTAAAAACTCTCTTATATCAGCAGGAATATGGCTTGGGAACCTTCAGTTGAGGAAATTTTCTTAAGAACGACAGCATTAATGCTAAGCGTCTCATTCAGATTCTAAATGTTTTCATAAACTGATTGAATCGGTGCAAGTGTAAACTTACAGAAATACTGAAAGAAATGGCTGAACTATTTAATGTTTTATCGATTTAGTATAGTGAGTTTACTTCCAAATACTCAGAATGACGATTTTAAGCTTTTCTGCGTGCATATATACATCCATGGTCTAATTGGGAGATTTTTCAGGTTAAGAGTAAAAGAAAAGAAAGAAAAATTTAAAGAAAATGTAAAACGACTCATCAAATGAAAAAAGGAATATTTTATTTGAATACGTAGTGTATCATTTATCTTCAGTTTTTAAAAGTAGCCTTGAAAATATTGGTTGATTTTAACGGCATGTCGACTTTTCTAACATCGATTTATACTGAAAGGTTAGGGAATTGCATTCATTGTATATTTTACGATGAAATGGCATCAGATGTTCCTATTGAATCTACATAATTTGCATTTTTAAGTACTTTTCTAACACTAATAATTATGTTTTACGGCAACTTACCTCCCATCTCTAAAACTATCCAAGTAGGACGAAGAAGACATGCTAGACACTGTTGAAGAAGCAAGAACGAACTTATAAGTGACGTTCTCCGACGGACACCTTAATATGAACGTGCCAGAGTTGGTCGACTTGCAAGAACTTACTTCAAACAGCTCTGCGCAGACACTAGATACTGTTTAGAAGACCTGCTGGAAGTGATGGATGATAAGGACATATGAAGAGAGAAAGAGAGAGAGAGAGAGAGAGAAAAGGAAAGAGAAAGTGTAAGAGCAAGGAAAATCCGAGCTATCAGTGCGACATGTGGAGGATGATGATGATGCTTGCGTTATTATATTATTTGTTGAAACTAATGATAATAATCCTTATTAAATAATTAGAGCTTCAAGTAACTATTCTTAATACAAATAATTTGCAAATAGTTAAATGATTTCAAGTAACTAATAATAATAATCCTTAGTAAACAATTAGAGCTTCAAGTAACTATTCTTAATACAAATAATTTGCAAATAGTTAAATGGTTTCAAGTAACTAATAATAATAATCCTTAGTAAACAATTAGAGCTTCAAGTAACTATTCCCTAATACAAATAATTTGCACACAGTTATATGTTTTCAAGTAACTAATAATAATAATCCTTAGTAAACAATTAGAGCTTCAATTAAATATTCTTAATACAAATAATTTGCACACAGTTATATGGTTTCAAGTAACTAATAATAATAATCCTTACTAAACAATTAGAACTTCAAGTAACTATTCTTAAAACAAATAATTTACAATTATATGGTTTCAAGTAACTAATAATAATAATAATCCTTAGTAGACAATTAGAGCTTCAAGTAACTATTCTTAATACAAATAATTTACAATTATATGGTTTCAAGTAACTAATAATAATAATAATAATAATAATAATCCTTTTTAAACAATTTTAGCTTAAGTAACTATTCTTAATACAAATAATTTACCATTCAAAAGCATCCAGTGTTCCGATAGAATACGAATGCTTTATAAACGGATCTATTTGGATCCTGACAGGTACTATCACTTCAAGTCAAAGTGAACCTGGATGTAACAAGAATGAAGGATATCTCCAGAAATGAACCTTCAGCATCAGATGCAGTATAGTGTCATACCCAGGACACCCACATTTTATGAAGAATCTTATTCTCTGCAAATGGACAGGGCCATATCGACTGTGTGGTTCAAAATAGAGTTCAATTCTGAATGATATTCTATCTATTTGATTCTTCATGGATAACTGTTTTTTTTTTTATTCAAACGGGATTTGAAATCGCAACTTTATTTTGAAAATTTGTCTACTCTTTACGGAATGGCTAGAAAATCTCACAGAGATCATTCAAATGTAGCCATACGATATTATCCAATTTGAATTGAACTATATTTTCTCTGAATTCTGTTTTTGACACTACACTAATATTTGTGAACATATTTCTATGATTATTAGTTTGAAAAATCTGAGTAAAAAGATACTTTCATTTTACTAACAAATTTAACTTTCACTAGTTCTCCAATATTGATTCTTTTTTTCATAAATTAGCCTGAAGCTTTTCAATCGACTTTCTAACTGCCAAAATTTATTCTTATTTAAAGATTTACTATATTTCTTATATATATATATATATATATATATATATATATAATCCATTATTTTCTTCCATATATATATATATATATATATAATCATGTCATGCTGCGAGCACGGATTTTCCTTACTCTCTCTCGCCATTCACGTCTATCATCGATCGCTTCCGGCAGGTCTTCTAGACAACATTCTTTTTCCATACAGATTAGTTGTAGATTAGTTCTAGTTGGTCAAAAGATTACCATGCCTCTCATTATATATATATATATATATATATATGTGTGTGTGTGTGGGTGTGTGTGTATGTGTCTGTGTGTGTGTGTGTGTGTGTGTGTATCGTGGAGTAGAAGGGTATCCAGTCTAATGATAAAGCAGTGATGAAGGCAACCTTTCTCGGAGAAGTAAAGTCCAAAATCAAGACTAAAAAAGAAAACCTCAGATGAAAGATCCTTTGACCAGAAAAGTTTAAGCAAAATTACGCTTAAATTACGCTTAAATAAAACCCGCAGTTTGAGTAATCACCAGTTATCTTGATCTACTTGTCACTGCACTGTAACTACGTAGACTAAGTTCAAGTGTATATCACTAGACTCCAACGACATACAGATGTCATACTACCTTATAATTTTACGTATCTGGCATATTTTTCTCAAGTTTGATTAGTTATTCGTCAGGATGATTTAGTTGTAGTTTTGATGCAAAAGAGAGCTATCGTCTATCAAAAAGTGGCAGTCATAATACATTTATGAGAAATCTGATATCCGTGATATAAAAAAAAATGTGTAAAAAATAGGCTCGGGATGCATTAATTTTGTATCCGTGTTTTTGCATTTATAGACTCATTAGAGTGTACACTCTAGTTTTAAAATTCCTTTGGGACTTACTAATGACAATATTTGACGTGTTGCAAAAAATTTGAAAGGTCAAAACCGAAAATAATTCCAGAAATATTTTCCCTCTCAGATTGTTAAAAATATATTTCTTAACCAATTAGAGTCATAGATAGAATCAACTTTTCTTTATATAATTTCGAGTCAACATATGTCTTATAAATAACGAAGAAATAGATATTTTCTTCAGTAGGTATGAAATTGTTCTCAACCGACTCAAACTTACCGTTATGTTCTTTTGAGAGAAAATTTAACTTTATTTTCTTTCAAAAATATATTTAAATTCAACATCGATTATCTATTTTAAATTGAACGAATGTGTTATGGTTTATATTAGATTTATACTACTAAGCTTGTAGCAGCAGCAGCAGCAGCAGCAGCAGGAGCCGCATATACTTTTAACGCATGAATACGTTTTGTCTCTTACATAATGACATAGACAGACAAAGAATATTACATACTCAAAATATGTCCATTGAGGTTTTAGGCTAACGATAACTGCTACATTTTATACATGATTCTTCACTTCCTCTTTTAAAATATTATCGTTCTGACTAATATTATTATTTCTTACAAGAAAAGACGTTGTAACTTCTGTATTTTAACAAACTTTTCCCTCAATTTAAACAAAAAAAAAAAAATACTTATTTATCGATAGATGATTTATTCAATTATTTAAACATTTATCGACTATATATATATATATATATATATATAGAGAGAGAGAGAGAGTGAGAGAGTGAGAAGGAGAGAGAGTGAGAAGGAGAGAGAAAGAAACAGAGAGAGCGATCATAGCGTGCACTGGTTGAAACGTCGAGTGAACAAAAATAACAAAGAGTGTGTGTGTGTGTGTGTGTTGGAAAGAGAGAGAGAGAGAGAGAGAGAGAAAGAGAGAGAGAGAGTGAGAAGGAGAGAGAGTGAGAAGGAGAGAGAAAGAAACAGAGAGATTGATCATAGCGTGCACTGGTTGAAACGTCGAGTGAACAAAAATAACAAAGAGTGTGTGTGTGTGTGTGTTGGAGAGAGAGAGGGAGAGAGAGCGAGAGAGAGAGTATTTATTTATCTATTTAATGTTACCAGAAATCTATTTACAGTATTTTAAAGATATTTTTCTAAAATGATTTGTATAAAAGCATAATAGGTTTCTGTTTGGAATATTATGTATTTGAGCGGTTATTTCAGCCGTTACATTGATCAATAATTGAAGCTGCCACTCATATTATTGCAATTTTACATAAAGAAGAAATGTTACAATTGAAGAACAGGATTCTTTTATTTCTATACAAAGAAAACAGAACTGTGAATGCAAATTGCGTCATTGACGGATTAACTTTTGTCATGAGTAATTTTTATGCAAAAGGCAACGATTATCGTTTAATTACATAACAGATAGATATATAGATAAAGAGGTTAGGCTTGCGTGAATGTTAAATGCATTTACTCAAACGGGATAAATATATCAATGAGAAATCGACTGAATAAGGATCGTATACGATATGAAAACATAACAAGAAAAAAATGGTTGCATAATCACAAAAATTTCGGTCCTTAATTATCATAAATGAACGATGATATACAAAATAAACAATATCGATATCACTGTGGAAGCAAAATAAAAAAAAACCCTCAGCAATTGAGGCCTGATTAAACTAAACGATATTGAGACGTTTCTGTTTAATTGTGACAAGAACTATTGTGTAGTTGTCAGCTTGAACAGCATCATTCAACAAATTTAGTTTTGAAGCTGCCTGTGCCTGTGAATATATTCTTACCATATTTAGCTTTCTTTTTTCTTATATGAACAATGAAGAATTCCTGAACGAGAGTCTGTCTCAAATTAAGAAAATGTTACAAAATGACTATAGTTAGAATTGTTTGAGCCCTAGTCAATACCAGGAGTAGTACCAGTCTATAAATTCCAGAAGAAAGTCCACTCAAATCGATTTTGAGTCTAAATAACCTTTTACGTAGGATCATGTAGAAATAAGACTATCTTGAATAGAATTTTCAAGCTATACCTGTATCGATTATCTATATGGAATGGCATTATTCGGACATAACCCAAATGAGTATGAAAAGTTCTCACAAATTTACCTGTCTTAAAAAAAAAGGTTTCAACACTGGTGTTTCAGTGCTTGGAACTCAAGCTTAAAAAGCCATCATCAGAATATATGTCATCATATGAACGTTTTAGTCGATGAACCTTCACAACCAGGTTCGTAGAAGGAAGTATATATCTATATATATAAAATGACGAGTAAACGTAAATTTGTATGTTCATTCTTGTTTGTTTGTTTCTCTGACTGTCTGTCTGTCACACACACACACGCGCGCGCGCACAAAGAGTTAAATTTTAATGCAACCAAATACTTTATTAATCAAAAATGATAACGCATCAAACAATTTTTTTAATAGATTGATTGATTGATTTTAACGGCATATCAACCCATATAGAGTTATTTCATGCTAAGACGTTAGGGAATCACGTTTATTGGTGGTTTATAGTTATATTTTTTGTTTAGTTGTTTCTTAAGAGTTGTTTTTGCACACAGTCCATTTGAATACCATTAACTTTTAAATAAATCAACATAATTGTTAAATTGGACCATGATAGACTGGGTCACAGGCCTAGTGGGTAGAGTGTTCACCAATGGTCCGGGAGACCGGGGGTCAATCCCAGGTCGAGTCATACCAAAGACTTAAAAAATGGTACTTGATACCTCCTTGCTTTACACTCAGCATTATAAGGTAAGGATCAAGCGTAAAGTGGAGCAATCCATTGAAAGGAGTAGCGCCCTCCCCTACACCTCAATGTAGTAGCAACTGAAAAGAGAGCCTTCGGGTCGCCTTCAACTACAGTCGCCAACAACTATTCTAACAATCTTTTTTTATGAAAATTAACTTACTTCTAAACCAACGATACCTTGATTTTATTTTTACAAGAGGAATATTATTCAAAGAATTCAGATAATATCATCAATTGTTTGATTTTGAACTCTGCAGCATTAAAACTCTCTAATCAAAGAACTAAATACAAGTCAGCTTTAAAATAAGTACACTAACATATATTCATGTAATTATTTAAGAACTGTTGGGGAATTTTTTAACTAAATCTCTAATTAAGAAATTCGTTTCCTCAACCAAGTATGTTTACATAGCATAGACCTAAAGATCTTGAATAAATGTTTGGAAGCAACACAATCTTAAACAAAAAAGTTATCGAAAACAAACTTTTGCGCACGCACACACACATACATACATACGTACATACATACGTACATATATATATATATATATATATATATATATATATATATATATATATTATATATTATATATATATATATATAATATATATAACTGAATCATTTGCTAGTTTTATTTGAAATAGAACTTGTAAAATCAACAATAAAATCTCAAAGAATATACACGTTATTTCGTACGATATCAAGAAGAATGAGGTTAACCTTTTCATTTTAAAATAAATAAATATAAATATAGAATAAAACCCCTAAACTATTATTAACTATTATTCCTTGTCGAACTGTACTGCTACCTTTTACACCAAGCCTTTTACTTAAAAGTAAGATTCACTTTAAAAGAGAAGATAGAAAAATAACCTTATCTAACATCATTAATACGAGAAACCCAATAGGAATTGCTACTAAATAAATCTTGTAGCCCTTACCAAAAAAATGAACATAAAAAAAAACATAACAAATTAAAACACGCAAAAAGCACTGCACTTTACATCTTGATAAATAATAAAACCAACATTAGATAATGCAATAGATATTCTCATGAACTTATATGTAAGTTGATTTTTCTACTTCCCATGCTATCTGCATAATCAGTTAAAAACTATTTTCATATTTGATAATATATATGGAATAATAACCAAGATTCTCATCACCGGATTAAATATTTTGATTTTATAAGCACGACTGTTTAATCTAAATGCATTTGCAAGCCTAATAGCTTAATCAGTGTTGAGACAAATTCATAGAATTAAATGTGAGTATTGCCTAAGCTTGAAACCTGTTGGGATACAAGACACATTTATGAAACCCGTTTATTTATGATTATGTGTTAATTCAACGTTCATAAACACACACTTACACACATACACACACTTACACACACATATTTATAAGGGACTTGATGCAAAACTATGGATAAATGTTTAATAAACAAATTTCTTGGCTGACGATTTAAATTTCGAGCTGAAATTATCAATGAATAATGTTCGATCGATCTGTATGATTAATCGGGAACCATCCAGTTATTTGAATTGAAAAAAGTGGAAAATAAATATTAGTGGTGTAAGATATATGCTTTTGTCTTATTGGGTTGCAGACGTATTGATATCATTATGTATGCATAAAAGGTTACATATGTATGTGTAGTGATGTGCAATCGATATTTCAAGATACATTTTGTACAGAAAATATACAAAGAATTAAAGTATATATATATATATATATATATATATATATATATATATATATATATATATATATATATTAAAGAGCAAAATTACAAATAATTATAAAATAGACTATAATAATACTATTGAACAAATAGATAAGGATACTTCTAAATTTGCTAGTAGATTACAAATTGAGGATAGGTTAGGAAAATTTAAAAAGAAAGAAGCTTACATTCTATTTAAGGATCATAAACCAAATTTTGAAAATAAATTGCCAACCAGACTGATTAACCCCTCTAAAACAGAGTTAGGTAGGATATCTAAGTTTATTATTCAAAATATTGTCAATAGTGTTAAAAAGGCTTACCATTGCAATCTTTGGGGGAATTCATATGAGACCATTGAATGGTTTAGAAGGATAAAAAATCAGAGTAAAGCTACTTTTATACAATTTGACATCATTGATTTCTATCCTTCCATAACTAAAAATATTTTAATAGATAGCATTAACTATGCCCGTAAATATATAGATATAACTTATGAACAATACGAAATAATATTAGCTTGTAGGAAAACTGTTTTAACGATTCAACTTGGGTAAAAAATGGATTAGATAACTTTGACGTTCCAATGGGGGGGTATGATTCCTCCCAAATAGCAGACCTTGTAGGTTTATATATATTAAATATGCTTACTAGAATCATTAGTCCTCAACAATTAGGTCTGTACCGAGATGATGGTTTATTTTATATCCCAAATAGTAATGGCCCTCTTAGCTCTAGCATACAAAAGAGGAAGAGGATTATAAGGGCCTTTAAGTTTTGGGGATTTAAGATAGAAATCTCATCAAATATTAAAATAGTCAATTTCTTGGATGTGACTTTAGATCTATCAAATAATTCTTATAAACCTTTCATAAAGACCAATCAGAAACCATCGTACATTAATGTTAATTCAAATCACCCTAAAAACATAATTAAGCAAATCCCAAAGCTGTAAATTTAACAATAGGTCAGCTATCTGCAAATGAAAGATTTTCAAAAAGAGTAGTAAAAGATATATAGATGCCCTTAAAAATAGTGGTTTTAAGGAGGATTTTAGGTATTTAAAAGAAAATATAACAAATGAAATTACTAAAGATAATAATAATTACGATAAAAAAAATAAAAATAGAAAAAGGAAAATTATATTGTTTAACCCCCTTTTTGTAAACTAGCAAATATAGATGTAGGTAAATATTTTTTGAGACTGATAGATAAATATTTTAAACAAGATAATATATTACATAAAATATTTAATAGGAAAACCTTGAAAATAAGTTATTCTTGCACTGAAGATATTTCTCAAATAATAAATAGTCATAATAATGAATTAATTAATATATTTCATAACCGAGTAAATACTAATAATATTAATAGTAAAAAAATAGAATGTAATTGTAAATCTCGAAGTGATTGTCCAATGGATGGTTTGTGTAATTTAGATAACGTAGTACATCAAGCTATTATTTATCCAAAAGAGGACATAAGTGATAAGAAATATTATATTGGCGTTTCATCTACTAATTTTAAAATTAGGTACGGAAATCATAAATATTCCTTCTCCCATGAGCATAAAAAAAATCAAACTGCTCTATCAAAACATTATTGGGGATTAAAAAATAAAGGGTTAACCCCTGACATTCAATGGTCCATATTGAAAAGATCTAGTACCCCAGAATCTTTCGATAGTAGGTGCAATCTGTGTCCTGAAGAAAAAATCCACATTTTGCTTTTTCTTGAGCCAAAAAAATTATTAAATAAGAGAAATGAACTAATAGCTAGGTGTAGACATAGGGCCAAATTTAAACTATAAATAATTAAACAAATAAAGTTTTTTTTAAAAAAAGCATAAAGTTATTTTGAGAATTAGAGTTAATTTTGAGAATAGATAAAATAAATTGTTAGATAGAAAATTGTGAAAAAGCATATAATACATATGTACTACGCATAAAAAGTGTAACTGATTAATGCTTTCTAAATATTTTTGAAATTTTAAAATATTTAAGTAAATTAAATATTTGTTTTTGTTTTAATATATCTATTACTGCATCTTTACGTGAGATTATTATTTAAAATTTAAATCTAATTAAAAATATCTGTAATTTAAGTCTAAATGTAAAATTTTTTAAAAAAATATTAATTTTAAAAAAATTAAAAAAAAAAAATTACTACATTGCTAACCGAAATTTAAATTTAAAACGGAAGTGGGCTTAATGAAGAGGTAACTCTTCACCCCTCTTCTATCCCCTCCCACTCTTCTATCCCTTCCCACTCTTCTATCCCTTCCCACTCTTCTATCCCTCCCACTCTTATGTGTCTATTCTAGTTTTTTTATCAAAAAGATCTGAAGAAGTCCTGTTAATTTTTTTTTCGTGTTTTTGGAAATTTCAAAAATGCGTAACAGGATGGAAATAAATTTATAATCCTTTGTGATTGGTTTCGTTGTTTTTTCTAAAAGAAATATATATATATATATATATATATATATATATATATATATATATATATATATATTATATGTGTGTGTGTGTGTGTGTGTGTGTGTGTGTGTGTGTGTGTGTGTGTGTGTGTGTGTGTGAGTTAGATGCAATATAATAATAAAACCAGATATACAAACCTGAAAGGTTTATACAAAAATTGCTTGATGCAATTATGTATATATATATATATATATATATGTACATATATATATATATATATATATATATATATATATATATATATATATATAGAGAGAGAGAGAGAGAGAGAGAGAGAGAGAGAGAGAGAGAGAGCGAGCGAGAGAGAGAGAGGCTGTGAGGAGAAAAGAGAGGAAAGTAAAGAACGATATCGGAATATAAGAGAGATGGAAAATCGATATGTCGGTTGATAGCAATGAAATAAAAAATATATGCCATTATTTAACCTGTTTGGGGAATATCTATAAGAATTACCTTAGATAGATAGATAGATAGATAGATAGATAAGATAGATAGATAGATAAGTGCACATAAATATGAATCAAACCCCCCTGGAACATATACCTGAATTCGTTATAATTGTGAGTCAAATAAGCCTACCCGTTCAGATTAAATTGAGCTGGCTTGTTAGCTAACTAGATAGAGTTATAAGAAAACTGAGATAGATGGCTGAATAGAAATAAGAATAATTTGATAGAGAGATCGATAGATAGTTAGATAGATAGATAGATAGATAGATAGATAGATGCAACTCATTAGTTAATCTGTCGTTGACAGATTCATACATTGTGTAACAGCAACCACATATACCTTATCATTCCTATTCTTTAAATTCAAAAGAGCTCTTAGCAAAATGGCCACCGGAAAATGACCAACGGAAAACGACAAGATCACAGTAATTCTTTAATGTATTAATGATAAGGGCGAGTCTCCTATTTTACATTGTCATTCAAGTATGCAGATTTTATCAATGGCCGAAGATAGTTGCATAGTGACGGAAGTAGTTAAGGCATCAGTGACCTGTATCGGCGTCAGTAAGCATCAGTTTGCTTAAAATAACACCCACAGTTCTTTATAGGTGATTTCTCAAATTACATACTATCAACTGAATTAATCCTGACTTGATGGAAAAGACAAATACAAACTGATAGACATACTCAGGTCGCAAGAAAATAGAAATAAACAAGGAAGTTAAGAGAAATAAAACGATATTTTAGCGTAATTAAATCTGAACTTGGAATTAATATATAATTACATATGTAAAAGGAGACTACTTCTTGTAGGCTTGTCGATATTATATTCTTTGATAAATGCTAGGGGATGTACCCATTTACGTCAGGTAACTGTTCAAATCGAGTCGAGACCAATTGACAAATAGACTAACAAAATAGATAAAAACAAAAAACAAAAAAATAAACATAGCAAAGGGGATTATTACTATAAAAATAAACCTACATAATTAAAAATAACAATTTTAATTGCATTTTTTAATTATCTTTTGAAGTTAATATTGTTTTGTGAAAAGTGATTGATTTTAACCAAATGCCAACCCATCTCATTTTGTTTTATTCTTTTAGATTCGAGAATCGCGTTCGTTAAAAGTCATATTTACATTATTTATATTGTTTTTTTTTCTGAATTTTTTTTTTTGTACACGGTTCAATGGAATTAGCCTAATCTGCAGACTGTGGGGCTCAAAAAGATACAACCATTTTGCATCAGAGTGGGCCCAGCAATAATGGAATGAAGCGATACTTCACCCACCCAGGTTTCCGGAAAATGAACCGCACTATCAGATACAATTTAGTATCCTACTCAGGAAATATATTTTTGGGGGAGTACCCCTCAACAGGGGATACAGTCAGTTTATTTGAAGCACAACCTATAGGTCGAAAGGTCTTAAGAAAAACGTTTTCGATTTATGTAAGATTTGTGATTTAAGTGTTTGTAGCTTTAATTAATGCCAATAACTTGGTGAATAAATTAAAATTAAATAACCCACAGCGGTTGATATGAAAGAAGTCATGGAGAAAAACAGCTGTGATATTATTTAACCTATACCTGAGTGATATAGCGTTTCATAGTTTCCAAACGGAAGTGGACATAATTTGTCCGGAAGTGAACTTAATAGAACGATAGGAGTCCGAAATCATTTACTTCGACGCCACAGCCAAGCCATTACACAACGAGAAATCCTCGTTATTTCTTACTCTTTTGAAGTCTGAAAATTTAAATTCTGTAAATTATACAACGATAGTTATTATTATTAGAGACGTTTTTTTCGCATGAGTAAAATAATACTAACAAAAAGCTAAAGAAAAAGTAATAAATTTTCCTCAGCATATAATACGCACGCATAAAAATTCAGTTGATCTACATCAAACCATTTGTTTATTGTTAAAGGTACACAATGTTAAAAAATGTTAATCCTTTCGTCAGCTCATAATATGCATACATATAAATGTAGAAAATTTACATCAAAACATTTGACCAGCTGAAGGTGGCGCATATATATATATATACTTCTCCTTATTATCAATGCTACAAACACGACAAATATGAATGATTCCAATTTCACTTTTCTCAAGTCTGAACTACTCTGCCAAAGCAACCAATTGAGTGACTCAGGTCTTATTCAAGAAATAGACAGTTTACCTTGAATCATCAGTAAAAAAAAAAAAAAAGGCGCGGTTTAGGAACAGTACGAAGGAGAGCGTTACTGAGGCGAAATAAGAAATGGAGAATTTAAGACTCGAGGAAATGTTGCCTTTTGTCGTGTTCAATTCATCTTTGTTGGGATTTATTCTGATCTTTTTGTTTATTTCACTACCTTGTAATTTGGACCTTTTTCATGTGTCTCGTTTATTCTCGAACTTTGCTGCCAGTAGCCTTTTCTACTGTCAGACAGGGTTCACCAACTTTTTGAATAAAGACGAAGAGGTTTTATCCTTCTTGTTCTTGAACTTTTTTCTCTGATTTCTATGTCATTTTTATGGCTGTTTTCTTACTTGAAACGTCAATAAGTAGGGTGTCTTTGAAAGGTGGCCTAGTGATAAAGGATCTGGCCCATAACATTGATATAAATCTAAAAAAGAAATGCTTATAGATGCTCTCTTGATAATGCAAATTATATTGATATTAATAATTCCGTTTGCTATATTTAGAAATAAAGCGTGCTCAACATGCTCTATCACCGATATTGAATACTATTGCTTAATATGAATATCAATGGAGCTGAAAAGTTCTCGACTCATCAACGATGATAGTGCTTTTTTATTATAATTCATTTAGTTACTTTTTTTAAATAAACTTGTTAAATCATCTTTCTGGTTGTTTTTATTATATTCTCTTCCATAAATATTGTTTGATTTTCATCTAAACATGTTTTTCTAATCAAAATATTAGTGCAAAACATTTGAAAAATATTTTTAAAAATATCTTCCACTAAACTGTCTGAGATATGATGTAATCGGTTTATTTGTTGTGGGTATAAATTATTATCTTGGCTTAGTGGAGCAACAGATTATATTCACGCACATGATAAGATAGTGTTACAATTGCGAAATATTCTCTGTGTCAGTGAAACGGAATATAGGTTTTTCCTTGCAGTTAATTTGGACAGTCTAATATATAAGATTCATTTACTAATGCACGTGAAAATGTCTGTATTGTTTACACTGGGCGGAAAAATATGCAATTATAATTTCCACACTCTTCTAAAAAATTACCACCCCCACGCACACAGTCAATATTATGTACTGAATGGAAGATGCGTGGCGAAACGAGTTCAAATCCTAGACAAGGCAATTTACATTTCACTTCGAGCTAATGCCTTTGAGAAAGGCATGGATCCACCTTTTTTTCGCCTAAAACTATGGGTAAGTAAGAGAAAACTGAGCTTTTGAACATTTAACAATCCGTTTAGAAGTCGGACAACTCTGAATTCAAAGCAGCTGTACTCCATTTAAAAATTTATACTGTATTGCTTCTTTTCGTGGTGGAAGAGTTGGATAAATACATACTACCCAAGAAATGCACAGAAGAACCCAATGAGATATCTTGAAGAACTATTAGATCATTGTATTATTTTAATATACAGAATGCTTTTGAAAGAATACAACCATCTTTTTGAAAATTTTATATTTAAACATTTTTAATTTCTTTGTGGCCTTAAACGCCGTTTTTTTTGAGAACCCAATCTTCAAAGATAGCTTAATAAAAGATGCGTGAATGAACAAGTTAAACGTCCGAACTCATCTTTGAGAATTTCGGTAATTAAAATAATGGATGATCTCTGCACTTTTGATCCTGTGCCCTGACAAAATTTAGTCTCACGAAATCTAACCACCAAACATTAGGAAGTACTGAATAAGGAAATTTTATACAAAATGCTATTGTGAAATTTATACTCAAATACATATTTCTTGGAAAACGACATATTCGATAAAATTAAAGGAATGACGGCTCGAATGTAGTTAGCGCATAACACAATCTCTTAGCATATTTTTGCTATGAGAGTAAATATTGCAGCATACTATTTATGTCTTATCTTCAAGGTTACACACCTATTAAGACTGTGCCTATAAATAAACAGGGTGATCACAAAATTTTCCCTGCTTTTATGTCTATAAGTCTGTCTGCCGGTATCTGTTTATCCCCATACATGGTCTATATAATTAGTGTTTCTCTCAAACCTATATTAAAGATATCATTCTAGATAACCAGGAAAGGATTTTGTGCTCACCTTGTGCGTGCGTGCGTGCGTGCGTATATATATATATATATATACAAACAAATGTCATAAGTCAAATAAGAATATTTTGCTATCTATTTTTTATTGTTTTCAACTAGTTTCAAACTTGGAAGAAAAGTTTTTGTGAAAAAATTTTTTTAGAAATTTTCTGAACTAGTCTTAAGTGGGTAGAATGTTTGCAAATGGTCCGGGAGACCTGGGTTCAATCCCAGGTTGCGTCATACCAAAAACTTTAAAAATTGTACTTGATACCTCCTTGCTTAACGCTCAGCATTATAAAGTACGGATCAAGGGTAAAGTGGAGCAATCCAGGGTAAGGATTTGTGCCCTCCCCTACATCTCAGTGTGGTAGCTATTGAAAAGGGAGTCTTCTGATCGCCGTCGACTACGGTCGCCAACTTTACTTACTATATACGATATTTTAAATTCCTATTTCCTTTATTATTTTAGTTATTTTGGCGTTTTACGCAATTCAAAATGAATAGTTAGGAATATGATGTCAAAAAGAGAGGAAAGGAAAAATGATTTACAGCTGTGCTCGCAAATTAGCAAAGCAAAGGATGCGGATAAACAAGTTTTCCCGAAGCGATGGAGTTTTTGGTGGAATGACCTCAGACGATGAATTGATGGCAATGAACCATCCGGATATCCGTTGGCTGAATATTTCTGATTCTCCCCCACAGATTTTCACATCCTCTTTCTATTCATTTCTTCCGTCCACAAGATTTTTGTCAACTAATTTCATCCTGGTATCCTTACACTATTATATTGAGTTCCCCATGAAATTTCCGGACATAGACTTTCTATGAAACGATATCAATGTGTTTATGATATAATAGTAACTTGTACAGAAAAAAAAAATCGGAAAGCAGAATTTAAATTCCAACCAAGGCGATTTTCACTCATTTCTTACTACTGTTATTGGTTATTTGGAATCCAAGTTTTTTGTCAACTTGTAGAGGCGAGGGAATGCACACTTATAATTTATCAAGATTTGATTAGTCTGACACATGAATTAAGCTGTTTATACCATTGGCAGTTCTTAAGTGGTCACCCATTTGAATAGAGAAGAAGCTGATCAATTGTTATCCTGGATGATCTGATGTGAACCAATGCCTTAAATGTCACTTGGCAGTGCTTATTAGTACTAATTGTGTGTCGAAAATTTTCTGCTGGTGTTCTTCCTATGAACACGTTTAGTCATTTGAAGTGGTTTTTCAGAAAAAAAACAGAGTGTTCAGTTTTCTTATGGATTGAAGAAGGCAATAAAATATGTCAGTCGAAACACTATTAAAAACACAAGTAACATAGGGGATGGGTTTAATACGCCAAACAACAATTTGTGTGGGCTAAATAAATAATCGATGATATATATATATATATATATATATATATATATATATATATATATATATATATATATATATGAAAGTTAAAAAATGATTTATTTACCATTACGCTACTCTGCTGTTTCTGCGAGGAAAAGGTGAACATTTGAATTTGAGATATTGATCATTTTAATTATATAATCCTCTGCTTGCCAGCATCCGAATTTAATTTAACATATTGGTTTGGTTTGTTTGGGTTTTATTGCATATCAACCTTTGTAGGTTATTTCATGCTAAACCCATTTTTATACAAATAAACAGTTCAATTTCAAACTGATTGTAAAAAAACATTTCTATTTCAAGTTATTCAGTTTAGTCAAATACTTATAATTCAAGCAATTCAATTTAGTATAATTATAGTTTTCATTTACACATACCTAAATGTTAAAAAAGTTCTATTTCAAACAATTCATTTTAGCATAAGTACACAGTTTCAAGGTCTGAAAATAGTTCTATTTCAAACAATTCATTTTGGCATAAGAACACCGTTTAAATGAAGTAAGCAGTTTACATGTCAAAAGAGTTCTATTTCACACAATTGTTTTGTGTCATATCTAGGACACTCGTTTGTGATGTCTTCCCTTCTGCTGAGAAGCAGTCGGTGTATTCTACAGCTCCATCTGACTGGACAATATTTTACCTGACGTTTTTATTGAAACGAATGATATTTTTACATATACTTTTTACTTCTTCATCCTATATATATATACATAAAGTATGGAATAATATAATAATAAAACAAGATAAAACCTCCAAGTTGTCGATCCTTAAGAAAGCCGGAGGACATATCGACCGAAACGTTGTGGAAATAACAATAAAGATGAAGATAATAATCCGAAAAACCTTAATAATAAAAATCAACAAGCTCCGTGTCAGAAATTTAGACAACTATTAGTAAAAAGGTTTTGCTTTTAGACTGAACCAATAAAACACTGAGAGAAATAAAATTTCATCATATGAATATGTGTTTTAATTTCATCTAGATTAAACGACCGGGTAAAATAGCTAGATTCGGGTAAATAATTCTACATCATAATGGACGTGTGCTGACTTCTTTGACTCTCTCTCTCTCTCTCTCTCTCAACACCATCAGTCACTATCAGCTATCGCTCTTAGGAAGTACTCTAAACGCCCCCAGTGTTCGCACGGGGCTGATGAATGTAGATTTTTGTTGTTGAGTAAACACTGGTTTGTACATATGTAGTAGTCCATTGAAGAACATCGAATATGAGTTCATACTTTATTTGCCGCAAGAGGTGTGCGTAACGGTTATCGACACCAAGAATGAAATTGATGACCCGTGTTTAAATCCTCAGCGAAGCTGTTAGTGTTTTTACTTCCTTATAATGCCCATGGAAAAGGTATGAATACACTTCTCTTTCTAACTATGAATAAGTAGTGGGATAGAATCGGTACTTTAGCTTTGGTAAGGCAACCGATCTAAGAGAAGGAAGACTCTGAATTCAAACAAACAGTACCCCGCTTTAAAACCGAATTTGTGTCAGATTATGTTTGTAATGAAAAACTTAGGTAAATATATACTTTTCCAACAGTTCCTAGAAGGAGTGTATCCATCAAGAATATACAGATCCAACATTTTTACACAGTGAATCCTCCTTAGACATAAGCACTGGCATCTAATCTCAGTCGCCAACAGACGCTGCTCCGTTTCAAGATGACCAAAGACAGTGAATGAATTAACAGAACATCTAGTAACCACATCGCATGCACAGATAGTAACCAGCTCAAAATTCACAACGTATTTCAAGGGGATGCATCTATATTTTTATGTCTGTGAATTTGGATATCTAGTTTCATTTGAGACCAAAACCGACTCTATCCCGCAAGTCTTATCACTAGCAGTACCAATTTAGTTAGATTATTGGCAATAGAAAGTCGTTGTACCATTAGCTATGGCTGAATTCTGTGCACGATTTTTATCGCAGTTTTGGTCGCTACTTACTTCAGGGAACTTAAAAAATATAAATAAATAACTATTGTTATATATATATATATAATATATATATATATATATATATAATCTATCTTTATATCATGCATATTTTATGCAACAGCATTTCAGCTTGAGGGACGCAATCTGGTAAAATATTGATAATTGCTTTGTGTATTGAAATATTTTATTGGCGGTGCATATCTTCGTGTGTTTATTGCGAAAGATGAATAAAAGAAAAAAATATTTTCCTCATTCCCTTAATCTATAATGCCCCCAGAGTAAAATGTAACATTGGTTTGCAAAATTTATCTAAGAGTAAATAGTGGTTGCCGCCACATTTCAATATTTTTTCATATTCAGTCATATACTTAGTTATTTATAACGGCTTCGAAAAAAGGGGAAGGAGAAGTCTCAATACGATATTTTTGGTGATTCTTTAATTTTGAAATGACATACAGGCGGTAATTGACAGAATATAAGTGTTCAATCAGTCCAATAAGAAGTTTGATAATCTTGTGTTGTTTTCTTTTCCTATAAAAATCTCTTCATCTGAAGAAGGCTCGAGACTTAATCCGTCGATGCATTGCGCTATCAGCTAAAGTAATGCAATGAATAGATTTAATATTCCCAGTAAATTTTTGATTGATATTTAGATTTTTTTTTCATTAGATATTTTATGCCGATCCATACTACTTAGTACGGATATTTCAAAAGGAATGTTTCAAAATAAATAAATGAATAAATAGATAGATAAATAAATTCAAAATCACTTTCCTTATATGGCAACTTTTGGCCTTATCTGTTGTTACTTAAGAGTATATGGTATTTTCACAGAACGTGAAGCAATGAATTACATTATTCTTGTTTATATTCATTATTTTCAAGCGGTGTTTCTTAAGCCCTTTACAAGCAAGTTAGCCTGAATTATATATATATATATATATATATATATATATATATTATATATATATATATATATATATATATATATATATATATATATTAAGATCATGACTTGTTCATTAAATAGGTTTTGGCTTTGGAATGACTCAAATACATATTGGGGAGGTGTCCTCGAAGTGTAATGGTTAAAGCGTTGGACTGCGGAATTGTAGTAAGCGAGTTCGTACTCCAGTCGGGCTATTACGTTCACTTTCGGGTAAATACTCTTGGGAAAGGTATGAGCCCCCTTATCCTCCCAGATATGGGTTAAATAGTACCACTACTGTTCTTCTAGGAAAATGGCTTTGGCATTAAATAACATACAAAGGTTGATATGCCATTAAACAAAGAAACCAAACCAAACCATCAAATACATATTGAAAGAAATCATTGCAACCCACAGAAAATTTGATTTACTCCTAATTAAATTACCACGTAATATAACTGCTGTATCGTGATAAGGAAACGATACACAGTGAAACAGAGTTAATTATCTATTAACTCCGATTAGTATTATAAGTCTCTCGCTGTTAGATTTACCTCCGAAGTTGGTCTTACGACTGACAGACGTCCTTTAGAGCTATCTCTCTGCTTCTGCTTCTGCTTCGGCCTCTGTCTCCCGGCTTAAGAGATACTACGTCCTTTATACTTCCGCGTCACCGGAAGTCACCCGGCACAAACCACTATACAACAATAACTGAATTACCGTAAATGATATTCAAATCAATATATGTGCTGGTGTCGAAAAAAGGACTTATCAACGAGATCCATTATCCATAGTCGTTAATACAGACCGAAAATTTTGCGTTCAACTCTGACTGGAGTGGTAATATCTAAGGGTCAAATAGATCTGTTTAAACATTATTCATATTTAATAGGAGCATATGCAAGAAAAAACTCTTAAGCAACAATTATACAAAATTGTAAATACGCACGTACAATAAATACGATTCCCAAACTTTTAGGTATAAAATGATTGTAGACTGGTTGACATGCTGGCAAAATCAATCTATCAATCAATTAATAATGTTGCAAACATATACAGTGTTTTTAGGATAGACTGAATTCTTTAACGTTCGTTTGGTAACCTGTTTGGGAGAAGGGAAATTTTGAATTCATACGTATTAAACTCTGCTTAAAAATTAACCTTGTGTCACATCCTTCCCGTGTGGAGGTGTTGGTAAATACATATTCAGTATTACTCAATCACAATATTTGCCCTGTTCCCTGGGGCTGTAGAATACACCAACTGCTTCTCTGCAGGAGGTAAGACTCCCCAAAAGAGTGTCCTGGATATGATACTAAACAATCTGATGGTGAGGTTCAAGTAATGTTGGAACTATCGGGAATACGGAGTACCCTTCATTACCATCGCTGCCAGGTCCACACTGGTCTGGAGTGGTAGAACCTGATAGGATCCTATCTAAATAGAACAAAACTATGTACTTATGTTAAATTGAATTGTTTGAAATAGAACTGTTTTTGTAGGCTAAGCTGAACTATTTGAAGTAAAACTGTTTTGTGAAATTGAAATTTTGTACTTATATTAAACTGAATTGTTTGAAATAGAACAGTTTTTGATATTTAAACTGTGTACTTTTGCTAGACTGAATAGTTTGAAATAGAACTGCTTTGACATTTAACTGTGTAAACAAAAATATACTTATACTAAACTAAATTGATTGAAATAGAACAGTTTATATATATATATATATACTGGATTTGACATTAAATAACCTTAAATTGTTGATGTGCCATAAAACCAAACAAACCAAACTATCACGATTTGGTTGGACTTTGAAAATTGGATCGACATTTTATATAAATATCTATAACACCAAAGTATACTGTAATCAAAAATCCATATTGTCCTTTTTGTGTAGCAATTTCCTTTTTCCAGCAAAATATATTTGGGCATTCTGTTTCCTTTTAGAGCAAGATCGAGTCTCTTCCAAACATCTGGATTTTAAGTAAATACATCGCGGTGATTTCATCGAATTATCGCGAGTAAATTCTCCACTTTGCAAATTTATCGCAGGTAAATTCATTATATTTGCCCTTACAATAAGAGGTTTCCTTAACCCTAACCCAACCCTTAAAACTCTTTTTATTTAAAATTCTTAAAATTAATATTTAAATTGTGAATTTTTCTTCGAATGATGTATCTGCAGTAAATTTACCATACGATGAATTACTAACGATAGATTTGCCATACGATGAATTTGCCGACGATGAATTTACCAGACACGGATCATGTCAGATCTAACAGTTCCGACTTTGCTAGATAATTGGAAATAGAAAGGGTTACGGTTTTTTGCTATGACTGAGTTAAATGTCGTGCCAGTTTAAAAGGTTCACATTTCTTCTCTAGCAAAAGTTAGAACATTGTAAATAAATAATTATTTTTTATATGTATAAAATCTATTTCTTTTATGTAATTACATATTTTGTCTTGAGAGAATTTAAGCTTTAGATATGAAATCAGGCAAATATACACATTCATTCTGCCTATTGGGATATTTCATTAGCTGTATTGCATGTTTGTATGTTTATAGAAAAACAAAATGAGCCAACAGAAAATATCTCCAGATTTCTCTATTACTAATCAAATATTTATATAAAAAATGTTCCAAAAACAAAGGCAGCGCGGAGAAAATTTTTCTGATTAGAGTATAAAAATAGTTCCCATCACATTTCTGTGTTTTCATATGTTCACGCGCAGGTTTGTTTTATTCATGGCACAGAACAGAGAGAGAGAGAGAGAGAGAGAGAGAGAGAGAGAGAGAGAGAGAGACTCTTTATTTTTTTAAATGAAAAAAAAAACTCGATTTATAATTCAATATGACGTGTTTTGAACTTTGATGCCAATGAAGCGTCTGGTGAATATAGAAATGCTGTCTAATATGTCTTGTTCTACAGTCGTTATTTTTTATTAACTGTAAGGAGATGTCAGCAGAGATATTTGTGGTTGAATGAAAGCTATTTTGACCGTAGGGAGATGGGATGAAGTTGGTGTGATCAGGAATACATATACTTCAAGATAGCGATCGTAACAAGAGGTCAATGATAAGTGTCAAGACAGAGGCCAGCGCATAAAACTTAACACTTTTTATCACTTCATCAAAGACGATTAATAAAAAATATAGGCGTATTGTCTTGTAGATCTAAGCAGCTATCATAAACATTAAGCAACCACAATCAAATGGGTATATGTATTCATTAATCTTAGCTTAGTGATGATCGAATTCACAGTTGAAACAACATTCTGTATTCCACAGCGCTCCCAAATAAGTCTCATAGGTAGTTACACTTAAAACCAAGTTTGAGTTCCTACCTGATTTACAGTCAAATCAAATTTAAAGCACTTGTTCACCGAAATTAAGCTGATCTGAGCTTACTCAGTACTGAATGACCACTTTGAAACAGTACTTACCCTAAGCAATAAAAGTTATGTTTGATTAAGAGTTATGCATTAAATTCCGGGTCATGCATAAAGTATCTCTTTAGTTTGTGATTACTGAAGTTAAGCAGTGTTGAACCCGTGCAATACTTAGATGAGGGACCATTTAGTTATAGCAGGTTAGTAAATTTCAAGTAGGCATGTTTGCCTTATAACTGAGAGTTGACTGTTTCCTGTCAGTGCTAGAAGTCGATGTTCAAGTCTGGGTCAAATATCAATATTTATTTTGATGCTAGTGAGGAAAGCTATCGTTAGTTGCAGTATTACCTTAAAACACTTGATCTCCAATTTCTATTGGACTTACTGCGCTGTGCGTTGTAAAATTCAAAGTTTGGTACAGCTTATAAAACAAGAAATAAGATTGGTCTACTTGTTTTAAAGATTTGCAAACGCCATTTATAAAACTGTTCAGATTTCTATTTGACTGTTTTTGCTTGACATCAATTAATGCTTCTTACCAATGCTAATAAAAAAACGGCTGTAGGTAAGTACACCTCTGTAAATAGAAAATTAATCTTCAAAGATACTAGGATTTTATGGTTTCTGGGCGAACATTGTACGATCGAATTTAATATGTAGTATAATCTATTACCGAAGTTACTTGCATTGAAATAAGACTGCATAATATAAATATATAATGAAATGTTTGCTTTTTTTTTTGTTTAATGGCATATTAACCCTTTGTAGTTACGTAATGTACTTATTATTGGAGTTTTACATATTTATATTTTAGGTTCGCGTTTCAATGTCGTATGGTTTTGTAATAAATATTAATATCTATTTTAATGTATCATATTCTACGAAAAATGAAAAATTTCTGGTATTAGAAAAGAACTAAGATTACCTTTAATCAACAAAAATGATAGGAATGTACGAACTCATGACCGCGACTATGAGTTGCTTTTAAGTGATATTTGTGGCTATATGATAAGCTATCAATAAAAATTATAATAGAAAGTACAAAAAAAAAAAAAAAAGAAAAGAGAAGAAGAAAGAAAGAAGAAAAAGGTAACAGGGATATTTATTCATGAACAAGGCTGTGTGACGACATTCCTGCCGGCCGACCCCCGACTATCGCAAAGTCGTTAAACCAAACTACTCATGGCCAGTGATTCGTCTAGTGGATTCCGACTAGGAGTATTACACATTTCATTACAGATACGCAAAGCACAACCGAGAAAAAGAACAAACGAACAAACACGGACTTGGATCAGCTCCAAGCGCAAGAAAGGGAGTTTGTGACACATTGCATTCTCCGCACATTTGTCGACTATCGCAGGCGTGTATTTTGCGCGAAACTTCTACAAAAGCCACTAACAATGCTGACATCTTCTCGCGTTGGTTAACCCGGCCTCTGTAAGTCAACAGGTCTTAGCAGTCACCTTTCTGACTTCTGTTGGCTCTCTTCTCTGCCATACCTCCATCTTCTCACTGCCTCCTTCTGCTGACTGTCTCATTCTCTGGAAAGCTATCTCAAGCCAACTGGTCTCTTCTTCCCTGCTCTTTCAACTGATCTCTCTCTCTCTGTCTTCTCTGGGACCTTCCTTCCCTCCTCTACTTCCGGTCTCACGGGAGATCTCACCGTCAGTCCTTTGTGTGGGTTTCGCACCAAAACAGAGATCTTTTGAGTGGCGCCAACACAAACGGAAACGAATTGCTATGCATCGTGTCACAGATTTACAGCTGTGAAAAGTTTTTCTTTTCGGTATTCGATGACAAGTTTATTGATTAGATTAAAAACGGCACAGTAAAGGCCTCTTTAGGTTACGTTGTCATATCTTTCATGAATTCAGTCTTAGGAACAAGAAAAACTACAAGTAAAATCTGTAATTTTGTTTCTGACATCTTTAACTTCCCATGATTGTTTTATAAGAACGTACATGCAAACGAAGCGTTTGAAATTTTAGGAGTGGTGAATCTCATTGTCTAAAATTTACACTCAGATTTGTTAATATGAAAATAAAATAGAAAGCCTATCAGTCATTTACGCTGATCTTAAAGTCCTATTTTGATTAGTTTAACACGTTGACTTTTTCCGGGAGAAAAGACCCATCAACGAGTAAGATATGTTTTTATTTACTAATGATTCGAATACTCGGAAATATTTGATGATTTTCAAGTAGCTATTCTGTTAAATAAGTTCAGAAAAGGTTTAGCGTATATGCAACAAATGTTGGTGTATTATAGACAATATTTCAAACATAAATTTCCCTTCATTCAAATTCTATTACTGCCCACAGAAGCGGGTGAAATTCTAGTGTTTCAATAATAAAATTGCTGATATGACTTTCATATTCTATGAGAATTAGGTTAATAATAATTTTAAGCTTGTCATCTTTGGAGTATATTTTTAGATTTTTGTGTTATTCAATGTGGAGTTATTTTAAAGGTTCGATAATTTCATTTTTGCTTTAGTAGTGTATTGACATTTTCACGAGATGTACCAAACTAATCTCCGACTAGTCTGTCGAGAATATTTTTAAAAAATTGTCGCTAAATCGGGTGTGGCATTAAATATCCGGGTTAGAAATACATCATCATCATCATCATCATCAAGTCGCGCTGCTAGAGCGGATTTCTCTGACTCTCGCTCCCCGTTCGTTTTTATCTCCCATCACTACCAGCAAATCATCCAAAGTACATCCTGTGTCTGAAGGTAAGTTCTTAATAGTCGCCAACACTGGCACATCCATGTTAAGAGATCGATTGGAGAACGTCACTTGTAAGTTCGTCCCTGCTTCTCCAGGGCTGCCCTGCATGTCTTGTTCGTTTTATATGGATTGTTTTAATGATGGGAGGCAAGTGGCCACAAAATGCTTGTTTCGTGGTGTGTTGATTAATATACATACATATATACGTACACACACAGACACACACACACACAAATATATATATATATATATATATATATATATGAAATAAATGAATCGTTATAAAAACATTTTCTTTTAAATTAGGAGAGTGATCAGAACTGGCCAATAAAACGGGATAAAATCTAAAATAAATAGATGATTTTTCACCTCCTCCAGTCAGTCTCGCGGGTATAAGTTTCATGAATTTTTGAAGAAAAATAATTGTTACTTATTAAACCGATTACACGTCGTAAAAGCTCCGATCATCAGACAATTTCAAAATTTTAGATTTTATATCAGCTCTGTTTCGGGTTTGAAGCATAGAGAACTCTTAAAAAATTCGCTGAAAAAACTTGGAGATCTGTAACTACTCACCAATAGTGTTCTTATATATATATATATATATATATATATATATATATATATATATATAATGTAAAATTGAAAAGAAAAAAATTTGGAGTCAATATAAATTTATTTCAGGTCTATGATGACCCTCTTCAGATGTTGGAAGTCATCATAGATGTGAAATAGATTTATAATGACACGAAAGAATTGAATTTTTTTCTTTTTATTTAAGGAATATTTTGGCTCTGCACGTTGAGTTTCGATGTATTCTTAATCCCAAATTAATCATAGGTTGATAGCCGTTGGCATTGAGCACTCAGATTGGATAATCCTACCCCTTGTTTTTTTTCCTCCGATTACACACATATATATATATATATATATATATATATATATATATATAGAGAGAGAGAGAGAGAGAGATCAAGAAGCGATTTTTACCTTTCCCACCGATAGTGAATATATAATTTTTTTTTTCTCTTTTTAAATAAACAAAGTTCAGGTTGCATATGTCCTTATTTTAATGTATTTTGCAATACGATGGAGACTTATTTTGTACATTGATATATGAATGATTCTTTTATTATAATTGTCTTCATTATTTTTGTACGATTTTCTGAATATTCAACAAATATCTGAAGAATATCCTTTTATTTTATTAACATTTATAACATGCCATAGGTTAATTAAAACACCAACGAAATATAAAATTGAATCTCCCAGAATAGATATGTCAATTTATTCAAGATTAAACATATAGGTTATATAAAGTTAGATTACTGGATATTGTCGAGGTCCGTACGTGCAGGCGTTTCAAAAGAAGAGGAGTACCAACAGTTGTCAGGCGCCATATAATTATACTCTACTAGAGTAGTCTAAAAGATTCATTATCTGGAAATTTCATATGATGACATCATATCTGCTGCTGCTGATTTTTTTACCAATAGGACCCAAACACTGTGACACTAATGGAAGAAGTGTTTCGATTGCAAGGAGTGAGCTATGTCGTAAAATATACCTCAAATGGTCACATATAATGAGAGCATTTTGATCAGCCTGTGAACTCTTCAGTCGACCCCCTAATATTCACCTCATGCGGTAACATAGACATGTAATCTTGGATGTATACGTAGGCGCTGGACTGGTGTAAGTATTCCTTCGTCAAATGATGTCCAGATGCGTTAATTATTTTCAGAATATATACTGTTCCTTAGCAGGCACATGACTGTAAGTAAAAGTAAAATTGGCGAACGTCGTCGAGGGTGACCCGAAGGCTCCCTTTTCGATAGCTACTACACCAAGTTGTAGGGGAGGGCGCTACTCCATTTCCCTGGATTGCTCCACTTTAGCCTTGAGCCGTACCTTATAATACTGAGAGTTAAGCAAGGAGGCATCAGATGCCATTTTTTGAGTTTTTGGTATGACTCGAACTGGGATTAAACCCAGGTCTCCCGGACTACTGGTTAACACTGCTCAGGCCAAAATCGGCATCATTTTTTTCCACGATGCTAAAAGGTTATTTTTATTCAGCTGCAAGGATTGCGTTAAAACGATAAACTTTCGAACAAGAACACTTTAGATGAACGCGATTCCCTAACTTCTTCGCCAAAAATAACCCTAAGCTTGTTGACAGCCTATTAAAATCAATCAAAAAATTTATTGATTCGCCATGAGTGAGATCTCTAATTCTCACGTTAAGCATAAGAAACATGATATCAAATGTTTATAATATATTCGTTTCTAGATTCATGTATTATCGATGTATTATTAGTATTAAAAAAGATAAATTATATATATGCGTATGTTCACTTAATCTAATCCTAACATTATTCCCAATGAAATTGTTTTTCTTTAGTCACTCGACTCAAATTAACAAATAACGAAAACTCTCACTCGAAAAACGTAAACCACACAACATTCTAAGTATTTTTAGAAACCAAAAAATACTTAAGAGCTAAATAATTCTTATGTTATAATCTGTGACTTACGAATAAATTATTTACAAAAGTAATAAGAGACATTTTTATCTATCCAACAGTCTCTTCAGAATACAAAAAAAAAAAAGGAAAATAAAATAAAAATGAATGGGGGACAAAATATATGATCGTTCTTTTTGCATTATCTAATATTAACGAAATACTTTTTTTGGAAGATATTTATGAAGCTTTCACTATCAGACAATTTTATAGCTTAAAAAAAAAAAATGAAAGGTAGCACCAAAGGATATAAACTTGTACATGATAAATGATCTATTAAGCAAGACTGTTTATATCTTTGGAATTATTTTGATGTTGATACAAATCATGCTCAGAATATAATATTGATAGAATGGAGTTTAATTAAAGAAATATTTTACGGACATATTTTCACACACACACACACACACACACACACACACACATATATATATATATATATATATATATGGTTGCTTCGTTGATAGAGTTTCATGACATATTAACCTTTGTAAGTTTTTTAATGCCAAATCTTGTTTATATACATATATATATATATATATATATATATATATATATATATATATATGTGTGTGTGTGTGTGTGTGTGTGTGTGTGTGTGTGTGATTTGTAAACGATTATTTTGAAGGTTACGGTATTTCTAATCGAAACAACACATTTGTTGGCACACAGTTAAGTGGTTTCTATTATAGAAAATAATAAGATGTTTTTATTTGACCTATGAATGGTACACTAACACTTATTACCACTCCAGGCCAGAGTAGACCTGGAAGTAATGACAATGAAGTCGTACTCCACATTTTCTAAACTGAAGGTCTGGAAGCTTACTATCAAATGCAGTTTAGTGTCAGACCACAGATACTAATTCTATTTCCCTTATAGATAGAACAATAAGAGGTCTGACCACTCCGAAACAGAGTGAACCTGTTTGCAACGGACGGTGAAATGGTACTTCACATTCTCCAGTGTTCCAGGACACTCTTTGGGGTATTAGTTGTCTAAATTTCTGAGACGAAGCTTGTTGATTTTTATCATTAAGGGTTTTCGGACTATTGTCTTAATCTTTATTGCTATTTCCACAACGTTTCGGCCGATATGTCTTCCAGCCTTCTTCAGGTGTTTGTCGAACTCGGGAACCTTTACAGAACTTTGAACTACATCCTTTACTGAAACCACGGGGGTCGCCTGTTCTGATTCCGTTTGCCATGACCGGGTACAAGTGTTAAGTATTCCTGTGTTGTTACTCACCTGTAGCGAGGTATCTCTTCCGGGTCAAGCCACCAACGGAATTCAACATGACCAAGAACTGTGTTTACTCCATCCCTTGCAGTTGTGGTAAAATATACAAAGGTGAGACGGGTCACCCACTAAAAGTAAGGCTAGAAGAACATCGGGAGGCAGTAATACGAGGCGAGATTGAAAAATCGGGTATGGCAGACCATATATAGAAGGAAAAGGGAAATCATCTGCCCTTATGGGATAAAGTTGAAATAATTGGTTGGGTTGAACATTGGAGGATTAGACGCCTTAAGGAATCAGCACATATGTTGGGCTACAATGACCTGCTGAGTAGACCAAGTATAGAGTTGAATACAATATGGGAACCGATAATTAAGAAGGTTAGACAAGGAAAAAAATGAGTATGAGCACAGGTAAAATAAAATACATAATAGTAGTAATTCTTGTCAAGTAAGAGCATTAAGTTTATAAGTCCCAAAAATTCACTCTGAATTGTCCAGCAGGACACATGGCGTAACGTTTACAGGGGTTGGTTCCCTAAGCTTCTAAGGAGACAATCATCTGCTGGTTCAATCCTCACTACAGGCGAGTAACAATGCACTTGTACCCAGTTATGGCTAACGGAGTCAGAACAGGCGACACCCGTGGTTTTAATAAAGGACGTAGTTCAAAGTTCCGTGAAGGTTCCCGAGTTCGACAAACACCTGAAGAAGGCCGGAAGACATATCGGCCAAAACGTTGTGGAAATAACAATAAAGATGAAGACAATAGTCCGAAAACCCTTAATGATAAAACTCTTTGGGGTATCCTACATTTTTTTCAGCGATGCACTCGGCCAGCATATTCTACAGCCCAAACAGACTGGATTTACTCACACACACACACACACACACACATATATATATATATATATATATATATATATATATATATATATATATATGCGAGGATCATTAAATAAGTTCTCATATTTTTTCGTATGGGCACTTTTATTGATAGTACACGCATGAAACTCTAGTCCCCTTCGAAGTAATCCCCTCCAGCTGCAGTGCACTTGTTGTACCGTTATAATAACTTCTGGAAGGCCCCATGGAAGTCCTCTTCGTCACAGCCTCTTTCATCTCCTCAATTGTCTCATAACGACAGCCTCTGAGCTTAGGGAATTACCAAAAGTCACAGGGAGCAACATCTGGACTATAGGGAGGGTTAATATCTGTCTTGATGCCCATCTTAGTCAAAAAGTCTGTGACAATGATGGAGTAGTGGACTGGTGTATTGTCCTGGTGGAAATGCCACTGACCCGATTTGAAGAGTGCTGGCCTCTTCCCTAGGAATCTCTTCCTGAACTCCCTTAAAACCTCAATATAGTAACGCTAACCCTAACCCTCTGGCCAATCAACTCTGGTGTATTGACTTCTTTACTTCTTCCACGCCTCTCATCATCCCTCACAGACTCCCTGCCTTTCTTGAGTCTCTTATGCCACTCAAAAGCTGATGCTCGATTCATGCAAGATTGTCGAAAAGCAGTCTGAAGCATTCCATACGTTTCAGTGTCATTTTTTCCAACTTTAAAACAATTTTTTATACATATCGTTCTTCTAAAGTGTCTTCACGTCCAGATTGCATTTTTGAAATTCACTAGATGTGTCAATCAGGATTTAGTAGGGTGTATTCCAATTGCTGCTGTAGCTGTTGATTGGAACCTGATATCATACAAATTGGTCAGTCATCTTATAAGATGTATAGCAATCACATACTGAATTTTCAAGAGTCTACGACAATTTCAAATGCCAGTACAAAAAGTCTGGAAACTTATTGATTGCACAACGTGTGTGTGTATATATATATATATATATATATATATATATATATATATATATATATATATACACATTCATTATTTCCTCTTCATTATGAACATATTATTTTGACTGTTATTTGTTAGAAAAACTATTTTTCATAGAGATATGAAAATTGTACTACTCAATTAGTTAGATAGTGAGTGCTTTTTAAAACTTTAAAATGAGCGCTAGTACCATTATTGCATGATATATATATATATATATATATATATATATATATATATATATATATATATATATATATATATATAACATTTTGAATAGACGAATTGTATTTTAATTGAATTACCATGACTAGAAAACCCAAGAAGCATCCCGAGCGACTTACGGAACACTGGTGGAGTTCAATGTATGCACTACTGATGAGACCTAATAAGGTCGAAATAGCTGTCCAGTGTTCCATACGTCGGACAGAGTGCTTGCCAGATCTTCTAGTCCTGGGAATTCAATTGATATACAATTCCTCGATTCAAAATGTAAAATGCAATTGCTGCCCATGAGGTTAAGCCTACGTGGATGCGTAACGCCGATTTGGGAGGACGTGTCCCTGGAAGTGACCGTGTCCTCTGTAGGGATCAAACGTATCTTCAAGATACATCAGATTAAGCGGTTGTGCATTTACGATGACTAGTTGATTTAGCGTTGGCCCAGTGGTAGAGTTTCTGTTTCGCATTCAGTGGTTGCTCGTTCAATCTCCCGTGGCGGAGATCACGGTATGCACGGTTGATGTGACCGAATAAAGTCGAAACAGCTGCCTAGTGTTCCGAGTGTCGCATGGAGTGCTTGCCGGATTTTCTAGTCATTGCAATTCAAATATATACAGTTCTTTCTATATGAACTATTCATGGCAAATAATTTTGTGTGGCTGACATTTAAGCATAATTAGAGTAATTAGTAACACCACTTGCAAGAATCATTGATTTACTGCCATCCATCAAAAGCCGACATATGGAATTGTTCTATATATTTGTACACATTTTAAACATTCAGAATCCTCGATGTTATGGTTCATAATTCTTACAAGAGACTGAAATATTTGTTCCTTTTATTCAAACAATTATATAATGGAATATGACTTTCATGCTTGTATATTATGCGCTATTTCTTTATTGGCTATTATTGCCTGAATGTTATACTTTTTTTTGACTATGTTAAGGAAATTTGAAAAGTAAGCTATTTTCTATGCAAAAATAGGAAAAATTGCACATTTTCATTTACATAAGAAAAAACAACGACGTATGAATCAAGATCGACATGTATTTAAACTAAAATTGTATAAAATTAATTAGAATGTTTGGAAATTTCTTGAAAATTCACTGTCACCAACTCAGCTGTAAATTAACGAGGAAAATGGATGAATTTAAATGTTTCATTACAAAGATCATACAATTTGAAGAGATAAATTGGCCTTTTTTTTAATTTTGCATGGGCAATTGAAATAAAACGCTTTCTGCCCAGTAAGAGGAACAAGTAAAAAATGTTTAAGCATTATAAATCAAATATAGAATCTATTTATCTCATACATTCATACATATATATATATATATATATATATATATGTGTGTGTGTGTGTGTGTGTGTGTGTGTGTGTGTGTGTTTCTAATTGTGAAAGTGGATAATGTTGTATATATGTGTGTATATGCACAAATTTGTGTGTTTAAGTGGATTTCTTTATTCATTTCAACATTAGAAGGTCTTCATAAAAAGTTTGCCCCTTTACTTCAATTGAAATGTTAATTCTCAATCTTTAATGCAGTGAAACTAATAGTAGAAACCATTCATTTGTTATTAAAATGTTATGTTATGAAACACAACTACAAGATTTACTTTAAATTCATGCCAGGGAGAATATTACTCACACACACACACACACACACACACACACACACACACACACACACACACATACACACACACACACACACACACACACACACACACACATGTTTGTTTAATTCTTTCAGAAAATGTATTCAGTATGGACAGGATAATGTTGAAAATATTCCTAAATTTATCATTATATTAATTGAAATCGACTTTGAAATCGTTTTGCCATATTATACTGAAAGATATATATATATATATATATATATATCTAAAATAAATTGAGACGTATAAAAAATAATGAGTTTCTAATTTTATCTTAAGAAAAAATAACCAGAATAAAAAAAAAAATTGGTGTGGGACTTTTTTTTTCTTTGAATGCGACATGGATTTTCATTTGTTACGATAAAAATGGAAAATGTCATAAAGACATTTTTGCTTATGCGGGGGCGCCGAGAATTGGTGAAAAACAAGAAAATTTGTTATGTCTCTTGATATGATAAGTAAAAGTTTAATCAAACAAACACATTAAATAAATGGCGGATTGAGTCAACTGGATTTAAATGTTGATGGACTAAAATTAGGCAGATGCATTAAAAGACTGCTTTCCAGCTAGAATCACTCACACACACACACACACACACACACACACACACACACACACACACACACACACACACACACACACACACACACACACACACATATCTATCAATCTCTCTCTCATTATATATGTATATATATATATATGTTTATATATAAACACTGTTTTGACAATAATTGCTCTGTTGTCTACACAGCATCAATAACCAGAATACAATTACAGCAAAATGATTACTCCTTGTGAGCTGAAAATGTATCAAAGCTGAATTTATATCTACCGAGAAAAATGAACAATGAATGAAACATCAATTATTTTAAAGATAGATTTGTGGACATTCAACACATTTATTCCATTGATATTTTCATTTATAAAAACACCGTGTGAAGCAACATCGTCTTATTTCTTTTAATTTCCCTCACGTTCTCAAATTTTAGCTAAAAGATTAATTTTTGATTTAAAAAACCAGAAAAAAGTCATTCTCATCTAGGATTGGTTAGTATGGAAGGGGCGTTACTGTACTTGCAAAATCCTACCAAAAACAATCATAAAAAGTTATGCTAGACTGCAGTTAAAGAAGTATCCAGAATGGATTCAGATAAATTTAGATTGCTATCTAGACGGGTAGACGTCATCCCTTTATCATGAAAAGTTGCTTTGCTGTTTACACTCGTAGATTTGAACGGTAGTTATTGAACTTAAAAAAAAAAGATTCGGTTTCGATAGTTTATATGTAGAAATCATATGAACACAACCACACACACACACACACACACACACACTCTCTCTCTCTCTATCTATCTATCTGTCTCTCTCTCTCACACACACACACACACACACACACACACACACACACACGTGCACGCACGGACATATACATACATACATATATATATATATATATATATATATATATATATATATATATCAATTTATTTATATCATGTATATCAATCGATTCAATATATATATATATATATATATATATATATATATATATATATATATATATATATATCAATCATATGTATTTCGCTATCTTTTTATGTATGAACGTGTATCTGTGTGTTTTCATCTGTTTTGATGTTAATTTGCTTCCTAATCTATTTATAAATATATACATACACAGGTTTATGTGTGTGCGCGTGTTTCTGCGTGTGTTCGTATATATTTATAAATTGATACATCCACCAATCGAATACATGCACACGCGCGTGCGCACACACACAAACACATATATATGTGTGTGTGTGTGTATATATATAGGAATTCAATGAGTGAATGTATCGATTTATAGACAATCAAACACCCACATACGTGTGTTTGTATGTGTTTTTGTGTGTGTATGTGTGCGTGCTTGTATATATATATATATATATATATATATATAGATAGATAGATAGATAGATAGATAGATAGATAGACTAAAGTTTCACAGTCAGCTTTCCACAATCTTGGGAAACACCTTAAAACACCAAAAATTGAAAAGAATCTCACTCATAGCAAACGCACACACACACACACACACACACACACACACACACACACACACACACACACATATATATATATATATATATATATATATATATATATATACCTTTGTGTGAATGAGGGGAGAGTGAGAGAGAGTGAGAGAGAGTGAGATGTAGATAAAGAGAATTAAGTTGATGGATTGATTGATAGATAGATATACAAAAGTTTCATAGCTTGGATGACAGAGTTTATTGAAACATTTCAACACAAATGTCTACACCAGAATACCTGAAAAAAACTTACTCCAACACTCTCTTCTTATACATACATACATACATACATACATATATATATATATATATATATATATATATATATATGTGTGTGTGTGTGTGTGTGTGTGTGTGTGTGTGTGTGTGTGTGTGTGTGTGTGTGTTGAGAGAGGGAGTTACATTTAGATCGGACAATCGATCGATATTATGATATTCGCACTATACAACCAACACACCCTATATATATATATATATATATATATATATATATATATATATATATATATATATAAAAGAAACTGAGAGGGGGAGAGAAAAAGAGTATGAGTGAGGGAGAGAATGAGCATGAGTGATAATAAGAGAGAGAGAGAGAGAGAGAGAGAGAGAGAGAGAGAGAGAGAGAGAGAGAGAGAATTATTTTAATAAATGTATACAAAGCTTTGTAAAATAGATGCAAATGAACATACATGCACGAAAAAGGCTTCATTGATAAAAAAACCAAATATTTCAAGCTAACTCATAAAAAGTGTAAATGAAAGCAACGCATAACAAAAACATCAAAAACAACCGACAAAATCCAAAAAGTGAAAAACTGAAGTTAATTGAGAAATACTTACACTTTGGACTCCCCATAAGTTTTCAGGGTAAAGAAATTGAATTTCAATCAGCAAGGTAATGATCCCACGGATTCCGTAGCGCATATAATCCATATTTAAAATCTAACAATTATTTTTTTTCTTTTCTTTGGGCGAAAGGAAGAAACTCACGTGAACATAGGAAAAAATGAGCGAAAAACATGCGTTTGTGTTATGATTGTCTTTCCTTTGAAAAAAAAGTTCTTTCTTACTCGTGTTTTTATTTATTTATTTATTATTGTTCGGGAAGTTTTTTTGCTACTCACTTATTACCCTTATTATTATTATTATTATTATTATTATTATTATTATTATTATTATTATTACTAATACTAATACTAATAATACGAATAAAAATTATAAATTATCTATATATTTATAACAACGGTTAAAATAGTTTTCTTATTTTTCTTTACTTTTTTTTAATCATCAGCCTTTGTAGCTTCTTTTACTCTGGTACTTATTAATATGTCTTTAGAGGGTCGGGGTTTTTAAAGTAAAAGTATAGTTTTCATTTCATTTAACATTGCAGTCCAGTATGTTACCGTTCGACTATAGTTGTATGCACAGTTCACGAGTGACTGACACCAAAGTCGCCAGTGAATGAGGAAACTGGCCACCGACACAATAGCGAACGCAGTCGTAGTGGTATTATTGCTGGCTGTAGTTACAATAGTAGTTAAAACACTGCCATAAATGATGGTGCCTGAAATAGCAGTCGTTATAGTAAGCACCGTGACTCCTTCGCGCACTCTCTTTCTTCTCTTAGTAAGAGAGAGAGAGAGAGAGAGAGAGAGAGAGAGAGAGAGAGAGAGAGATTTTGATTTCTCTATATCAAGAGTATGTACATTTTGTTTGGTATGTAATAGTTTTATTCGGCGTCTAAATGTGCCCCACTAGTAGAGTGTCAATTACATCTTTCTCGACTTGATTTCCCTTAAGTTCGTATATCACACACACACACACACACACACACACACACACACACACACACACACACACACACACACACACAATCCCCTACACATATTTGTGGTATGTTTATATATTTACATATATATGTGTGTGTGTGTGTGTGTGTGTGTGTGTGTGTGTCCCTCTGTATTTATCCGCATATATCAGTAAATATACACATGTTTTCGCACATACACATACTCACAAGCACACAGGCAAACATATGAGATCATATATGTGTGTTTATATATATAGTGTCATCTCGGAGAGTTTTTTCGGTTGTTAATCTGACATTTTTCTGTTTTCTCCGTCACGCACTGGTTTTCAAGCTTGTGTTTGTATCATATTACAACAATGAGTTTAATCTTTATTGGGAGCGCTCTATACTTTTGGCCTTGTAGCACAATTTGTTAAGCACAATGTACTCATTATCTCTGTATTTACCTCCATCTTTCTCTACTCAGTAAACACACACACACACACACACGCGCATGCGCATATATGAATGTGTATGTTTTGTGGGTATGTTAGTGTCTGCGTGTGTGTATGCATATATGTATGTGTGTATACATACACATATGTATGTTTGTATAATTCTGTTATCGTTGATTCCAGAGAAAATTAATTTTTCTGAAAAAAGTATGGATTATAGACTCTCCTTATATATATATATATATATATATATATATAGAGAGAGAGAGAGAGCAAGATTTTTGGTTACATATACATATATACATATATATATGTGTGTGTGTGTATCTATATTTCTCTTCATCTATATATATGTATCTATGTGTATGATTGTGTTTAGTTTAACAAGTTCACATATGGACATATAATTATTTGCGATATGTTGATCTGAATCTTTCATTGTATTGCTCACCGAAAACTTTGGCAAGTTATGAGGGACGAGATATAACAATATATTCTTTTACATCATTACAGTGTGAAATAATATATATATATATATATATATATATATATATATATATATATATATATATTGAATTTTTTTGTATATGTATATGCATATATACGTGTTTTTTATATATAGAAAATATATAAAAAATATTAAAAAGTATAGAAATTAAAAAATATTTTTTAAAAGTGAAGTTTGTTTATGAATAAAAAGTTTGGAACAACACCGGGCATTAACGGGCAAGTTGCTAATTAATAATTTATTGGATTGATATCTTTTTTAGAATTGGAAGGTTTTTATAATTATTCCACACACACACACATATATATATATATATATATGTTGATTTGTTTTTAACTGAATGTCTCACATAAATTAGATTGTATTCTCACGGGTAGCGGTGATGACTTAATCAAACCTTGTATTCCATCTGAAGAAGCAATCCTTTTAAAAAAAGATTTTGCAATAAATTTATCACGGATCTTATCTGCAAAGTTTTACCGGATATTTTTGTATATTTGAGAATATATATATATATATATATATATAAATATATATATATATATATATATATATATATATATATATATATATATATATATATATATATATATTGCGAAAATTAAAAAAAAAATCTTTGCAAATAAATTCTGTTCTTTTTTATCACAATTTACCATGTTTAGACTTTTCTTATGTATTGCTTGATGTTAAAATTGCTGTTTACTAAATGAACGTAAAATGATATCTATCAACTTTCATTGTTGTTGATTCCGATGATAATCCTAAACTTCATGAACCACTAAATATCTGCTAATGCTGACTGCATTTGTTTTGGCTATACGTAAATAAAGAAATGCGACTTACTTCAGCTCTTTTATACCATTTCTCCATGAAGAAGCCTAGATAAGTTTTACATTATTAATTATTTTTGACAACAGGAAAAATATTGCTGATGCAGTGCTGAATTTTGGGATTTATTATTTAAATCTTTTTAAAGGAAATTCAATGATCCTTTATTCGGGGTTTTGCTTTCTGATGCATGGTCTTAAAAGTTGAAGTAAATCATTCATAATTTCTTCTTACTAATGCTCCCAAAGCTCCAGGACCCATATTGGTAATTCAAATCTCAAAAGAGATGCATAGTGCTTTCTTTCAGTTAAATCATGAAAGATCTCAACTGAATAAGGAAAAGAACAATGTTTTCGAAAATCAACGGTAAAAAAGAATTTTCTGTCCGTTAAGAATTCTGTTTTGAGTTTTTCCTTTGTTATCATCATTGTTATTTTTAACTTAATCTTTAAAGACATCATTATTTCATGGATGTATTTATGAATGGATATATAAGAAAAGCATTTATATATATTTTGGAGGTGCCCGTGGTGTAATGGTTATCGTCGTAGGAAATGGACACGGCGACTCGAGTTCAAATCCTGGACGAGACTGATTGCATTTCACATAGCACTAATACCCTTGGTGAAATGTATGAATCCAATCATTCTCCCTCCAGCTATGGGTAAATAGTAAGACAGACTGGGTTCTTCAGCCTTGGTGAGGCAACTAGTCTAGGAGAAGGAAAACTCTGAATTCAAATCTGTTAAACTCCGCTTAAAAATTGACCTTGTGTCGAGAGAAGGAGTTGGTAAATAAGATTATATGTAGAGTACTATCTGTGGTTTAGGCTGCACTGGGGTAGGGCTCTTGCAACATATTCCTCACTGATTCTGCTAAAACTACTCTATTTGGATTGAACCTTCACATTAAGCATTTGAAATGAGGCAAACACATTTTCAGGATTCAGAAATTAATTCGTGAATTGTACCAAATATCTCATTTAACTTCCATTTAACTCTCAAGCTACAGCCATGTGGTACTACTGTATGGTTGCACCACTTGGACTCTAACGAAAGGTTTAAAGAAAATTCTAAACTGGAACTGCGCAGTAATACTGCGTGCTGTTTTAAATATATCCTGGAAGCATCACCTCACAAAATTGCAGCTGTGTTTATTTACCAACCCTTCCACACGAGTTGGAAGCGACACAAGATCAATATTTAACCGGTGTTTAACAGGTTTGAATTCGTAGATTTCCTTCTTCTCGACAAGTTACCATAACAAGACTAAAGAGCCATATTAACGCAACTATTTTATCTATTGCTCGAGGGAGAATAGTTGGATTTATACATTTCCTTAGGGTATTAGCATCTGCACGCATATTTGCCTCTGATTTCATAAACAATCCAAGTAAAACGACCATCCTAAACATTACTGGAGAAATGAAGACGAACTAAAAAGTTCTCCTATGAAGTCCAACACGCGGACACTCTTGTGTTTCATACATAAACGCTGTGATATGCAGTCTAGAAGATCTGCAAGGAACGATGAATTATTGAGATTTATAATGAGAGAAAGTCAAGGCACTTCCTACTGTCAGCACAATTTGATGATAATGATGGTATGTCTATTTATCCAGCTGTCTTTTGCTAAACAAGATTTTGTTAAAAAGTACGGTAACATGAATTTTTAATAATTTTCCTTTTTTATTGAATGTCTTTCCTTGCAGGAATTCTTAACTTTGGTTCAGTTCTACACAAAAATAATCAGAAATTTTCTCCACAAGAGCGTTTCATTTTCATTGTTCATTTTCATCAGTATAATCAAGATATTATTTCTTTAAAATCTAATTAAATATTTAAAAAATTATATCTGTTCAGTACGTAGAGAAAACTTTAATGTTTGCTATTTTTCTATAGCATTTTGTTACGTTAGAGTTTTATAATTTAGAACGGCGCGTGTCCATAATGGATAAAATTGGATCAGAAATCTTATTAGAAGAAATCAGTATAATAAAAGAAAAAAAGAATTAGTAAAGATATTCTTGTCTGTGATTTCTTGCGAAGTATTCTTGACGACTTGAGAGAAGAAAAGTACAAGTTCCTCGTTATATTGAAAATAGACACCATCAAACAAGCGGAGACAGAAAATAAAGTACACCAAAAAAATCAAACTCTGCGTCAGAAATACACATATGGGCAGTCCTTTTTGTAAAATACTCGATATTATTTGTTAAATGGACAAGGCATGGACTCAGACAAATGGATCAAAGGACAAGAAAATTGATGACTGTCTAGAAGGCGTTATATCCAAGACATGTTATAGACAGACTATTTGTATTAAGAAAAGAAGGAGGAAGAGGACTCTCTAGTATTGAGGATTGCGAAGATACATTAATACAAGGATTCAAGGACTTCATTAAAAAGAACAGGGAACGATAAATTACAACAAACGATTGTGTCAGTAGCAAAATAAGTAAAGACAGAGAAAAAAAAAACGACAAAAAGTAGGAAGCAGAAATGGGAAGAAAAACAACTGTATGGATATTTCAAGCGATGAACTGGCGAGATTGCACACGAGAAGACGTGGATATAGCCACAAAAGGGAAATCTTCAGAGAAAACTTAATCTCTTGTAACAAGAGTACAAAAAAAAAACGTAATGAAGACCAATTATGTTAAAGCGAAAATCGGAAATACGTAACAAAACAGCAAATGTAGATTATGCAGAGAAAGAAACGAAACGATTAATCACATAATAAGCGAAGGCAGCAAATTGGTGCAGAAGGAGTATAAGACTAGACACGACTGGGTGGGAAAGGTAATCCACTGGGAATTGTGCAAGAAATTTAAATTTCACCATACAAACGAATGGTATATGCACAATCCAGCATCTGTCCTGGAGAATGAGACATACTAACACCTCTGCGATTTTGAGATGCAACCAGTTTACTAAATATCGGTCAGAGAACTTGCAAAATTAGAGTGAAAATGAAAGAATGTGAAAAGAAGGATAAACACCTCGACCTTGCTAGAGATTTGAAAAAATTGTGGAACATGAAAGTGACGTTTATACCAATTGTAATTGGTGCTCTTGGTACAGCCAGAAGGATTATTAAAGGATCTGGAGGACTTAGAAATAAGAGAATGATTAGAGACTATTCAAACTACTGCATCATTGAGATCATCCAGAATACTGAGAAGAGTCCTAAAGACCTGAGGAGACTTACAGTCACTCAAACTTCAGTGAAAGGCCATCAGCTAACGATGGTGTGAAAAACTCTCATGGAGTAATCATAACAATCGTACACTAGAAGATTTGGATATGGCTAAGAGAAGGATACCTTAAGTGTGAAACTGAATCATTTCTAACCGCAGCTCAAAACAACTCTATAAGGACCAACTACTTAAATCAAAACAAAAAAAAAAGAATGAAATTGTAAATATATGTTATGCAATGAGAGTGATGAAACGATTAATCACGTAATAAATAAATGAAGCAATTCAGCACAAAAGGAATATAAGACGAGGCACGACTGGCTGGGGAGGGTGATCGACTTAGAATTGTGCATGAAATTAAGATTTAATCATGCAGAAAATGGAATCTGAGCAACCCGGAATCTGTTCTGAAGAATGAGATGCAAAAGCTTCTCAGTGATTTTGAGATACAAACGAATTATCTAATCTCAGCCAAGTGATTGTCAAAAGAAAAAAAAAAATGACAGAAGGTACCGAATAGTGGAATTTGCAGTTTCGGCAGACCACAGAGCAAATTTAAAAGAAAGCGAAAAGTGAGATAAGTACCTAGACCTTGCCAAAGAACAAAAAAAAAAACCCAACAACAACAACAAAAAAAAAACAAAAATAAATCTACGGAATATGAAGGTAACGGTGATACAAATTGTAATTGGTGCGGCCAGTACATTCTCCTTGGCCCAGTCGGTTGGGGCTGTTGAGTACACCGACTGCATCTCTGCAGGGGGGTAAGACTCCCTCAACGTGTGTCCTGGATATGACAATAAACAATCTGATGGTGAAGCTCTAGTAATGCTGGTGTTTTGGGGAATGCGGAGAACCCATTAATTGCCATTGCTCCCAGGTTTACTGTGGCCCAGAGTGGTAGCACCTGATAGGGTCCTTTCTATGGTTCAAATAAAACTGTTTGACTTTTAAACTGAATGGAAACAAATGATTCATGCTAAATTGAATTGTTTGAAATAGAACTGTTTGAACATTTAACTGTGTGTAAAGAAATGACTCATTTTTAATTGATTTGTTAGTGATAAATAGCAATACTTGAAAAAATTAATCTGTGAGCAAAAAAAAGAAGAGTAATTGTAAATAGAATTATTCGTATTAGATAGAAAACGATGAAACCATTTAGCGGTGTGCAAAAAAAAAACCCTCTCAGGCTCGTTTAAAATGTTATCTACAAAATGTATCTAAAGATCATATTAAATACAAATGTCTAAAAAGGATCTGGCATTAATTAAACTACAATGGTTGATATGCCACCAAACTAAACCAAACCATACCAAACCAAACCAAACCAAACAAGTTCAATCTTCAAACGTTTTTTTTTTTATGGACCGGAAGATTTGGAAATCAGAGGAGAAGGAGAGAGCATCCTGACTATTGCATTATTAAGATCAGTCAGAAGACTAAGATGAGTCCCAAAGACTTGAGAAGACTTGCTGTTATTCAAAATCCAGTGAAAAACTATCAGATAACGCTTGTATCAAAAACTCTCCAAGGAGAATGATAATAATAATAATAAAAAAGAGAATTTGCGAAATTGTCGACTTTGCTGTCCCTGCTGACCAGAGAATAAAACTGAAAGAATGTGAAAAGAAGGATAAGTACCTCGACCTTGCGAGGGAATTGAAAAAACTACGGAACATGAAGGTGACAATTATACCAATTGTGATCGGTGCTTTTGGTATAGTGACTTATTATTAAAGGAACTGGAGGATTTGTAGTTGGCTGACGAGTGAAGACCATTCAAAATACAGCATTATTGAGAACGGTCAGAATACTGAGAAGAGTCCTGGAGACTTGAGGTAGCTTGCTGTCACTCAAACTCCTGTGAAAGACCATCAGATAATGCTGCTGTGATAAACTCTAATGAGTAAATAATAATAATAACAACTTTTGCAGAGTGAGGAGACTTTGTTGCCACTCAGACTTCGATGAAAAACTACATGCTGACACTGGTGTGAAAAAATGGCAAGGAGTGGAATAATAATAATAATAATATTAATAATAATAATAATAATAATTGCAAAGTGTACTGGAATCCTTAGGAGATTTACTGTCATTGGCCTCAGTGAAAACTACTTGTTAAAACAATGGTGAAGAACTCAGGAGGAGTAAAATAATAAAGACATACACATTTTAGACTATATATAATATATATATATATATATATATATATATATATATATATATATATATATGTGTGTGTGTGTGTGTGTGTGTGTGTGTGTGTCTTTCTGTCTTTCTGTGTGTCTGTGTGTGTGGAGACAGTGCAACTATAAACTAGAGGATACAGCAAGAAATATTAGTGCATTTCCTATTCTTTTTGCATATGTAAGTAATGCATGTTTAAATGACTTAGAAATAAAAACATAACTTCAATGGAGATAGAAAGTGATCAGGGAGCGAATGAGAAGATACAGATAGAAGAGCAATGGCATGAAATAATGCAATTGCATTTCCATGAATCAATCGATGTATGAATTTGTTTGATATGCTATAATATTTATTAATTAATCATTTTCTTTTTGTTTTGTCTTCTACTCTTAATCGGTACCATAATTATTTGACATATTTTATAGCAAAACTTGGTCTTGTCTATTTATTTGGAGAGAATGATAAATCCTTGGGAATTTTTTAATGTCAATTCAACAGATCCAATCTAAAGAAAAGCTGGAATTTGTGTAACAGATATCAAGTCATAAAAGAGAATCAATGCAGTCTGGGACAGTTTAACTTTAATCCCTAACAATAACCTTGGGAAATGCATAAATCACCCACACTTTTGGTAAATAAGAGGTCAGTTAGGGTTCTTTAGGTCTACTGAGCTTTCAGTACTGTAAAAAAGATCTGTCCGTGCTATTGATAAGATACAACCTAGTCTATCCTGTCATGTGTTTCGTAAGAGAAGATATGGACACTGCAAAGTAAACTGATTGTTCAACGAGATTGCATGAAGGAGAAATTCTTGACATGATAACAAGATGACTATGATAGATTGAGTTTTTTTTATAACAACATGTTAGGGAAGTTCGCATATTTTACGTTTATATTTACATTTTTTGTGTTGTTGTTTTTTGCATCCTGTAATCAAGTATTCCTATTCAAAACAAATAATTTTCAGACAGATAGAGGTGAATCTATCACACCGGGTCAGAGTGGACCGCTAAGTAATGTTAATGAAGGAGTTGTCTACATTTTCTCGATCTTCATAACTACACCCTCGTTTCAGAAGTCTTTTAGTGTTAAATCAAGATAACCTTTCTTTATTGGTCGGGTGGGTTATCACCCCTTTGCGGGGGATACCATCAGCCTATTCTTAGCCTCGCTGACAAACAGGATAGATCATCGGACACTTCTGTATATATATTTATCTATTTACTTAGATAACCAAGTGACCAAAGGGTTAGCTTAGCAAAGTCATTTAATTTATTCAAAGTGATAAGATCTATCTAAAGGAAATACACAGAATATTTAAATTAATAAGCAGAGTAATGCAAAATATTACAATCAAACTAAGAGCGCAGATGTATCCAGAATTAAACCAAGTTAACAATATAAAATACAGGTCGGTCTCGGGAATATTGATAGGGAAGAAGAGCATCCGTTAAATCTAAGGGAGCTATGAGTGTAACTAGAGATGTCACGGTTTCTACAAAGTAATCGCTAACAAAAATCTTTCACGTTACATTCACAGATGGTGGACAGGTGATTCTCAAGAAGGTAGTGAGCTTACCTCCACATCTTTTGCGACGCTTTTGCTTGAGTGTTTACGTTTTTCCAAAAGATTTCATTTTCATTTTCATTTTTAAAAAGTATTTTTATCATATAAAAAAAAGCAATTCGTATGAGCGATCTAAACTGAATAGAAATCAAGCAAAAAGTAGAAAATACAAAATAAAGAGCTGCTGAAAAATTTTAACAATATTTTGGCCGACTTATATTCAATTATCGCAAGAAAAATTGCTTCATCGATAATGTGATGTTTGTGATCTCTATGTATAGCTGGAGTCTTCCGAGATATCAGAAACATGGTCCTCTTATTTGTGACAGTAGGAATTTTGAAATACAAATTTTAAAAATTATTTCATTGAACAAGACTACACCAGTAGAAAGAAAGTCCCTGTTGTGAAATCAGAGAACAAATAATGTTTGTGGAGCGGAGGGAAGGTAAGTGGTTTGCGAAAAATCAGTAAGAAATTTTGAGGCGAAGCTTGTTTTTATTTATTTTATTCAAAACATGTAAAACGTTTTGCGACATTGCTTTCTCTCACCCTTTCCTCACATCTGTGCGGTGTTTGTTTTGCAATACTGGATCAGTCATTGACAATCGTCTGTCTCTCTCTGTCTCTCTGTCTCTCACTGTCTCTCACACATACACTATATATATATATATATATATTCATTATAAATTATAGAAAAGTAAGTAAAGTAAAATTGGGGACCTTAGTCGAGGGTGACTCGAAGGCTCCCTTTTCAATAGCTACTACAACGAGGTGTAAGGGAGGGCGCTACTCCATTCCCTGGATTGCTCCACTTTACCCTCGATACGTACCTTATACTTCTGAGTGTTAAGCAAGGAGGTATCAAATAACATTTTTAAAGTCTTCGGTATGACGCGATCTGGGATTGAACCCAAGTCTCCCAGATCATTGGCGTACACTCTACCCACTAGACAATGAAGAGCATCAAATTTAAGCTTGCCAAGGAAATTCAGGAACCTTTGGATTTGTCCTGTCTCATATTACTGTGCAAAAACGAAAAGTCTTATCGAGTTACTTTGAATTCAACTCAGATAAATATTCTCGTTGAGTGTTCTCTTTCGCAAAAATACTTTGGGTTTTCACAGAAAATAATGTGTGGCGTTGCGAGGCCTTGAAAACGAGATGAAGAGATAAAGGGAAATGCTAGACACGTGGTTTCAGAAAAATACCATTCACTTTATTTTTGATATTGCAAATTCTGTTTGAACCAGTCCCAAAAATAGGTGGCATGAAGTAGTATCGTTGAGTCGATGAAGGAAAGATCAATTGTTTGCTAAATTGTAGTTCACCATCAAAGTGGGTGGCGCTAGATCAGTAATTGTTAAAATTTTAGAAAATTATATACTCTTATGTGTGACCGTTTCTCGCACCTAGAGCGAGAGTTTTCCAGACTGAACCCTTGTTATTACTCACAGATCCAAGCACCATGATTACTGGTGATGAGAGGCGGCTACTTTATTATAGATATCTCCAATTTATTTCTATAGAAAATATGACAAATACAAGGGTGGGCACAAAAACACATTTGGATTAAACAAGTTTTCAGCAATAAAGCATAATTTTTCCACATCGTCACAACAATTCATGAACTAGATTCTGCATCCGTAGTTCATAAAACCTGCACCAATAGAAGCAACCCACTATTCACAACAGTGATAATGGCGTCGTTCTCAGGAAAATATTATCCGCGTAATCTATCTTTCATCGGCCCAATTTGCTTGGAAGTGTGTGATGAACATGACTTGCTTCTAATATTGTTGTCAGCTCTGCTGGGACACATATTTCACCGTTTCCCTGCTCCCTCTCCTTTTTTGGTTTCTTAAACAATTATTCAGCTTCGATGAATATCAATAAGTGCAACTCTGCATCATCTCAGTTGTCACTAACCTGCTAACTGTTACAAGTTAAGAACTTCATCGTTATTGATCTCTACCTCAGCGTTGTTTTTACTGGTCCTTCAATGCATATACGCATCAGACATACTAGAACGAATGACAATTTTTTTATTGTAATCGAAGAAATTTGTTGCCGAATCGTTGGCAGTATATGATTGATTTTTAGTCGTTGATTACTTTGATTATTGAGCCGACTGAATACATTATTAAATATTACGCTTTAGAATAGTCATTTATTTTGTTACAGCCTAATCAATTAATCCATGAATAATATTCTTACACTCTTGTGATTAAAGATTAATGTACACAACAAAAAGCATAGAACGAAGAGGTTTCTCCTTGTCAGTCCAATCACTTTCCCATAGCCAGTTTGTTTCTCTTCCGTAACTTATTTAATAGAATTTGTTCAGGTAAGCAGGATTCATTGGTTCCCCCGATTTTAAAGTTTCTATTAAGAATTCGTTTTGTTGTCTATAGCGAGCAGCATTTGTTATTTCTAAATCTTCTCGATACAAGACATGTTTTATTCAGACATTTTTATTCGTATAACATCTATACTCCCTCATGAATATTTTCCTTCTAGCTAAAATCTTAGACATTTTAAATTCGGGGTTAATAAATGTCTTACCTTGTCTTAGTTTAGACATCAGAGTTTCTTTCTAAAAACAATTTTATTTCATCCTGTGCTAACCTTTTATCTGTAATGGTACATGATTTTACCGAGGGTGACTTACAAAAAGAAATTAAATTGATCCCAAAATTTCCATAGAGATTTTAGCGTATGAACAACATCAAAAACAAAAGCAAACAAGAACAAACAAAACAGATATGATATTAATAATTGCGAAAAAGAAATATTTCGGCGTTTTTCACGGCAACATTTCTCTCATCAAAATATTTCTTCACACACCAATGATAAACTTGTTATTAAACAAAAAAGAAAAAGTTATAATGACGCCATGATTAATTTTCATTCACTGGATTGATGAATGATTATCAACATAATTACAATACCTGAAAGGAAAGGAATTTAGAATGTAACAATCAAAACACCAAAATTTGAAAATTTTGATCAAACGCATTTAACAAATGATCAAAACACAGTCGGTATGCAGATCTGTGTATGTGTAAAATTAGTGATTAGCTCAAATATTTCATAAGATACTTCCACTGATATCGAGTTCGGCTTTGAGACTTATTTATATATATATATATATAAGTGTGTGTGTGTGTCTATTGTTTCTTAATTTAATGGCATATAAACCTTCGTAGATAATTTAATGCTAAAGACATGCTTGTTGAAGAACAATAGTGATAGTATATGACCAATAAATGGGGAGATAAAAGATTTCACACCTTTCCCATGGGTATTAGTTCCTAAGTAAACGTAATAGCATTACTGGAGTTCGAACTCATTTATTTCGGGGCCACAGTCCAGTACTTAAGCCATTATGCCACAGTGACTTCACCTCCGTGTGCGTGCGTATGTGTGCAACTTTGATTTGTTGAATAAGAATCATAAGAAATGACAATTCTATTAAAAAAATCAATTTTCCGCGTAAGAATTTTAAATATGTTTATCTTTTTCAATGACTTGTTTATTAGAATACAGGGACACACATACATGCACATCTGTCAATATCATCATCATCATCATGTCTCGCCGCCAGCGCGGATATCCCTGACCCTCTCTCGCCATTTCTCCCTATCATTCATCGCCTCCGGCAGGTCTTCAGGGTTACATCCTGTGTCCTCACATTGTTGCTGTATGTAAGTTCGTGCTGGTCTGTCAATATATGTGCATCATAATATAGTTGTATATTCATAAATAAAGGGTGCAGATCTACCAATGCTTTTGTCCTCTATATTGATATCGATAAGAAAAGCCTAGGTAGATCTATATTTGAATTGCAAAGACAAGAAACTCATCAAACGCCATTGACTCTGTGTCGTTGGTAGTTAAACTTTAAATGTTTTTTGTAAAATACTCGAACAAGTCAGTCTTGTGAGCAAATTGTATTTTGATAAAAATTCTCACTCTACAACTATAAGTGTATATGTATATGCACAGGTATGTATGAGTATGTATATGTGAGTATATATATATATATATATATATATATATATATATATATATATATATATATATATATATATGTATATATATGTATATATCCTTCGTTTGAACATCAAATTATCGGAGCGAACACTAAAGATGAAGCCAGGTTTGGTTTGGTTTCTTTGTTTAATGGCATATCAACCTTGGTAGGTTATTTAATAACAAAGATATTTCCCTAGAAGAACAGTAGTGGTACTATTTGGCCCATAGCTGGGAGGATAAGGGGGTTCATAACTTTCTCAAGGGTATTTGCCCGAAAGTGAACGTAATAGTGCAACTGGAGTACGAACTCGCGTACTACGATTCCGCTGTCCATCGTTTTAACCATTACACCACGAGGACACCCCTATGATGAAGCCAGAGAGAGAGAGAGAGAGAGAGAGAGAGAGAGAGAGAGCATTTAAACTGTACGCCTCACATCCCATCATTTATTAATACCCACCTTAAAATATTCAAACTGTAATAAATTACTCTTAGTTGAACATTATTTCCATCTAAAAAACAATTAATAGTGTTGCTAAATCCATTATAACAGATATAATTAAAACCGAATTTCTAGCATTACATCTAACCTATCCATATAGATGTTTATTGCATCTGAAAACCTTTACATTAAAAGACTTAATAAAATTAAATCACCCAAAATATAATATTTTGATTTTTAAATTCTTACTTTCCCATTAACTTTTATAAACTGATTTTTCTTTTCAACACATCTTGAAATACAATAAAAACAAATGAATAAACAGTTGAAATTATTTTAAAATTTAAAACTATTTTTCAAGCAATAATCAAGCTCATCATTATCGAATGAAATGTCATCAAAATAAAGTTGATGACCTCAATCGAAGGTGACCCGAAGCCTCCCTTTTCAATGGTGTTGCGGAGACCGCCACTCCATTCCCAGGATTGCTCCACTTTACCATTGAGCCTTACCTTATAATACAGAGTGTTAACCATTTTTTTGCGTCTTCGGTATGGCTCGATCTGGGATTGAACACCAGTCTCCTGGACTCTTCGCCGAACACTCAACTCTTTAGGCTAATATAACCAGTTTAGATAAGCAAGTTAATGACATTGATTTACCAATATTTATACATCAACTATATTTTTCTTGAAGTGGATATATCCAATATTGTGGATAAAAAAAGTAGAAATTTGACGGGAAAAAAGCCAAATTCTCGAAAACACACCTTCGATGAAATAATAAAATTTTGTTAACATGTTAATTCAGAAACAATCTTTAATGAAAGCAAATTTGAAAAAACTAATTCTTTTACTAGTTCTATAACCAACGGGATTTTAAAAATCTTCCATGAATCAAATTGAAAAATGTTTAAAATACTAAGAAAATACAATGACTTACAATTGTATTGTCACCAGAGTTTTATGCAGATAGCAATCTTCAGAGCATATATATTACATATATATATATATATATATATATATATATATATGTGTGTGTGTGTGTGTATGTGTGTGTGTGTGTATTTCCTTGGTTTCTGTTTATCCCGTGAGAAAATGTTAGCGTCTTAGACATCCAATTGGTCAGTAACTTCAAACATATTTGTGTCGACGGAGGCTTTGGGATGGAATTGATTTTTTTGATAGTTCAAACTTTCTTTTGGTTTGGTGAAACCTTGATTGGGGCCCTAAGGTGGGCCAAGCAGAATAGTTTTCTGTCACTTTTTGGTATGTAATTGGACAGAGTGTTTGAGTGTGATTTTTTAGCAAGATCGAAAAGAAATGTCTTCTATGTTGTAATCTCAACGAATACTGAGAGCGGACAGACCGACCTCATAGCCAGACCAACAAGATCCAATATCTGAGGTCAACTCGGCTAGTTATGTTGCCGGAATAAACTCTGTGATCGCCACAAATTTCCTTGGAGGATGTACACAGTAATTTGTATTTGGATTTATTTCCATAGCCTTTTCCTTTTAAGTTATGTCAGAAAGACAGTGGAGGTTTAAAATTAGGGTTTTCACTTATCTAGACAGACTGCCTTCCTCGCTTGACATCTAATTGATAATTTGCAGAAAAATGGCAAGGGTAAAGTATGTGGTAACAGATATAGAACAATTATTCACATAATAAGTGCATGCAGAAAACTGACACAAAAGTAAATACAAACCTAGGCATCACTGAAAGGAGTATTTAGTCCTGACGAAAAATGGTATGAACACAAACAAGAATCTCTTCTATAAAATGAGACCCATAAAATACTCAGCAAGTGATTATTCTATCCCAGCCTGAACTGCCGACTTAGTTTAATAATCAAGAAAAAATCCTTTCCATTAGGTATATTTTACCGTTCCAGCAGATAACATAAGAAAAATAAAGAAAAAATGGCAAGGTAGACAAATACTTGTAGTATGCTAGAGTTGAAGAAGCTGTGGAACATGGAAGGGACGGGGATACCGGTTGTCATTGGTATCCTTACTACAGTACTGTTAAAATCAGTTTGAATACTTAGAAGAAAACTGAAGCCCTGAAGAGACGTGTTGTTACTAAGACTTCAGTGAAAAACTACAAGTGAAGCTGGGGTGAACCACTCCCAAGGACTAATAATAATAATAATAATAATAATAATAGTATTAGATAGGAATACATAAATTGTCTTTTAAGAAATTAAGGATGTAGTGAGGAAAATCAATCATCGAACGAGGGTCAAAGAATTTAGATTGGTAGTTATCTCTGCGTGTAGAAACTTTCTAAATTTGTTATCTTCGTTGAAATGTGGAAATTTGTCTCTATATAATTCTAAAATCTATGCCGTACTATAGAATTAAAATTTCGAGTTAAAAACCCCAGAAAATTTTGATAAATTAGCAAAAAAAACATTATAACACTAAAGATTAAAAGAAACTTTCGAACAAGCAGTATTTCCCCAAGTCACGTGACTGGAACTTATTTTCAAAAAATCTGTTAACAAGTGGTGATCGATATGAATCAATAAAACAATTTTCTTTTAAGAAATTAAAGAGGTGGAGAGGAAATGAAGTCATTGAATGAACGTTGGTTACGGTGAAATCCCAGAAAATGGTTCCTGTTTAAGTGTCTAAATATTAGTATCAATCGTAAGCTAATTCACGCAAAATGTAGCAGCTAAAATGAAATGTTAAGATTTAAAACCTATCAGTTTAAAAACAGGACCTTTATACAGGTACAAAATCAAAACTTCACAGATTGATTTGGGGGGGACTCGTTGAAGTGTCTTCTTTCTTGGGTGACTACCTGATCACGTCTGTGACAGAAGTACAGCTAATATTCGACTAATGGGTCTTGTATAGAAACAATGTAATACCCATGGAAATGACAAATTCAAATCCAAATCTACATGAAGCTAAAGTGACAGATCTGAGAGTCATGGTTGGTTAGTGCTCTCTTGATAGCAATATGGGGGACTTGATATGTACCCTACGAATGTTGACTCTTCTTATTTCAAGGACAAAAAGGGCAAACCAGCAATTCACCTGATGGGTACTAACGTGAAAAATGGATTAGAGAAGAGAACAACAAAAGTAATCCACTATTATTTTCAAAGCAGTCCTATACAATGTGGTTATCTGAAAATAATGATTAATCTTTGGATCAAATCTGCTAGATTTAATAAAAGAATTAAAACACTACATACTGAAAACCAATCCATCTCAGAACCCATAGCAAGAACATCAATGTCAACACAAGAAGGCAGAAAAAATGTCAAATTAATCATAAAAAATGGTGGGCACTGGACTACATTAACATCCTTAAGGAATTAATACTAGAAGAAAGTGAAGGTAGAGACCGAAAAAATAAATAGATTATTGAAACATATCCCAACGAACAACATTACCGAAGTCGACAAGTTACTCGATGCAGAAGCAAACAGTGAGTTAAAAAAGAGATATCCTTAAAGGTATTTGAAAGGAAAAGCTGGATTGTAAATGAGGATAGAAGGACAAATAAAGAAGTTGCCACAGCAAGCGAAACTTCTTAGGAGGGTAAACACACACAAGAACCCAACGGAATGAAAGATCCCAAAAATAAAACCGCAGTAAAATTTCACTGCACAATAGGAAGAAATAAATGAAAATATATTGGTGCTGGAAGGGAAACTCAAAAGGTATTACCAAATGGTATTTACACAAATGGTATTACCAAATGGTATATTGTTTTATAGTGGGTCGTACCACGTGACTTCCAGTATCGCGGAAGTATAAAAATGTCATGTTTCTCAAGCATGGCAGACAGAGTCAGAAGCAGAAAGAGAAGCAGAGAGACAGCTCTAAAAGGACATCGGTCAGTCGTAAGACCAACTTCAGACGTAACACCAACAGAGAGAGACTCATAATACTTGTCAGACTGTAACACTTGAGTTAATAAATTATTAACTTAATTTTTACTGTGTATCGTTTCCTTACCTGGGCTGTAAGATGCTAAGCTCTCGTGATATTCACCGAGTGCGACATTCTAGATCAGTCTCTATGACTAGAAGAATGGATTTGCAATGCATGATTTTAGGCCAACCTCATTTTACCTGATTATCGAAAGTCTTACAACCATAGCGAAGTTTCTTAAAACATGAAATTACTTTTTACCTTTTTTGATTGGCCCAGTTTAAACTCGTAAAGCATAACTTCCCGAAATTAGACTACATTGCACTTTCATTAGTGTGGCTTTCAAAATACATCTCGACCTCGGTAAAAGTAACTGTAAACTGCCGAATTGTGCCCCACGCTATAGAAATATTACAAAACCTTTTACTCAACTTAGTATACATATATATATATATATATATATGTGTGTGTGTGTGTGTGTGTGTGTGTAGAGAGCATTCAGTAAGTAAGATGAAGGAGTTAATAATAGGAAGCACTGTTTACAGTTACAACTTTTACCAGGAAATCAATGCTAATGGGTATTTTATGTCCCAGAAAATTCATATATATATATATATATATGTGTGTGTGTGTGTGTGTAAGTTCATATACTAATCTTAGATGAATATCGAACTTGATTTTTATGAAAATAAACATACATATCCTTGCAACACACACACACACACACACACACACACACATATATATATATATTTAGAGACAGGCTGATGGACAGAAAAAGAGCCACATACATATTGAAAACACACATATTCATGTATATTTGAAGAGTCATTTATATCATCATCATCATCATCATCATGTCGTGCTGGTAGCATGGATATCCCTGACCCTCTCTCGCCACTTTTCCTTCTCGTTCATCGCCTCAGACAGGTCTTCTGGACAACATCCCGTATCCTCACATAGTTGCTGAATGTATGTTCGTGCTGGTCGTCCTGCTTTTGCACGGCCATGTGTGGGGGTCCATAAGAGTACATCACTTATGAGTTCGTCCCTGCTTCTCCAGCATATATACGAAACCTTAATAACGTACGTTTACAGACATATCAGAAATACTTGTACAAGTTCTGTTATAAAGGACCCGTCCCTTCTGGATATCATGACTCCATGTTATTTATATCTGGATTTTCAACAAAGCATAGCTACTCCTAGATCTGTTACCTCTTCCCCCACAGTCTATATTTGAATCGATGCAGTTTTTGGCTTTTCAAAAATCTATAAGTCATTGAAAAGGATAGTCAGTGCGTGGATATTATTAAAGAGTGTACGAAGATGCAAATGATGGAAATCCCGAAAGAAAACTTTGCAAATGTTTAGAAGGATACAATTCCCTTACATAAAATATACTAAAAATGATCTCGTAATTTATTTATTCGATCTCGTAATCACCGCTGGTGGGTATAGTGCATGGGTGGGTTTCTGCTCAATATTTAGCACTTTGTCATACGGGTAATTTCAAAGTGATTCATTCGTATAATTTGCTGGTTACCGTCTTGTTTTCATTTATTCATATTTTCACAGAGAACATTCTCTTTTCGGCAACCTTTTAGTCTCTGGCTTTCTGCATTTTATTTTGCGTTGCGGATAGCTTTCTTTTCTCTGTATCAAATGATTTGCTCACTAGATTGAGCTGCCTGTTCCTGAAATGGAAGCTCATAATACAAATACATACAGGAAAAAGACCGGAAATAACATGCTGTTTCCAGCTGCTGGGTGTTGTCATCTAGCCAGTGCAATGAGTTATTCGTATGCACAGATATATACAATGTGCTTTTTAAAGAATTTGGGAGTTTGTACACTGCATAAAAACAGCTAACCTTTGTGATTCTGTGGGGTTTGAGGTTTGAAGGTCAGGGGCTAAGGGTAAGGCTGTGTTACCGTAAGATATCTGACTCCATATTTTGGTTATATTATTTTACTCCACGTTGACTGGCCGGTGCAATGCCTTGCCCAAAGAAAGTCCCAAAAGAATTATACAAAGAGAAAAGACAGAAACAGATAAGAGACGAAAACATTTCTTCTATACTTTCCTTAATTTACTGGGTTCAACAACCATTCCGCGGATGAGGGAGTTTTTCCTGAGTACATTGAAATGGTTGATTCCTCAGTTAAGGTGTAAAAAAATACGTTGTTTCATGTATGTAGGTGTCCGCATTTGGTATTTTGGCCTTCCATAAGAGTTAATTTTCTTTTGGAAGTTTTGTCAAAGTCCGGTAAGAGTTAGTTTATAGTTCAGTCGTGAGTTTTGTATATTTCAGCATAATGTTGACCGATAGAGAAAGGACTGCTACTGGGTGAAGGGACAAACCGACGCTACGCCCAAAGACGTAGGCGTGGTCCCCAAAACACCAGACAGCAAAATGGTGTTGTTGGTTCGACGGACACTGCCTGAAAGACAAAGAATACTTTGCTTCCTTTGTTAAGAGGAAAGCCTTTTTTCTTTTACGCATGCGTCTTCTCCTTTTCCTGTTAGAGACCTCTGGGAGTTTCTTCAAATTTAATAGTTTTCATTTTATTTATCTATTTATTTTTTTAAATTTAATTTTTAATTTTTTTTATTCATTTATTCGTTCCCAACAATTCAGAGTAGTTCTTTAGTAAATTTGGGTAAGTCTACAACTAGGTAAAAATATGAATCAAAATCGTTACTAGTTTAGATAACTAACTATTACACTATGAGAAGCATTCATGTGTATATGTACTGATGATTCAGCCGATGCATTCTACAGTCTTCTTTAGTTTTACAACCTATAGTAAAGAAGAGCATAATTCCTATTCGAAAGTGTGATAGAAAGTAGATGTTAGAATAAGAGCAAATTATTTCTTTTTTCACGACCAAATTCTCAGGAAGTCTAAACTTTATACGTCGTATTTCTTAAAAAAAAATACCTGTATATTTCAATCACTTCCAGATTAGTTTATAATTTTGAAGGTTTTTCTTTGTTTGGCACAGCAGTTTCGTATTGATTGATTAAGTGATTGATTTTAATGGCATTTCAATCCTTTTAGGGCCATTTTAATCCTAGCGTTGAGTAAATCACGTTAATTATTTGTTTTTAATTACATGTTTTGTGTTGTTTTCAAAAATCTTTTTCACAGGGTCCCATTGAATGCGAATGCTTTTTGAACAGATCTATTTTACCAACATATGGGATAATGAAGATAATGAGGGATAATGAACTGATATTAAAGATTCAATTATATACATTACGGATAATCAATTGAATTTTTTTCGAGTGTTTATGTTTACGCTTTTTAACGTCCGAGCGTAACATTAAAAAGTTAAATGAACAAAGTCAAAAATGCTTATTTCATTGAAATATAATAATTTTTGCTTGAATATTGAATTGTTTCTCATTATCATCTTTTCAGAATAATAATAAACAAGGGATGTTCTGGTAAAACAAAATAAAAATAAGATAATCGAATAAGTCCATTTTCTCTTTCATTAAATATATAAAAAGTGAATGCTCTGAAAATTTCTGATTACAAACTTTTCCAAAATTTAATTAATTGAGTTTTAATTTGATTTAAAAAAAAACAATACGGTAAGTTTAATGAATAAGAACATTTAAAAAATTTTAAGAACAAATTACAATTATGTGCAATGTGTACATTGCCCCAATGATATATATTGCACCATTGATATATATATATATATATATATATATAATTCTTTATTGGTCTTTTATAATTTTAAACAAAATGATGGACATTTAGAATTACAACAACAACATCAGTTTAAGTCAGATTGGCTCTTGAACAGAGTAGAAGCCAAGAAGAACTCTATAAATTGGGGTGGGTAACTAAGGAGAAGACTGCCCCGATTGAAAAAGACCCCCCTCAAAAATAATCATACCTAACAACTATAGACAGATAACATGTCTACCTACGATGGGGAAAATACTAATTACACAAATTAGGGAGGAGATATATTGCTTGTAAAGCGCGGATTGTTTCCTGAAGAACAGAATTTATTCAACAAGGGAGAAATGGAACAGGTGATTTATTTTACATTGATCAAGGAGGGAGAGCAGAACGAGTCGGAAAATGTAGCCATGGCGTTGATTGACGAGAAAAATGTCTATGATATATTACTGCAATTCTGCAAAGACCCCTTTCGAAAAATGACATAAGCCATAAAATTCACCACGAAAGCAATGAAAAACTTGAAAGTGGAATGAAGTGCGAGAGGAAAATTTTTATCCGAGGTGAAAATGCAGAGAGATGTGCTGACACCATTCCTATTTTTCATAGGAAGGATGCTATTCAATTACACACTTAGGAAGTGCACTAAAGGCTACACATACATTTTCTCGTTAGAATCACTTTAAGCACATAGATTACATAATGCTATTTGCAAAAAAATTGAAAACCGACAAAAACAAAAAACGTAGATTCTGTCACAAACAATAAGAATATACAGCCAGGATATACGAATGTGCTGATTCTGAAAAAAAGAAAAAGACAAAAATAAAAGGGAAGGAATGAAACTTTTTAATCAAGAATCAGAACGCTTGGAGGAAAGGAAATTACAAGTACTTGGGAATATTGAAAGCAGATACCATCAAACAAGTGGAGATGACAGAAAATACATAAAAAGTGTACCCCAGACAAACAAAAAAACCTTTCTAAACAAAACAGAAGAAATCTGATCATAGGGATAAACCCCTAGGATACTTAGGACCATTTGAACTCAGAGAAATGGACCAGAAGACAAGGAAGCTGAAAACAAAGCATAAAGCCGTAAGTCCAAGAGATGACATAGACCTAGACATGGCTAAGAAAGAGAGAAACTGAATCTCTTCTAATAGCAGCAGAAACCAACGCCATAAGGACCAACTATGATAAAACAAAAACTGATAATACCCAACAGAATAAAACGAAACAATCAATCATATAATAAGCAAATTTAGGAAACTTGTGCAAAATGAGTATAAGACTAGACTTGACTTGGTGGAGAATGTAATTCACAGGGAATTGTGGAAGAAATTGAAATTAGACCATGCTACTTAATGATGCATACTTAAATCAGAATCTGTTCTGGAGAATGATACGTTCAAAATTGTCTGGATACTTTGAGATTCAAACAGATCGCCAAATCCCGGCCAGAAGATCAGACTAAGGAATAATTAACAAAAGAAAAAAAGGTAACCTGCCGAATTGTGGACTTTGCCCTCTCGGTGGACCTCAGATGAAAATCAAAGAAAAGTAAAAGAGACAAGCACTTGAACCTAGCCAGAGAGCCAAAGATTTTTGAGAGTGACGGTGACGCCAATTGTTGGTGCATTTAGTACTGTACCTAAATGCTTGGAAAGGGGGCTACAAGAGGACAATTGGAGTCCATCCAAACTACAGAATTATTAAGATCTACCAGAATACTGAGAAGAGTCCTAGGGACTTGAGGAGACTTGCAACCACGCAGACTCCAACGAAAGACCGTCAGCTGACGCTGGTATGAAAAACTCACAAGAAATAATTTAAGATTTTATGAAAACACCTGCAGTAGAAAATGAATACCCCAAATTATCAACCTCAAATAGAAAATCCAGACTAGACAGAAAATAAGATTAAAATAGACGAATTGAAATGAAATATAAACAGAAACCCTCAAAGGTAACTAACACTGATATGAAAGACAGAGCGATTAAAAAAAAACAAAAAATAAACTATTAAAAATAAAGATGGTAAATATACCATAGAAGATCATAGAGAAGACTTGAAACTAAATCTTACGCTTTTAAAAGAAATGATATATCCGACTGTTACAGTAATAAGTCCAGTTACCATAACACATTAACAGCATAGCTTTAAGCAGCCTCAATAGAAATCAAGGAAACAAGAAGAAATTGAGTAATACAGAGAGAAAAATATCCTTACTCGATGAAATACTTACCTGGCTTTTTAGCTTGGCCGCCTGGGGTTCGTGCCAGATGGAATATCAATGTTAGACTCGAACTGGTATGGACTCCAGCTTTGGCAAGGGACACCTTCGGATGGGCGAGCTGCATTGATAGCACAACATACGACTAGACCACTTTAGTCTAGTTTAAGCTATGTGTAGCCATCGTGCCGGACTCACATTATATATCGAGTGAGTCCAAGTCCATCCAGCTCATCTGGCTCACATTGCATTAAGTGAGCGAAAGACCAACAAAAGCCCAGCCTGATTTTCCCCTCACTAACCCCCCACTTAAGAAAAACCCTGTGTCGAGTTCTGTCTGGTGGGAGACTGAGACAAATATAATACTTGTGAGGATATCAAAGGGAAACATAGGAAAGCAAGAAAATATTGCATCAGTTATTAAATTTCCGATAATAAAAGAAAAACTGAACCAAAAATCCAACTAAATATCCAGAGTATTCGAAGATATGAAAAACCAGCACGATTCTTTAGACACAGTAAAATATTTCAAGAAGACCCCAAAAATGATATCGAGAAATAGGAAAAGATGGAATATATGTAAATGAAACCCAACGATTAAAGAATAGAAATCATGTTGGAGTAATATATGGAGCCATGAAAAATCTTTTCATAAAAAAAAGCTATGTGGAGTGAAAAATAAAGACATTTTGGAAAATAATAGATCATAAGTGTACGAAAATAATTTATTAGAATAGATTATAAATACACTTAAATGTGTTGTATAGCCATAATGATATCAATCACAACAGTAATACAAATACAGGCGGAATCTTTCGTTTCGGATACGAACGGGTTTATTAATTTCTGGCTTCGGTCTATGGCGACACGAGGTTGACCCCACCTCAACCCGTGGCGCGTCTTGTGATGTTTAAGATATCAATTCATCTCTGCCGGTCGAGATCCGAAAAACTCAACCACACGCCTCAACGGTAGAAAACCCAACTGCCCTTCAACGGTTGAATACTCAACTCTGTCTTTTTAAAATCCTCAAATTCTCAAGGCCATCTTTTCTGGGCATGACGTCATCCACACTCCAGCCCTATTTCCTTTCTGGGGGTTTATTATGACAAATGGTGATTGTCATATCCTTTCCGCGCGGGCGTAAGACTGCACCAAATGACCATGCACGTGGACTAAGAGACCCAAGTAGTTCAAAGCCTTACCAAACTGAATGATAGAATTTAATTAACGAAAAGGATTAATATAAAAAAAAACATTCCTTAATTATATAATAAATGCACTCATAAATAGAAGTTACTTAGGATAGACAGAAGAACCAACTTTTGGCACGACCATTGACCCTCCATACATGAATTAATGAAGGCACTTATTTGAGAAATAATTAAAGAACCTGAAAAATATCTGAGTGTCTCGCAAAAAGAGTAAAATTCCTTCAACCAAAGCAGGAAGTAACAACAAACTTGACAAAAAAAGGATCGACGAATCACTTATCTCCCCTCAACATATGAAATAATAACATTAATTCTAAAGAAGAGAATGGACAAATTCATAGAATACAAAGTTTCTTTTTACAATAAAAAGGATGCAAAAAAAAAAAAGAATCATATGGCTATAAAGATTATCCTATCATTAACAAAATTATCTTGGAGAGTTGTGGATCCAAACAGAAAAATCTAAGTATGGATTTGATTGACTACAAAAAATCCAAAGAATGGATTCCAAAGATTCTAAATATTTCAAAGACATCCTCTCTTATAATAAAATTCCTAAAATACAATATGGAAAGGTGACTTACTAACTGCGAATCAATACATGAAAAATCCATGCTCAGTGTTAATAATCTGACAAACGTACTAAAGTGACATTTAATAAAGGCTCGCAGATGATGTCTGAAATCATCTCTCTAGATATAAAATAAGAAATTAGTGTGAGAATACAATTAAGCAAAATATATGTAGGAATTAAGGAAGTGAATGATATAAATGAAACTATGAATTAAAAAAAATTGAATTAGAGAATAAGAACCATATTAAGAACAGAACTAAATGGCCAAAATAAAGTTATAGCAATTAACACCCTGGAAATATCAGTCATGACATATAGAGTTATAATTTAATAAACTGGATTTGAACTGAAATAAGAGATAAACTATAAAGTCAGGAAATTAATAACCTGCGACAGAATGTATCACCCAAGAGCAGATATAGAACGTCTGTACGTCAAGAGAAAAAATGGTGGAAGATTATTTCAACTTGAATTGACCTACAAAATAACCACAGCAGGATTAAAGAAATACTTAGACACTTTAACCAAATGGATGCCAGAGTTTGTAAACAGGCGAGAAGCAAAAGTAAAGAATATTCAGTTAGTAAAGAAAGTAATAAATTTACTAATCAATTCGACTTTACACCGAAAGAAATAGACATAAAAGATGAAGCAAAAGAGATTGTGTAACATAAACAAAGACGTAAAAACACAACGACTGAGTCAATTTAAAAAGGTTCGAGAACAAAAGTTTCTACTTGAACGATAGACCAAGGTTTTAGAAACGTTGATTTAAATTTCATAACGATTAATAAATAGCTGAAAAAAGGCTGGGATGAGAATTTAAATAGAAGGGTTAATAATACCGAAACAGGACTAGAAACAACCAACTAGAAATTATCAGGCAAACATAAAAAAACAACAATGGATTAACCCTAATATTTAGATTTTGCTACCAAAAACTAAATTAACCACTTAATTGCCTACTTAAATTTCAGTTGCTCAAGCATAACACCAATAGAATGGAAAGAAAAGTCTGATACAAGAGAATTATACATTCATGGGAAAATATATATTTACCAACACCTACGCACAGTCAGGAAGTGACAAACGGTCAATTTTTAAGCGAAGTTTAGTAGGTTTTAATTCAGAGTTTTCTTTCTAGACTGGTAGCTAACTAAAGCCAAAGAAAACAGTCTGTCCTACTATTTACCTATAGAAGGAGAATAATTGGACTCATACATTTCCCAGGGGTATTAGTGCTATGGGAAATACAATCAGCCTCGTCCAGAAAATGTATTCAAATGCTGTGGAATATTCGATTTTGAAAATGCCATATTACCCATCAGAACCGATTGCCAAAGCAACTACTATTCTTTGAGACGATTCTATCCAAACTAATTGAAAAATAAAGCACGATAGATCAGATGCAGTTGTTAAGGACAATAAAAGAAAACACGCTTTCTAATTGATATGGCAGTGCCAACAGATAATAACATGCCAGTTAAAGAATACGATAAAAGAAATAAGTGCAAAAACTTGGATAAAGAAATTGAAAAAAAAATGTGGCATCGTAAAAGTATCACCATGCTAGCAATTGTGGGAGCTTTGGGTATGATCAACAAAAGGATAGATAAAAACAAGATACCTGACAGTCTCAGCCTATATGTATAAAAATTGCACTTTGCTGAACTTCTCATTTCTTTAAGAAAATTCAAACCATAAGAATGAAAAGTTCATGATTACATAGAATGCATATTATCTTTCTCAGCCAATGTCTTAGGTAAAGGCCCGGTGCGAGAAAGGGAAGATAACATTAAATAATAATAATAATAATAATAATAATAAGAAGAAGAAGAAGAAGAAGAAGAAGAAGAATAAGAAGAAAATGATGACGAAGAAGAAGTGCAAGAAGAAACACGTTCTAAATATCACCGGTCAATTACTAATTTTCCAAATTTCTTGCTGTACTGTCCAAGTAAATTGTATGTTTTTATTACTTTCTGTGAGATTATTAAATTAACTTTATTAATTATTATTATAATTATCATCATCATCATCATCATCAGATTATTATAAATGTTATCAAATGTAAATTTACTGTTATTTAGAGGAAAAGAGGGCAGTGAAATTAAAAGAGAAAATGGATAAAAGAAATGGGTGGTCATAAAGGACGTGGTTGAGTGGTGGACATAGAATGTTCTTCCTGGTCACGGGAATAGATTTCTTATCAGTGACAGGAAGATACAAATGATATTGCATTCTTTTAAAGTATAGCAAAGATTAAAATACTCGAAGGCCACCATATTGTTCAGGGTTTAAAGTACAGCTTCTATTCGCCTTATGTTATCTTGCTTAGAACTGTCCTATTAATTCCTAAAGTATCACACGGGAAACCAGAGTTGCCGACTACTACAATATTAATATTATTACGACTAAGACCTATAGGCCCGTATTCTTCTGTTATCTAAGGGAAAGAAGTTTAGCGGCCTGGTGGGTGTGTGATAGTGTGAAATTTGGAACCCCTTTGCCAGCGGTGGTCAGTCTGGCCCTAAATTATTCCCTCACGTAATATGCCAGTTCTTATGTGCCTGAGAGAAGAACTCTGAACCGGACTTATTCTGTAGGGGATCAAGTGCCAACCTGCCCCGTCTTCACACGTGCGAAAATAAAGTCCCGTTTTGGGATTTTAGTCAATTTCGCGTCACACTTAGTTTGTTTTATAGTCCTATATTTGCTTATAAAGTTTTAATGCTGAAGAATTTAGTTATGAAAATACGTAATATCAGTTTAGGTTGTAAAATATTCCATAATAAAGTATTTTATTAAAGAAGACGAAGTTATTTATGGGTGATACTATATATATATATATATATATAGAGAGAGAGAGAGAGAGAGAATGTAGTTATTCACCAAGATTTTTGAGTTGCTGTACTCCTACCATGTTCGTATTGGCCTCATCTGCACAGAAATTAAGACGGGAATCTGGATTAGTTTTTCTAGTTTTATAAGAAGTGGTAGTGTTGCCATAACAAAAATGTTCAGCAATGACTCTTCTTTCTCTATGAGGCTTAGAACATTTTGAACGAATCTTGTATATATATATATATATATATATATATATATATATATATATATATATATATATATATATATATATATATATATTTCTTTTTTCTCTTTGTTTCTCTGGAGTTTTTTGGCAATTTCTTTTGCTTTTATCATCCTTCAATCCGTTATGTTATTTTATTCCTAGAGATAAGATAATCGCATTTATATTCCATTTTTCGTGCAGTAGATTCTTTAATTTTTATTTGCACATGGTCCAATCGAATACCAAAAAAATTAACATTGGTTTTACCTATAGATGTTACCCTGTTGTAACCACTCCAGGTCTGAGTAGATCAATTAGTAATGAAAATGAAGTGGTAATCCAAAACCTCTAGATATCCAGAACAGGAATTTAACCATTAGATGAAATTTAATGTCATACCTAGGTCATTCCGTTTTGAGGAGTCTTTTCCCGTGACGAGGATACGGTGAACATATTCTTAGTCTTGCCTATTGAGTAGCTATTTCCCAAGGACACTTGTTCGAAATCAATATTAACTGAAGGAAGACGATTGTCCTATTCCACTCTTTGGGTTTCTAACCGTAGGTCACCCGCATCTCTTCGGCTATTAAATGGCTATTAAAACAATGGCAGGTTTACAAGGACATTATTCCTTAATTAAACATTTTGCCAATAATTACTTCCATGGTCATTAGTTTTCTAATCAGGTCAGTTATTTGCCTCACAAATAAAAAATAGGCACATAGCTTTCTGGCAATTTTCATCAACGAAATAATAAAATGTATAGAATCGTGTCTTTTACAACCTCCTCCCTGTCGACAGGGGTCGTGAACCACTTCATTATTGGATTTATGGAGGAGAAACGATGTAAGTCGAAGCCGAAAAAACAGCTGTATAAATCTAACACAACCTAAGCTAAGAACAGTTCAAGTTTAATTTGAAAACCATAAAATGAAATATTATATCATTCTTTTAATGTCACTAATTCCGTTCTATTTTACGAATGAATTGCCCGAAAATAATGCTCCTAATCTATTATTACAAAAATTACAACAGGTACAGCGAGCCCGATAACACCGTTGGGTAGAGCATGTTTTCGGCTACAATATAGCATTTTAGATGACAATTTCCAATATGTAAGCATTTTCATGAGAGAGGAACAAGACCCTGCATGTTACGCTTGTAAAATTTTCAACACTTTATCATAACAGCAATAAATGTGATCTTGTCAGAAAAAAATATTGTATATGTAGTCCTTTCCTCGGCCCGATCAGTACTGATCGAAAGCATTTCGTGGATGTCCAATTTTATAGAATTTGGCGAGTTACTCACACCAAAACAACTGAAATGAATTGCCCATCGCCCAACTGTGCTCGCATCAGCGTTAAATGTTCAGTAATCGTAGATGAATATAAATAGGAACACTTTTTAGCATGAAATAATTCAAGAATACACGTCTACTTCATACAATCTTTTATGTCAGACAATATATTTTTCGCCACCGTTTTCTTTTTAGTTAAGAGTAAGTTAAAAAAAGAAGTTATCTGTAAAACGTTTTAATCTTTAGTGCAAATAATATCAACACCCATCTCTGATATCATGGATTGAGTGAGAATTAATTGAATGAGAATTCTCTGATATTATGGATATCATGGAATGAGAATTCTCTGATATCATGGATATCATGTATCAGCCTAATAAAATAGGGGTGATTGTCTTCGGAACGAACCGTGTTGTAATTGTATCATCATCTAATCTTGTTGATAACACAGTCTGATGACTCTTTCTCTCTACCCTTCCCAATCATCCATCACTCCTGGCAGGTTCTCCAGACTGTATTTCACAGAGCTGATGCAGATAAATTTTTGCTTGTCGGTCAAAACAATTTGTTCATGAATATGAGTCCACAAAAGAACGTCATGGGTTTTCTCTAAAATTTTCAGCGTTGCGCAGCATGTATGGTTCGTCCTATATGGATGGTTTGTGAGATGGAGGTTAAGTGGATGAGCAATTGCTCAAATTTGTTGAAAACAACCCGTAGCTTTCTTGTTTAGCTCCCATTAAGCTTTTTTCTCCAAGAGTTTCGTAATAGTACAGGTGGTGCCGCCATACAGGCTTACTGACACGCACATAACTTGGATGAAATACCGTGTTATCTTATCCGAGAGATCTGATTTCCGTATGATGGATAACCTGTCAATAAAAGTCTATGCCATCTCTATACATAGTTTAACATCAGTTTCAGTAGATGAGATATTGCTGCTAAAGAATGTTTACTGGTGAACTAATATTCAGAGGTTTGCCAACTAAAATGGCGTTGGATCCTTCTTGTTTTTGTCGAGTCGGAAGGGGCTGTAGAATACACCTTCTGCTTCTCTACAGAAGGGTAAGACCCCCCCATGAATGTCCTGTATATGACACTAAACAATCTGATGGCGAGGTTCCAATAATGCTGGAACTTGGCGAATGCGGACTACCCCTTCATTGCCATTGCTCCCAGGTCTACTCTGGCCCGGAGTGGTAGCAACTGATCAGGGCCCTATCTATAGTTTAAATAGAGCTAAACCGTGGTTTATTGAGTTTAGTGTTTTTGTATTTAAACTGCGTATTTATGCTAAACTGAATTTTTAAAAATAGAACTGTTTTGGCATTTAAACTGCATACTTATGCTAAACTGAATTGCTCGAAATGGAACTGTTTTGGCAACGAAACTGTGTACTTATGCTAAACTGAATTATCTGAAATAAAATTGTTTTGATAATTAACTCTGTATATTGCCCAGTCGACTGGCACTGTAAAACTCCCTCAACGATTGTCCTGGATATGACACTAAACAATCTGATGGTAAGGTTCTAGTGATGCTGGAGTTTTGGGGAAAGCAGAGCACCCCTTCATTGCCATTGCTCCCAGGTCTTCTCTGAACCGGAATGGTAGCACCTGATAGGGCCCTATCTATGGTTTAAATTGAACTAAACTGAATACTTATGCTAAACTGAATTGTTTGAATTAGAGCTGTTTGACTAAACTGAAAAGCTTAAAATAGAAATGTTTTGACAATTAAACCGCGTACTTACATTTAAACTGCGTACTTATGCTAAAGTGAATTGTTTGAAATAGAACTGATTATTTGTTTAAAAATGGATTTGAGCTTTAACATCAAAGGTTGATATGCCATAAAGCCCAAAAAACCAACCAACTAATCCTTCTTGTTTAAAACACAGGAACTTCCAGTTCCAATAAAAAGGAATTTCTCTTACTGATTTCTTCAGTATATGCGGCAAAGAAGCGGATTAGGCATGTGTATTTGAGAGAAGTGCTAGATCATCTGCATACCATACATCTATCATAATTTTCTATTATCAGATCTATTGAAGTAGTACATAGTCTAGGTAGATTATAGACATATCTGATGCAAATGTATCTCTTTTAAAACTCCAGCAACAATGACGAAGAAGCGAGTATCTTCATCGGTTGAGCGCGCTATTGCCTTCGCGATTTTGCAAAGCACCATTAGAGTTTTAACAGTTTCTTGGGATAAACCATATGCTGATTGTATTTGCTCTATAATTCCTCTGTGTACGGTATGAAAAGCATCAGAAAAATCTACGAACAAAAGTGTTGCCTCGGGATTTTTTGCACGTACTCTTTCAATGATTGAACGGATTGTCAAAATCTTTGATAAGGATCGATTTTTCCGAAAGCCATTCAGTTTTTTCCTGTCTCAAATTCAGGTCGGATGCGATTGCAGAAAGTGGACGTCCTAATCTTAGCAGCTATAGTAGTAAGCGTTAAACCCCAAAAGTTATTTGTAATTCCGAGGGAGCTTTACTTGTCAAAGGAATGGATGCAGCCCTTCGTCCATTTCTCTGCTGTATTTTCTTTATTCACAGGTTTGCACAATTGGAGAAAAACGTCGTCAATTTTCTTTGTCATCTACACTTCAGGAGGTATTTCGTCGAGGCCAGCAGATTTCATCGAGGTTTGCAGATTTCGTCAAGGCCTGCAGATTTTTCTGGTATTAATTTATTCTATCCTGAGTTAAGTTCTTTCTCCTTTAACTGCCTATATTTGATGTCTATTGGCCATTAATGTTTAGGAGGTTTATTAGTGATTTTAGTTGGGTATCCAGAAAGATTCTTGAAATGTTTAACCCCACTACTGAAGTCATTCTTCTTGGTTAGTAGCTTTTAGTTTTGCTCTTTCTTCTGCTTTTTATCCTGCTCACTTCATTTACATCGGCCATGCCAATCATGATTGTATATCTAACGGAATTTGGGATTTCATTGATGTGACCTCAAATGTATCTTAGTTGTTCATTTTATTATGTTTTATTTAGTTCTCTATGGGTTTTCTTAAGTCTCTCTACACTGGCGTTTGTTGGTTTTCTTTTACTGAATAAGGATAATTTTTTAATGTTATCTCTTTGATCCCTAAAAACTATTAACTCCAACGGAACGCTTTATTTGGTTTTTGTTAGGATGGTATATAGTAACCTGCTGGTTATATGTAGCAACTCTTTTTATATTAGACATTTAGAGTATTTCTTTAAAATGCCTCCTTGAGAGTACCAAACCATTTTCTTAGTATATATATATATATATATATATATATATATATATATATATATATATATATATATATATATATATTAAAATGAAAAGGTCTCCAAATAGTTTTGAATTTGCTATTTAGCGATTTTTTTTTCATATTTTTACGTGGGCTATTCATGTTTAGGACATACTTGTGCTCTTTGGGCGATTGAATTTTGTTTGTCTTAACTTATCGCTCATTCGAACGCCTAAAGCGAACGAAAATATGCAAAACACATGTAGCGCACAAGTATGAGGGAAAAACAGCCAACTTTTCCTTTATTTTGCAACCTACTGAAGAGTTCACTCACTTAAAAAGTACACGAGGGGTATGCATATCTTAAACAACCCCTCGGTCTGGTATATCCACTATATACTACCTATGATAAAACTGAGAAATCGAGACATAGCACAATGTGGAAACCAGAGAATAGGTTTGGGTGTCATGATCAGCAAGAGCGTCCCTCATAGCCAACATTGGGTACCCAGTGTCATCCGGTGAATGTTCGCTATTCTTTTTTCAGGTACCCGAACGACTACCCAAGTAACCACACACATCAGAGACACCAACACAAAATGAACTAGGGAAGACAACAAACTTGCACTTCACTGATATTTTAGGAGCAAGCCAACACAAAAAGTTTAAAGTAAAAGACTTATAGAAATCTGTGAAGAATATGCTAGATTTCCGACAACAAGCCAAAGATTTGCTGACCAAATGAGAACGATAATAAAGAAAGGTTAGTTTTCTGATTTTGAAATATAAGACATACACCAACAAATAGATTGGGAATCACGTCACCAAAACCATAATGCAATAATTGACACTCTAAATACTGAAAAACAAGGACCCTTAAACTAAACTGAACCGCAAAGTTATAACAATCGAAACACCACACATCCAAACCACTCAGAACAAGGACGAACACAAAAAGAAAGATTGAATATAGAAGTTATAAAGAGAATCATGTCTAAAAAGATTACATTGCCATCACAAAAAAAAAAAATAAAACTGAAAAACAGTCAATGTTGAAAGTGAAAAAATAAACGAATCATTGATATATATCTCAATAAACTACATCACGATATTAAACGAAATAATCTATGCAGGAGCGAAATTAGTCTGTCAAAAAATCGTTGTTCCCCTGAAAAACACGAACAGAAACTCAAAACCTGGATGGGAAATTTGACTGTAAACACAGATAATATAACTACTTCAATAAGCAAACATGATAAAACAGAGAAACAAAGGCTGGAATATGTTGGGGGCAATACAAGCAAGACAAACAATACAACTCGAGGAAATAAATCGGAAGTTACGGGTGAAAAAAGGAAGAAAAATATATCGAGACAGGATAAAGAAAATACAGACAAAACTGGAAATTCCAGAACAACGAAATGAATTTTACCAGCAAGTAGGGGAAGAATGCACGAAGACATACCAACCACATGGAAGCAAAACAATTTTGGAGCAAATTATGGAACCAAAGAGAACATAACATGAAGGCCGAATTGACAAACAACATAGAAAAAGAGTTCGAAGGACTCGAAGAGGTCCTAAGGCGAAAATGCACCTCAATTCACCCAGAGTAATGCTCAAAAATGTACATTTAGGAAAACGCCTGGCCACGATAGTATACATGGATACTGGATTAACAAATTCCCTTCCGTCCATGACAGACAGGCGATCGAAATGAACAGTCAAGTAAAGTTGGCGACCGTAGTCGAGGGTGGCCAGAAGGCTCCCTTTTCAATAGCTACTACACCGAGATGTAGGGGAGGACGTTACACCTTTCCCTGGATTGCTCCACTTTACCCTTGATACGTACCTTATATTGCTGAGTGTTAAGCAAGGAGGTATCAAGTACTATTTTTAAAGTCTTTGGTTGGACGCGACCTTGAATTGAATCCAGGTCTCCCGGACCATTGGCGAACTCTCTTCCCTCAAGGCCAATGAGCCGAGTTTTATGAATAGATGCCTATAAAAAAATAGGCATACCCGAATGGATGACCAAAGAAAAGACAACCCTGATTTACAAGGCCTCCAAAAAGAAACCGACACCAAAAACTACAGACTCATAGCATGCCTACCGATAATGAGGAAAATACGAACGGCGCAAATCAGGGAGGAGATTGTTTTACGCTAATAACACGCGGACTGTTCCCTAAAAAACAAAAAGGTGCAGCAAGGGGACAAGAGGAACAACAGATCAACTATTCAATGATCAACACATCCTCAAGAAGAGCAAAACGAGACACAAACATATATCTATGGCGTGGATTGACCACAAAAAGGCATACAATATGGTCTCTCTATTATGGATAATAAAATGCCTCAGAATGAACAAGATATCTGAGGAAGTCTTAAACTTTATTGAGAAAACTATGGAAAACTGGAGAGTGGAATTGACAGCAGGAGGAAAAGGTTAGCTGAGGTGTAAATCCAAAGAGAAATCTTCCAGGGAGATGCGCTATCACCATCGTTATTTGTGATTGCAATGATGGCAGCCAATCACATATTTAGGAAAGGTAGAGGCTGATAGAAACATAGTAAATCGTTAGAAATGATCAAGCACCTTATGCACGTTGACGACATCAAATGGTTTGTCAAAAAGGAAAAAGAATTGGAAACCAATGTACAGATTGTGAGAATATATAGTCGGAATATAGGGATGGGTTTGGCAAAGAAAAATTTGCCATGTCAATAATGAGGAGCGGGAAACGACACCTGCTGGAAGAAACAGAACTACCAAACCAAGAAAAAATCAGAATCCCCGGAGAAAAGGAATCCAACAAATCCTTGGGAAAATTAGAAAAAGACTCCATCAAACAAGTGGAGAGGAAGGAAAAATTAAAAATGAGTATTTCAGAAGGACGAGGAAACTATTGGAAACCAAAGTAAAAATCTCATCAAAGGGATTAACTCTTGGGCTGTCCTCTTTGTAAAATACTCGAGATTATTCTTGAAGTGAACGAAGAAAGAAGTTAAACAGATGAACCAGAAAACACGAAAACTCATAACGATGTTTAAGGCCTTACATCACATAGAGGACGTAGACTGTTTGAGTCGAGAAAAGAAAATCGAAAATGACTCACCAGCATTGAAGATAGCGTCGATGCATCGATACAAAAACTCGAAGACTAGACAAAAAAACGCAGAGGAAGACTGATTACATTCACCAGAAACAATACGGACAACACGAAAAAAACCCAAACAAACAACCCCCCCCCGAAAATAACAAGAAAAAATGGGAAGAAAAAAAACTGTATGGATATTTTAAGTGATAAACAAGTGAAATCTCACGTGAGAAATCTTGGACATGGCTAAGTTATGGGAACCCCTTATAAAGAAATTGTATCTCTTCAAATAACAGCACAAAACAATTCCATAAGAAATAACTATATCAAAGCAAGAATAAACAAGATGCAACAAAATAGTCGATGTAGGTTATGTGGTGATTGAGACGAAACGGCCAATCTCATAATAAGCAAATGCAGGAGAGTAACGCAAAAAGAGTATAAGACTAGACATGACTGGGTGTGGAAGATAATGCACTGAGAATTGTGCAAGAAATTTAACTTTGACCATAAAAACAAATGGTATATGGGCAACCCAGAATTCCTCCAGGAAAATGAGACGCACAAACATATCTGGGATTTTGAGATACAAACAGTTCTCCTAATCACGACCAGACAACCAGACCAAGTGATAGTCAACAAAAACAAAAGAGAGAGAATCTGTGGAATAGCAGACTTTGCTGAACCACCGGACAATAGTGACAAACTAAAAGAAAGCGAACAAAGATATAAGTACCTAGACATTACAAGAGAAATAAAAAAACAAAAACTATGGAACATGAAAGCGAAGGTGATACCGATTGTAATTAGTGCACTCAGTACAGTCACTAACGGATTGATACAGTGACTGGAGGAAATAGAAATGAAAGGACAAGTGGAGACCATTTAAACTACTGCATTAGTAAGATCGGCCAGAATATTGAGAGGACTCCAGGTGAGTTGAGGGAACTTGCTGTCACTCAAACTCCCTTGGAAAAACCGTCACCGTTAGTTGAAGTGAAAACTCTCAAAAGATTAGTCATAATAAAACTTGAATATCATATTTGAAATAATTTACCAACGTTTTCATTTTAAGATATAAAAATCTCTCTCTATATATATATATATATCAAAGTAAACAACGACCCCTATATAAACAAGCTTGACCAACCAAAGGTCATTCGTACTGGAAACAATAGTGAGTGCAAGTCTCATTGAGTACCCCATTAAAAAGGCCTTGTGCTACATATGTTCTCTGACGAAAGCAACAAGCTAGAAACATATATATATATATATATATATATATATATATAACACGTATGTAAGAACAAAATAAATAAACTCAAAAAATACAAATCTCTTTGTGGACCTTCTTATTTTAATATATATATATATATATATATATATATATATAATGAAGAAATGAAAAGAACCGAAAATAGCTCATGAGCTTTAGATTTTAAATATTTCGAGTCGTACATTTAAAACTCACATTTGTCATATTAATGTATACTGCTTTATTTCAATGTTCCTGCAAATAAACACGACCAAAACACAACCATTTTGTGAATAAACCAATTTCTAATCGGATTTACTTATATGATGATATGGGTCTATGTTTGAATGCTCCCCAGTCATTTTAGTTTCTCAAAAAATAACTTGCTAATTGCTATTGTCTCCTTATTTATTTATTTGACATTAATTTTGATATAATTTCTATAAATATCATATGATATAACATTAAAGTGTGTTATCAAATGTATTTGGCTTATAGCGTTGTTGCAATGGTAACATTTTGTAGTCGTTGGTCTTTTCTATCTTAAATGAAAAAGAAATATTTAAAGTTTCTAGTTAATAACTTAAAAGCAAAACAAAGAAAACTAACAACAAATAAAAAATTTTCATGTTTTAATATTTGGTTCATTATTCAAGAATTGAACTGATGCCAACGATATTTTTAAATTATTTGACGCGTTAACGCCTGTTATGTTTCTTATTACTAAATTCAACATTGTTACCAGAACAATCGCTATAAAATATATCGCTTGTAGTGTAATGGTTATCGTCAACTCGAGTTCAAATGCTAGACAAGACTGCATTTCACTTTGCACTAATATTCTTATGAAAGGTATGTATCCTGTTATTATCCCTCTAGCTGTGGGTAAACAGTAGGGCGAACTGGTCTCTATAATTTTTGCGTGGCAACTGGGCTAGGAGAAGAAAAATTCTGAATTCAAACCTGTTAAATTAAGCCGTAAAAACAGACCTTGTGCTATACCCTGCTCGTACGGAATGGTTCAATGAATGCATCGTCCTGTTAAAGGTACCAATGGGGTTTCATGACCCTCTTCATTATCAGTGTTCAGATGGTGGAGTAATCATATAATATGAAGCCGTATAAATTTAAATTTTTAATGATATTAATACTTGTATGAAAAAATGCTTTTAGCACTGTGTTTTAAAAAAAATCCCCTATAAACGTTTAAAGTTTTCTTAAAAGTTTTGATATCCGATTTAAACAAAATAATAAACTGTCTCCGTAGGTCTTCATGATCCTGCATAATTAGCTAAACCGAATCTTTATCTATTTGTTTAAAATTATAAAGTAAGTATCTAGCAGAAAATTTCCTCAGTAGAAACCAAAGTGATTAATTTTTTCCATTCTTTATTTTTCTGGATACTGAAATATCAAAAGTTAAAAAAATCACAAATGTAAACGAAACTAGTTAAATAAGTCTTGATTTACTCATGTCCGAAAAAAATGAGAAAAGATCAATGATCTCAGAGGAGTGCCAACGTTAATTTCTTGTTAACGTGGATTAACTTTGGTGTTCTTAGCTTAAACTTTCATCTGTAGTACAGGTTCTTGCCAGTAAGTATGATATAACAGTGTTTGCTTTTATTCCTGAGCATAGATTATCGTTTTCTATTGGCTTTTAATAAATACCAAAAGATATAATGATAACATTTAAATAAATGCTTAGATAAATACAAAAAGTAATTGAAATATAAATAAACCACAAAATTTTGTTATTAATTACACTGGTTTACAAAAATAATTTTTTCTTCTGAGGCAGGAATGGGGATAGGTGGTTTTTTGTTAATTTGGGTGTGCTGAATTCAAATTTATAAATAGTTTTGCTCTATCACCCCTAGTTTTCTGGCTTTTAAATAGTCTCATTTTAGTATAAACAGAGAATATATGTGCATATTTCAAGAGTTGCAGCATCTTATAACAGATAAAACAGGATAGATAAAGTAGACTGATTGAATCAATATACTTGGATGACACAATTACACAATTCATAGTACGACAGACAGTGAAAAGTGTGTTTTCTTAGAAGATCTGGTGTATTTTGCCTCCGGGATGTCACGCAAGAACATCCAGCAGAAGTCTCCCATCATGCCGGGGTTCCATTTGCCTTGATAGTTGCTCTCCATCTTCGTAATGTCTTGTTGGAATCTTTCTCCATGCTCATCACTCACTGCTCGAAGGTTTGGCGGGAAGAAGTTGAGGTGGGAATGGAGAAAATGAATCTTGAGTGACATTCGGCACTCCATATCCTCGTAAGACTTTAGCAAATTCTCAATACAGGCAGGGTAATCTGGTACACGTGTGTTACCAAGGAAGCCACTACAGAGTGACTTGAATGCTTCCCATGCTCTCAGTTCCTTTAAGTTAAGAAGCTCCTCAAAATCAGTATCCTTTAGCTCTTCTCGGAACTGACGTCCGAAAAAGATGCCCTCTTTGAGCTTAGCAGCACTAAGACCTGGGAACACAGTAGACAAGTGTCGGAAGGCGGCACCATTTTTGTGCAAAGCCTTCACGAAATTCTTCATCAAACCAAGCTTGATGTGAGGAGGAGGAAGAAGCACCTTATTCATGTCCACCAGAGGATTCTCCTTGAGGCTGTGTTTGCCTGGAACAAAAGTGCTTCTAGACCCCCGGTCTTTCTGCTTGTAATGCTGGGATACAGCTCGACTATCCCAGAGACAGAGAAAACAGTACTTTGTGAAGCCCGCTTGCATAACCATAAGAAGACCAATAACCTTAAGGTCCCCACACAGACTCCATTGGTATTCGCTGTACTTAATAGCTTCTAAAAAAGCTCCATATTGTCATAGGACTTCTTTAGATGGACAGAGTGTGCTATGGGAATGCTGGGATATTTATTCCCGTTGTGCAGAAGAACACCCTTGAGACTTCGCTTGGAAGGGTCTATGAAAAGACGCCAGTCTGAAGGATTATGTGGCAAACCAAGGGACGTAAACAAGCCAGGTATGTTTGTGCAGTAGTACAACTTGTTTTCCGTGTCGAAAAAGGAAGCAAGGTTTTTGTTCCGATTCCTGAAAGTGGTGATCCTTACATCTTCCTGGACTAGGTTCCACTGTTTAAGCCGAGAAGCCAAGAGCTCTGACTGCTGTTTTGACAGATACAAATCACGAGCAAGATCATTCAGGTCTCCTTGCGTGATCCAGTGCGGCTCCTTGCCACTCGTTCCTGAATATGTAGACTCAATATCTTCCAAAGATATTGACTCGGCAGAATCCTCCCTTGAAGGCATTTCTTCATCTGATGAGGAAAGAAGATCCTTATTTACTGGAGGTGTGGGTACATGAAGATCATCTGAATGGGGAACGGGTTTCATAGCAGATCGAAGGTTGGAATATTTTATCTTTTCCTAGAAGATGCATTGAAATCAGTTATATTAGTTAAACAAAAATAACAATCATCTGCGTGGTTTCGCGGCTCTTTCCAAACCATCGGGACTGCAAAGTTGAAAGCAAAGTTGAAAACTAAATGTGCATTTGAAAATGTAATACTAATATTTAGTAACCCAAAAGATGTGTAACACGTTAGTTGAGGGACACCAACCTCCTGCGCCGCCGGCGAGACAACCTCTTCCAATGACTGCCAGAGTGTGGATTGAGACCTGCAGCCTTAACTGTCAAAGTCCGTCTTGATATATATATATATATATATAGGATGTAATGCTATCACTTACATTTAGTTTATAATAATTAAGCCATAAGTCTCACAATATTAGAATTAACCCCGAATTCATATACGCCTTTATGTACCGTATATGCACAAAATGCACACTATGCATATCTAATAAACTAGAGGTGATGAGTAAAAACAGATTTCAAATTTTAATTCAGCACCCTCAAATTAGGTAAAAGCGGCTATTTTTGTGCTTGCCTCAATTTCTTTGAAAACCAGTGTTATTCAAACCTTTTTTCCTTTTACCGGAAAATTATTGAAATGTGCAGAAAATAGTTGATGTAATCTGTCCGAACTCTATTTTATTACCCATTCGAAAGTGTTCGCCTTGACAGCCCTCTCTCATTTGGTAAAATCAAGTTAAAATCATGACCGGCTCTACTCACCGACTTCTGTGACAAACGCGAGAAAGATAGGTTATAAAATATTTTCCATCCAATCAGCATCAACTTCGCGACTTTCAAAAGAGCCAATGTGTGAACGAGTTTTAGCCAGCCCTTATTAATAGAAGTGGCTCAAATTTTACTTCTGATGGCAACGAATCAAAGGGACTCGTTCGAGGTAAACCATCAGCGATGACCTCCAACAGCAACAAGAGCAATAGCACACCTGGGTTTAATGACTTAATCATCATCAACAGCAGCAGTAGCAACAGCAGTAGCAGTAGCGATGAATATGCTGCAGCACTTCGAAAAAGTCCTGACATGACAATGAAATCATAATATTTTCTTTATTCTTCCTTTTCAAACTTCATTTCTCTTTCTGGTACATCTTACTTTTTTTTCTGTAAACTCGTATTATCTTACCAAAGTCGAGATACGTTCACGGCCAACCACCATTTGTAGGTACTATTTTTCCTGCTACAATAATGTTAATTGTGTAATATTTTGTTGAAATGAAAGTAGAACATTATTAAATGCTGTCCGTTATATCAAATGATATGACAATATCGTACATAAGTATAGCCATGCATGTCTATCTTCCCTCACAGTTCAACTTGATGACGAGAATATCAATTGATCCAGAAGCCAAAGACGTCTACCTGTGGAACAGAATAATTTAAGGTCAACCATTAAAATAACCGGTAAAATAAATGGGGTCTTATTTATTGACGTGCATTCGGAATAAAGAATTACGAATGTTTATAGTATGGATTATAAATAGATAAGAACAAGAATGTAATGTAATCCTTCTAGGCTTGGATTGCCAAATATAACATAACATATAATCTTTTGAGCCTTTATTGAAAAAAAGGTCATGACTAGAAAAGCTTGAATAAAAGAAACAAAAGACGATCGATTTTGTATCCAGCAGTCAAACTTGGATGGTAAAAAGAAGCTATGACAAACTGTCAAGAAGGAATTATGAAAAATAGAATGTCGAACTTGAGTTTTAAAACAAATTGACTTTGGATTTTTCTTATTTAGAGTATACCTCTACTTCGTTAAATTCATATTTAAAACAATGAATGAGAGTTTAAACGTTTAAGTAAGAAGTGAAATATATACTAGTTATCATGATTTTCTCAAATATTTTCTTAATTCATCTTACTAATAGCTGCAACATTAACAACAGCAATGATAATATTAATTATAATCTTAAATATTATGGAATACTTAAAAGATAAATCTAATTCGTATATTCCTCTCGGATAATCGAAATTATTTGTCAAAAAAACAAAATATCACATAAACAAGTATTCTTCAGAAGAGTAAAAATATCTTTTAGCAAAAGTAATGAAATTATGTCAGGTATCAAAAAATGCTTACTGTTTGTAATGCAATCTTTGAGGTTCATGGATAATGGACTTCTGATGACAAACCGAGATACAAATGGCACTTATTCCCAAAAGGTAAAATCGAAAAATTCATGCTATATTCACTTCGCACATTATGTTAAGATTCTATGAAATTGTCAATAATATCCCATTGATAATTAATGGTGGTGATTTTGGAAAAACTAGCATTTTGTAAAGGAAAAAATGATCTACCCAACAGAGTCATTGTTCTGTCTGTATCGGGCAGAAATTTACACGGAAAGAAAAGGGAAATTGATTTTGGAACATCACAAGTCTCACTCCCTCACTCACTCCCTCACTCCCTCACTCACTCTCTCTCTCTCTATATATATATATATATATCTCACTCTCTCAATATATATAGTCATCCTCAAACTCACACTGTTTCCTTGAACCAAAAGTCTTCAGTGTAAGTGTAGCTAGACAAGCGGCATGCTTCGAGCTGGGATCAATCCCGGCCGACTTTACGTTTGTCAGATATCTTATCCCTGAGCTCTCGTCATTCTCAGCGTAAGCTAAGGAATTTCTTTTTTTCTTTTTGATATATATTCACATATACGCTATGGGGTACTGGAGTTTTCAATTACTTAGAAGAGCTTTACAATTACGCGTATATATATATATATATATTATATATATATACGCATAAGTGCAAAGCTCATCTAAGTAAGTGAGCACTCCAGTATCCGATACATATATATATATATATATATATATATATATATATATATATATATATATATACGCCGGACAAAGAGGAAAGGTTTCTTCAAAATACGGAAAAAATGTTTTTTCAACGTTTTCTATTGATGGCTTGGTTTGGTTTGGTTTTATAGCATATTAACCATTGTAGGTCATTTAATGCCGAATCCTCTTTATACCTCTATATCAAGTATATATGATTTGATTTGGTTGGGTTTTATAATATATCAACCATTGCTGGTTATTTAATGCCAAATCCTCTTTATACATATATATTGAGTGTATATGATTTGATAGTGAACAGTTTGTAGGTGACATTTTAAACAAGCTGAATAACATTTGTTTGCATACAGTTAAATGGTTTCAAGCATTCTATCAAACACCAAAGGTTTTATTTGCTCAAAGTTTAAATAGTTGATATTTATGTCCTATAAACTCTTGTTGGTAAATCAATTCCAAATCCTGTTTATACATATATGTTGAATATATATGATTTGTAAACACATTTTGTTGAAATCCTTTTAACGAACCTAATCACATTCTTTGCACAGTTAAATGGTTTCACGTATTTTTATCTAATACGAATAACTCTATTTACTATAAATCATTTGTATGTACACAGTTAAATGAATATATATATATATATATATATATATATATATATATAATATATATATATATATATATATCGATTGACAAAATCAAAGAGAATGGCTTCGAACTGACGAAGAAAAGAAGCAGAAGATACCCCGCAACAACAATTACCGACGCCGACTACGCCGATGACATAGCGATACTGGCAAATACACCTGACCAAGCCGAAACACTTCTGCATAGTTTGGAACGAACAGCAGCAAGCATAGGCCTCCATGTTAATGCACATAAAACGGAATATATGTGCTATAACCAAACGGGGGACATCTCCACTCTAGAAGGAACCCCTCTTAAACTAGTAGACAAATTCACGTACCTAGGAAGCAGCGTCGAATCAACCGAAAAGGACATCGAAACGAGGTTAACGAAAGCATGGACAGCTATCAATAGGCTATCGACTATATGGAAATCAGACCTAACCGATAAAATGAAACGCAGTTTCTTCCAGGCAGCGGTCACATCGATACTGCTATATGGATGCACTACATGGACGCTAACAAAACGGCTGGAGAGGAAGCTGGATGGCAATTACACAAGAATGCTGCGTGCAATCCTCAACAAGTCCTGGCGGCAACACCCAACAAGACACCAACTGTACGGCCACCTGCCCCCTATCACGAAAACTATTCAAGTTAGGCGAACCAGACATGCAGGACATTGCTGGAGAAATGAACTCATAAGAGATGTACTCTTATGGATCCCCACACACGGCCGCGCAAAAGCAGGACGACCAGCACGAACGTACATTCAGCAGCTATGTGAGGATACAGGTTGTTGTCCTGAAGACCTACCTAGGGCGATGAACGATAGGGAGGAGTGGCGAAAGAGGGTCAGGGATATCCGTGCTGCCAGCACGATATGATGATGATGATGATGATTTTCATTTTAAAATGAGTTCGAACTAATTTGTTTGCACTCTAGTATTGCTATATTTTTTATCAATTTTTTCTATCTAGCACTAGAATTCTATCTCATATAATCATTTGTTTGCATATATGGAAGTGGTAACAAGTATTGCAATTTAACACTAATTCAACACTATTAATTCATTTGCACAGAGTTAAATGGTTTCAGGTATTACTATGTATCACTAACAATTCAATAAAACATCAGCCATTTCTTTACACACAGTTAAATAATCAAACATTTCTATTTTTCACAATTCAATTTAACATAAGTAATTTGTTTGCACACAGTATAAATGTCAAACAGTTCTATTTGACACTTAGATAGGACCCTATCAGGTGCTACCACTCTGGGCCAGATCGACCTGCCCACAAGGGCAATGAGGAGGTACTCCATATTTCCCAAAGGTCAAAGACTGGAGCCTCACCATCAGATCATTTAATCTTTTACCCAGGACATTCATTTGGGGGAGTTCTTCTCCTTCTGCAAAGATGCAGTCCGTGTATTGTACATCTCCAACCGACTCAGCTTGCTTTCTTTGGGTTTTTGGCGTTATTTTCTTACCTTGGCAGCGTATGATTTTTACCAATTCAAATGTATGTATATATATTTACCGAGCGAATGTGATAAAATGTCAATTTTTAAAGAGGTTTCAAGCAGTTTCGAGCAAGAAATAAATAAGAGTATATAGAGTTTTAAAATAAAATTTTTAAATAAAATTTTTGCTTTTAAGAAAAATTCAATTTATTTTTTTCGTTTAAATATAATTAATTCAAAATATATATATATTTAAGAGTAGCGAAGTATGAAATATATTGTCAATTCCTAAAATCAAGTCTATTTAAATCTGGTACCGAAAACCAATGAAATGTTCCTCTTATTATCAAAAGAAGAAAATAGATTTACCTTCAGATCGTTACAAATTATATGCAATTTATAACTATCAAATACAATTATTTAAATGTTCTGAATTCTTATTGGGCAAAATTTTAGTTGTTACTTTTATTGGCCAATAACTTCGGTGCTTGAACTGTCTCACCAATAAAGATCAAAAGTAGTATCATTGGATCGAGAGTCAAACTCACAAGACAATATAATCGGATCAATGATTATTGTGGATACTGACTGTAGAATTTTGCTTAGTGGCTTTGGTATTTGTCTATTTCACAGGAACACCATATTTATATATTTGATCCAACTAAAAGCCAAGTTTTCTCACTTGCAGAATGAACTTAATATGATCTCT
>OY757924.1:92994383-93063751 GCA_963585895.1 Sepioteuthis lessoniana | reverse complement strand
TCTCAGGCTAATTAAGGAGGTAATGACCATTTCTCTTTTAAATTATTCCAGGTGTTTCGATTGCTGAATACGTGGAATATCATGAGTGTCACATGGCTCTTATCGTAGTTGGTCCTAGAACATTTCATCACCTTCTAATAAAAGCAATCTGTACCAAAATGGTTTGAGACACAGCTGAAAACGGCCAGCACACACACACAAACGCACACATATGCTATCTTAAGGATAGGAGGGTAAAATTTACTTGCGCGGAGGTATTTTTTCAAAGCCAGATATTTTTCTGTCATTAAACTTCCTGTGTAGCGTCAAATTATTCCTCAATAAAAGTATCAAGTCTGATATTTCATTGGTAATTAATTATTTTTGATAGATTTATCTGTGACTTTCGGAGCAGGTAATTGAACATTTCTTTTACTTCCGAAAGTTTTCTTCTTGGTTGGTTACTTTTAGTTTTGCTTTTGAGGTATTCTCTTTCGCACCAATTTCATTTGCTATTTGCCAAGCTATTCCTGATTGTCTATTTTCTGCTAGATTTCTGATTTTATTTTTTGGGGCGTGAATGTATACAAGTTGTTTGGTATATTTTAGCAAGTTCTTTATGGGGTTTCTTAAGTTTCTGTGCATTGACGTATTTTGGGTTTCATTTATAAAGTAATGATTCTATTTTCATATTAAATCGTTTTTCTGTAATTATTATTGCCTCCCATGTAACTCTCAAAATGGTTTGTTTGAAATGCATTCTGTGGCTGTTTTTATGAGTGACCACTAAGGTTTCATATTCCTCATTTGTTGTTTATGTTTCAGTATTACTGATTGAGGACCAGTCATATTGTCAAGCTATAACTATTTGAGTTCTATTTCTACGTAAATTCAGAAGTATCTTTCTCGACATTATAAAAGAAAAGTATTCCTCACAGTTCTATTTATCCAATTATTGCTTTTGAATACGTTGCTAGCTGTGCATTAGAGTTATTTTGGTAGGAGCTCATCTCTAGTTTTTGCTCCCTTTTTTAGTTTAGCATTTAAGAAGAATTTTCTCGAGTGAAAAATCTGTTAGATATTCACCATTTCAGTTTGTCGTCTTGGACTAGCAGAATTTATTTTCGTCTTTGCTTACATGAGCATTCATGTCTCCGCCGATGATTAGAACGCTGTTTGGAAATGTATCAAATAAGGGAAGAATAACTCATTGAAGAGGATGATAATGTTCGTTTCATAACTGGCATTTGTGGGAGTGTAGCCGGATATTATTGTGAAGGGATTGCTATTGAATGAAACACTCATCCTTCTCGGTTGGATTACGTCTCAGCTATTTACACAAGGACGGAGAAGCATTCCAACACTTCCAGTGAAGGCACTGATAGAGTTTTTCCATGCAAATGCCGAGACAAATTTTCATCCATTACTAGTATCCTGATATTTCATTTCTAGTTCACTATAGTAATATCTACGTTCTTGTACACATATGATGTATATATTAAGTTCGGCTGCAGATGCTGCTAGCTCATGTTACTGATATATGGTGTTTAAAGTCCTATCGCTGAATGTTGCTATGTTGACAGTGCTTTTGGATCTAAGAAAATTTTTGCTTTGGTATGGGTTTAAGCTATGTAGCTGACTTTTCCAACTCTGGAGCCAGAGCTCCAGTCTTAGCTGAATGAGCTACTTGTTTACTCGCGTGAGAGGTGAGGCTGTTAGTACGGTTTGAATTAGAGTCATTATAATCTTTGGTTGACTGTTTTTATTTTCACATCAATAGACACTATTCTAATAGATGAATAGCATTAGATTTTGGATTTATAGGCCCTTACTTCATATCTACCATGTCACTTCCAATCGTTTCCATTGTAATGGTGTAATTGTTAAAGCGATGGACTGCGGAATCGTAGTAAACGAGTTCGTACGCCAGTCGCGCTATTACATTCACTTTCGGGCAAATACCCTTGGGAAAAGTATGAAACCCCTTATCCTCCCACTACTAGGAGAATAGCTTTGGCATTGAATAACCTACAAAGGTTGATATGCTATTAAACAAAGAAACCAAACCAAACCATAATAAAGAGTAATACAGTCTGTATTAAATCCATTATACAAACGAAATTGACCTGCCGGAAAATTTTGTGGCTCAAAAATATTCACCACTCTCGAAGATTATTATCAGGATTAAAGAAGTCTTGTAGGGGCACCTCGGGTGGTGTAATAGTTAGCAAGGTAGACTTGTAATATGAATTTTCCTTCTAAGGAAAAATATTTTATATTTACATCATGAATTTTCTTTTTCTTTCTTTTTTGTTTTTGGGTTGTATAATTTTTAATATTTACTGTAATAAAAATTAAATGAGTGAGAAAATTTAGGACATTTGGGACTTTCTTCGAGGGTTGTTCTGCAGAAGTCATTTTGCTTTTGCTTGAAAATCATATTCTTTTAGCGTTTGTAATTTAATGTCCTTATTTCAATTTGTTTGTGATTTTTGCTGTTTTTTCTCATTTTTATTTCCTTCTTTTATTTTGCTTTTTCTAATTTTTCGTTTAAGAGTCTCAACATGTTTATTTGAATTTAAGCGCAGAATATTAATTATTTCTGTTATTATTATTTCTTTTAACTTTACACACAAACACAGATACAGACACAGACAGACAGACAGACAGACACACACACACACACACACACACACACACACACACACACACACACACACACACACACATATATATATATATATATATATATATATATATATATATATATATATATATATATATATTGTCTATGTGCGTGTGCCAATTAAAATTTAGCTTGTTCGTGAGTAGAATAAATAAAATCTTCACTGAAGAATTCTGAACAATTAACACAGTATCGGTAACTCAAGTGTTGTAGTCATAACACATCTTATGATATCAAACAACACTTTTGTCTTCGCCATTATTAAAAAAATGAAGATAGAACAACAAGTGGATTTTTAAAGCGTAAAATTCATCGTTCATTGACTTATTCAATTGGTAAATTAGTACATCAGTTTCTAATAGAAATTTCAACCTTGGAGAATACAATGCAATTGTAATCATGATATTTCGAGCTAATTTGAAGGATGCCAATACCTGAGTCATGTTAGGATTTCATCTTTGTTTTTCTTTTCCTCGAAATCAAAAAGAAAGGTGTTATTATTTTATTATTTTTTTTTTTCCTTTACTAAACAAGTTTACTATAGACCAAAAATAATTATTTTTATATGTTATTTTCAAAGAATGATCTACATAATGAACTTTTATTTATGCAAACAATTGTGACTTGAACAATAAATACATAAACACAAAGCAGAACAAAGCTTTACCAACGATGACATCAGAACTGAATGGTCACTTGATATCAGAAATGCATCAGTTTTCCAAAATAAACATGTTTTAATTGTAAGATTTTACAAGTCAGCAGAAATTTTTATGAGGTGGTTAGACCAGATAAAAAAAGTCAGGATTTTACTGAGTGAATGAATATATAATTGGTATGCTGACAAAAATTAAGTCAGACCAAACAAAATAAGCAACTTAATCAGATTAAGAGAGATTTTACTGAGAACCAGGAAGTTGATATATAAATGATTAAACGTGAGATTTACCTGAGGAAGCTCTTGTGGCTTCAAATATTAAAATTATAGCCGGAAATGCTGATTGGCGAACGTATCGATATCATAAACTATTTGTCGAAAAATCTCATAAAATAGGCTCTGATGCAGGGCTTGAACCAATTTCTCTCAGCAGGCTACTAATATGAAAATCAATAGGCCGTCCTTTTAGCATTTACCCTTGAAGTACGATTTTAATAATCTTTGAAATATTCTGCGAATATTCCTGTCGCCATAAAGATCAGCAAATAACTATTCATGGACTCTTAGAAAATAAGAAAGATCGTAGAAATTTGTGTATCTTTTCCTTTTTCTCTTACACAGAAGACATGAAACTACTCGAACCCACAAAGAAAAAAAAAAAAATTAGAAAATTCTTTCTATAACACGAAAAGTGTAAACATTTTTTCGTTCTCTCCACGTTCAGTGTGCAGACATTGCGGTTTCAGATGACATTACAGATTTTTTTTAAAGGGGACTTTTTCATCCAAACTGTATTATCAAGAAATATGGTTGATGCAATTGCTGCAAATGAAGGCCACAATAAAACGAAATCTATTTGTGGCACAGAAATCGGCAAACCAGAGATTTTATGGATGAACAAACACTGCAGTGGGTATTTGAAATGATAGCTACATCTCCTCTCCACCGTTGACGGATAAATTCCTCTTCAGCTCCCCGAAGAACTTCGTGAATGTCTGGAACTTCCGGGATGAAAACTTATCAATGAAAAGGCTAAATTTCTTTTATTCGAAACCAACCATATTATATCTTTAAGGAAATTGGGTTGATTGAAAATGAATAAAAATAGGTATAGTTTTACATAACTACTTTTTGCATATAATAAAGTATTGTCGACTATGAAAATCTCGTTGATCTACAATATCTAATGATACTCAAAGTGGTAGCCATATTGCCTATATTGAATAAAATCATAGTTAAAAATGTTCGTCACATTTTCCAAATCATCATCCTAGTACTTGTACATTTGATAATTCTGGTATTAATTCCTAGGGATCAAATAAGAGTTGGCCTTCCGTCACTATTCTAAATGATCTTAAAAACACTGAGGTCAGTATCGTTGCTATTGCCTTTATGTCTTGCTGGTTCAACAACTTTTCGAGGTCCTTTGCACAATTCTTATTGGTCAAGTAATTATCAACCTGATAAGAAGCCTTTACGTCCCACAGTTTCTAGTTTCGGACAAGGTCGTAATATATCTTTCACTCTCTTTTGGCTTCAGTCTTTTGTTTACTGAAAAATCTACTTCTCCTTCATAACATATTTTTCTTTTCTTGGAAAACATTTATATCTGCTCATCATGTAATAATCACTCTACGATTAAAAAAAAAAATATTGTACCTTTCTCGTTCCAAGTGGGGATTATTTTATTTTTCTTCAAATAGTTGCTTGTATTTTTTTATCCAGAATTATTTACTCTGTTCCAACTAAATTATAATTTTATCTTCATTATACTTATATGTGTAATGATAATTATTGTAAAAAATCTAATTGTAAAATTTCAGTCTAGGTTGTTTTGTTTAAACAATTTACAAAGATTTATTTACGATGTTAATACATCGAACACAATTAGTTTTCAAATAAAACTCATCAACAGTAATTTATTTACAATTATAATCATACGTCACAAATACCATTTAATCGATAATTATTACTAATAAACTTTGCAAGTTTTTCATACCAACTCAAGTAGGCAGTCTTCCTCTAGAGTTTCTATAACAGCAAATCTCCACAGATATCCTGGACTCAACTAATTATCCGAGCCGATTTTAATACGCCTCTGGTCTGAATGGTCTAAATTCTTTCACTAATTTTCAGCTCCCTAAATCTCCTTTCTAGTATTTCAGGAACTTATCCACAAGCTCTAACTACGCTTATGATTATTTTACTCACTGAGAGGTTCTCACAACGGATTTATATAATGGTATTACACTGAATTATAGCAATTCTTCTCAGGTCTCCTGTACTCTTCTGATTATTCAAGATGATATTAAAAGTGTTGTGGTCAGGATAGTTTCAATTCTTCTGGTCTTTATTTTCATGAGTCACTTTATCAAGCTGTTGGGGACCATTCCAAAGACACCGGCTATAATGTTATTACCGTAACTTTCAAGTTCTACCGCTTTTTCTTTGACAATATTTAAATATTTATCCTCTTGAGTGAGTCAAAATTCTATCATTATCTTGGTTCAAGCGAATTTACAGCATATCAAGTGACTAAAGCAGTTCAAAGCATTGAATATATCCGCTGTGGTTGGTAGTTTCATGATAGCTAATGTTCTGATACGTTGTGCATTGCTTCAATCTTTATGTGATTTTGAAGCCGCACATATAAACGTGCAATGTTTTCAAATGCGAGAATTTATGCTTTACGAGTTTGAAGTGGGCAATAAGGCCGTCGAAGCAACTAAAAACATTTGTGGGAAAGTTGAAGGCCCAGTTGATCACGATACCATAAATAGATGATTCAAGAAATTTTTCTTCGGATTGCAAGAACGTCAACGATCAGGATAGGTAAGGTAGGTCTTCCAAGAGATTTAGTTGAAGACCCAGTTGATCACCGTACCATAAATAGATGATTCAAGAAATTTTTCTTTGGATTGCAAGAACGTCAACGATCAGGATAGGTAAGGTAGGTCTTCCAAGACATAGAGGTAAACATGATAGAGTAGAACTCAGAGAGTATCAGGCGAAGTCGGCATCACATAATCGAATTTGGTTCGTCACTATAATAAAGTGGTCAAAAGTATCACAAATTACCAAAATTTGATTAGCATTTGTTTAACTCAAGGATATTTTCGCTTTCTTTCATTTTCACTCAATGATTCGCTGGCACAGCAAAACTCAATAGTGAACACATTCTTTTCTTGTCTATTAACTCTCGGTCTGGTGTTCTCGTGGGGATTTGGTAATCCGTTTGTATGTCAATTATACCCAAAGAATTTTGTAGGTCTGGTTTTCTTGGAAAGAGACTGATTTATGCTTTATAATTATAATTTTCTTTTGAGAGTTTTTCACACCCTTGTTAGCCGATGGTTTCTCACTGGAGTTTGAGTGACAGCAAGTCTCCTTAAGTTTCCCGCACTCTTCTCAGTATTCTTGCTGATCTTAATAATGCTATAGTCTGGATGGTCTTCAGTCGTCGTCTTATTTCCAAGTCTTTAAATCCTTTTATCAATCTTTTGGGGATTGTTGGTTATTGACACATTGTGGTAGATAAGTTTGCAGAATCGCTCATAAATATGTGGCCTTTTGTCCAATACAGTATCGCCCGTAAAGAAGTATAAGCCTAATTTTCTTTTGAATTAAAGATGGTTTTATTATTTCTAGTGGATCAGTTTACAATCAAAATGGATATTATTAAGCATTAATTATTACCAAACTCTGTAACATTGAATCTCTGTAAACGAAATATATTTTGCAGTTTAAATAGATTATCAACCGATTTTGTATATTAATACATACTTATTTTCTCATTTTTGAGCAGTTTTGATTTTTGGTTGGAAATTTTAATGCCGCAGTATTTGCTTCTCAATAATACCAAATAATATCCATTTTGATCGCATAATGATATTACACAAGAAATGATATAATTCTGTTATCTTTGGTTAAGAAAATTATCTTTTTTTATAAAAAATTATTAGAAGTGTGCTTATTTATTATCGATACTGTATGGTCAATGAATAATTAATATTGATTAATGAAATCATTTTCAGACAGCCATTATCATAATTATCTCCGGCCAGACAAACAAGCGAATGACAATTTTATATTGAAGACTTCCTAATCAGAACGTTATTTCTTTTTATTACATTAAAGAGGAATTTATAACTAAATTTACTACTCGTATCATGAAATTCTAACTGTTCAGTTATTTTAAGTCAGTAATCTCATCATAAATCCAACTAAAACCAACACCATGTATAATCCTGCTGTATAAGGCGCTGAGATATTGAGAAAGTTGCGAGGAATATAAAAGAACTATGAATTATTTCAAACGTTCTCTTAAAAATGGCTGGAAAATGAACAACTGAAAGTAGAGACACTCTCATTGGGAATAAGAACAAAACAATGTAACAAAAAAAAACAAACAAACCCCAAAACAAAGGAAAACAGAAATAAACAAAGACAAAAAAATCAGTAATTACATCAATGCGAAAAATGATCGGAGCCAAGAAAATTACAAATGTCGTCGCGGCAGAGTAAACAGGATAAAATCACATATTAAATGACCAAAATAAAAGTAAAAACCCAAAACTCATATAAAACCAGATTCAAATAAAGAATGTGTAAGTTATTATGAACAGTCCGAAACGTCTTGGTTTCATCATTCAAAAATGGACAGGAACACCATCCAAAAACCTATTTAAGAACAGAAGATTCTGGTGGATAGAGTGTTCCCCAATGGTCCGAGAGACCTGGGTTCAATCCCAGGTCGCGTCATACCAAAGACTTTAAAAATGGTAATTGATACTTCCTTGCTCAACACTCAGCAATATAAGTTACGTATCAAGGGTAAAGTGGAGCAATCCATGGAAAGGAGTAGCGCCCTTCCCTACACCTCGGTGTAGTAGCTATTGAAAAGGGAGCCTTCTGATCGCCCTCGACTAAAGGGAGACAACTTTACTTTACTTACTCTACATATGTTAACATTTAAAACACTATACCTCATAGTCAAACAAGAATACATGTTCTTATATGAATGAAAAAAAAGAAGATATAATCTGTTAAATACGTGAATGAGCCACTCCAATAAATAGAAAGAAAGAAAGAAAATCTTTCTGGAGCTTGGTAAATATAGGAACTTGAAGTCAATAATTGTATCCATAATCATTGGATCATTGGCAATTATTACAATGAGGGATGTAACGAGAATGAAATCTGAGAAAAAGTTTAAAATGATTCAATTCACAACACTCTTGGGTAGTTAGGATAGATGACTGAATGTTGAAAGAATAGAATTTCTATTTCCTGGTCCTAGAAAAGGTCAAAAGAGAACTCTAACATTAAAGTATATAATTCATTAAGGGAAATAGATAAATATTCTGCCGAGAATAAACTATTGGATACGTTATATTAAAAAAAAGAAGATTGAAACGATCTCAAGAATCTTTGCAACATTAGAATTAATAGGACGTTCAAGGAAGAAATGAAACTATAAAACTTAAAAACATAACTGCATTAAATTTTGAAGTTGTGAGAGTTACTGTCCGTATATTCGAGAGACGAGTCATCACATACACTGGACACAAAAAAGTCAGCTGTTTCTTTATGGATTAAGGGATGAGTTAGCGAATCCAATTAATAAGCGTATTCAGCATGCAAGTACGATAGTGTAAGAAGAGTCGGACCCTGGGAACTCTACATTAGATTATGTAAACAAATGATATCAGCAAAAACAAGAGACTGTCTAAAAAGTGATTACTCTGGTATTATGAGATCAACGCTTCAAAGTTGGATCTGATAATCGAAAAATCGAAAAAGTAAAGATCTGACTTTAAAAAAAGACTGAAAAAAGAGAAAATTAGGAAAATTACAAAATCTTCCACGCGTTTCCGGTGCGTGACGTCATTCGCACTTGCTATCCCCATTTCCCATCTCGGGCTATTGTGACATCTTTGAGTGACACGTCCGCTCCGCCCGCGCACGCGCGTGAACACCTGCGTTAATGTTGTGCCTTAATAACCCATGCACTGAGCCGAAAGGTTCTCAGCCTAACTAAACCCAAAGGCATAAACCGAAATCCCTCGGCCATTATATTACACTTTGATAGCTAACAAGGGAACCCGATCAGCATCCTGTGAATAGTCATTGTTCTAATATCAGGTACACTCACAACGACCAAACCAAATACCCAAACCAGAGACGCCAACAGAAAAAAAAAAGACTAGTGAAGACAACAAAAAAGTACGCTACAATTATTTTAAGAGAAATTTCACGCAAAGAGGATACAGAAAAAGAACAATAGAAATTTGGGCAAACTCCCCAAGATTTAACAAGATAAGCCAAATACTTACTTGCCAAGCTTGGATCTTACTGAGGAAAGGTTGTTTTTTACCTCAAGGTGATAAAAATATGTAGACAAATAAATACGGAATATTCACTTGAAGTATGAAGACAAGTAAATATTGAAGATCTCCTGACAAGAAGCGACACAATTAATCCTGAAACGCGAAAATCCTTATACCTCATTACAAAACAGAAGTTTGATGACCGAAAAGTGGCAAACAGACCCCAGCATCAAAAATAAAAGATAACACAAGAATACATTATAAATGTAGAATTAATAAAAAATATAATGAGAGAACATAAGACTCCATTATCCTTTTTCAGAACACACGACTCGAAACAGTTCAGGTAGAAACCAAAAATGTAAGCAAATTATTACCAACTATCACAACTGGCAATATCGCTGAGCTAAACGAACAAATTTATGCCGGAGTGAAACTAGACCGTTATGGAATCCGTATTTCCCTAAGGAACTCAAACTGAAGCACAAAAGCTGGATGAGAAAGTAAACGAGAAAGGTTTGTAAAGAAAGTGCAACAACAAGCGAAAGTGTTAATTGCGGAAAAATACCAATGGATATGCTGAGATGAGAAGATCAAAACAAAACAATTAGTAAGTTTGACAATGAGACTTGAAGAAATAAATCAAAAGATATTGGCGAAAGAAGTGAGACGTGAAAGATAACGAGACAGGGTTAAGCAATACAAACAAAAGATGACATTCCAAAATAACAAAAGAAAATTCTACCATCAAGTAGATGGAAAATATACTAAGACAAATAAACGACTGTATACAAGGGAAGCAAAACTATTTTGGGGTAAAATATAGGAACGGAAAGAATATAATAGAAAAGTCGAATTGATAAATAACATGGGAAAAGAATTACGAGGATTTGAATAAGGCTTTAAGGTGGAAATACTCCTGGAATCGCTCAGAGCAACACTCAAGAAAATACCGAATTGGAAAACGCCAGGCTATGATGGTATAAAAAATGCACGTCTGTCCACGACAGAATGGTTCTTAAAACGACTAGATATCTAGAAGGAGTGTCATGTTTATAATGAAAGGTGGAAAAAGACAAATGACGAACGGAATAGAACTGAAAATCAAGAAAGAATCCGAATGGTCGGAGAAAAGGAAAAATAGAATTACTTGAGAATATTGGAAACAGACATTATCAAATAAATTGAGAAGAAAGAAAAATAAGGAAAGAATCGCCCAGAACAACAAAAGCAAGCTCTATTGCAGAAATCTAATACAAAGGATAAACACCAAGGCTGTATTCCTGGTAAGTTGGCGACCTTAGTCAAGGGTGACCCAAAGGGTCCCTTTTCAATAGCTACAACACCGAGGTATAGGGTAGAGCGCGATTCGATTCCCTGGATTACACCACTTTACCCTTGATCCTTACCTTATAATGCTGAGTGACAAGCAAGGCTGCATCAAGTACCATTTTTTGAATCTTTGGTATGACTTGACTTGGGATTGAGACCTGGTCTCCCGGACCATTGGTGAACACTCAACTCATTAGACCAATTCCTTGTAAGATACAGGAAACCATTCTTAAAATTGACGAGGGAAGAACTTCAACAAATCTACCCGAGGACAAGAAAGCTGATGCTGATGCATAAGGCCTTACATTCGAGTGATGATATTAACAAACTATATGTGTTAAGAAAAGAAGGAGGAAGAGGACTCGCCAGCATTCAAGATAGCGTGGATGCATCAATACAACTACTAGAAAATTATATAAAATGAGCAAAAAAGACTAATTGCAGCGACTAGTAACAACACTGGGAACATAAAGATAAAGATAACAATAAAAACGAGGAAACAAAAATGGGAAGAAAAACAGTAGTATGGGTATTTTAAGGAACAAACTGACAAAAATTAACTTAGGAAGACCTGGACTTGGCTATCAAAAGAAAACTTTTAAAGAGAAACCGAATCTTTTCTTATTGCAGTAGAAAGCAATGCCATAAGGACCAGTTATGTTAAAGCAAAAATAGATCAGACGCAACTAAATTGCAAGTTTATGTAATGTCATAATGAAAACGAAACGATTAATCACATAATAAGTGAATACTGAAAACTAGGGCAAACGGAGTATAAGACTAGACACGACTGGGTGGAGAAGTTGATCCTCTGGTTATAGGGAAAGAAATTTCTGAGGGCTTTTGAGATAAAAACAAATCATCAAATCTCAACCAAAAGCCAGACCTAGTGATAATTAATAAAAAAAGAGAACCTGCTCTAGAGTGGACTTTGCTATCTCACCGGACCACATAGTGGAAATTAAAGAAAACAAAAAGAGAGACAAGAACTTGGACCTTGTCAAAGAGCTACAAAAGCTTTGGAACATGAAGGTGATGGTGATACCAGTTATAATTGGTGCTCTTGGAAAGATGCTATCAGTTGCAATTGGTGCTCTTGGAATCGTCTCCAATTGTTTTTTAAGGGGGTTAAAAAAGTTGGAAATCGGAGGACGAGTCAAGACAACCCAAACCATAGCATTGTGAAGATCGGAAAGAATACTGAGAAGAGTCCTGGAGATCTGAGGTAACCTGCTGTCACTCAGACCATCAACTACGCTGATGTGAAAAAATAGTTAATATTATTTCCTCAAATTGTAACTCCGTCTTGATATTGTGAAAATTCTCATCATGTTCGCCAATGGCCCGGGAGACCTGGGTTCAATCCCAGGTCGAGTCATACCAAAGACTTCAAAAATGGAACTTGATACCACCTTGCTTAACACTCAGCATTATAAGGTACGGTTCAAGGGTAAAGTGGAGCAATCCTGGGAATGGAGTAGCGCCCTCCCCCACACCTTGGTGTAGTAGCTATCGAAAAGGGAGCCTTCGGGTCACCCTCGACTATGGTCGCTAACTTTACTTACTTTATATATATATATATATATATATATATATATATATTGGAATGACAGAATAAACATTCTACTTTAGATTAAATAACTACAGAAACAGAATCAAGTCTATTGATTACAACAAATTTATACTTGGAGAAAACAGTTCAACTTAAATGGTTAAGATTTTAAATAGAAGGTAAAAATCACCATTATTAAAAGAATCGGGAAAAACAAGTAGTATAATATCGCGATGATAATAAAAACGTTAGAAGGTAGATAGATAAATAAAGCTTCTCTTAATGACTACAAAATGGCTTAAGCAGCAAACTAAACAATCCTCAAAACAAATCTATGCAATTGAATGGATTGATATGAATTCACAGCAAGACTCACCTTAAAAAACGGCCTGTCAAGTGGTTGTAAATCTGTTAACTGGTGGCGACTAGTTTCATTTGTCACTGGAAACGCAGAAAAAATTGAATTTTCTTTATTAAGAAATTTTTACGTTTTACTCTAGGAATAAATTAAACTAATTATTTAAGAATGGTGAAGTATATTTAATAATAATTTATTCAATTTGAATTTGCAATATTTTAGTTTCATAGTAAAAAAAAAAACTTTTGAAATTTACAAATATTGTCATTTTTTAAATTTGTTCCATAAAGTCGATTAAAGTTGAATATTTTTTCTATATGTTATTTTTCTTCATATTAAAAATCATATTAACTATAAAATTACATTTTCAAGAATAATTCAGGCTTTTTTATTTAAAGAACTTACATGTACTTTTAAAAAGTATGTATTTTTAAAAGTGTACGTCCTTCTTAAAATAAAATTAAAAAAACAGAAGAGAGGACATTAACGTTTTGCACGGCGAAATTAATGAAAAATGTTTAAAAAAAAGAATAATCATACAAAGTTATCAGCAAATTCAATAAATCTAATTAAATATTTTACGAGTGTTCTTTAAGATAAATAACAAACATTTACAAATGACCGTTACGACAATGCTTACGAAAATAATTTAATCTGGAATCAAACGTAAATACCAAAAATACACACACTTGGCCTTTGACTACTCGGCTGTTTTTATAACATTGGAGGAGTTAATTTATGTCTCTCCATGTCTGCCTATGGAAGCCCCCCCTTATCTGAGAGCTTCCATTTCGACTCTACATGCCTGTCCCTTCTCTGACCACGGGATGGACTGCGTGGTCAGTTAAGTTTTTCCCCAGAATATGTATGCAATTGTCCTCGTATGTGTGGGGATTACGTTCGAAGTACATCCGAAAAATCCCCCTCAATATTTGGTAAACAGCCATCAAGTTTATCACCAATCCTCAACTGAAATCAAGAACAAATAGAACTTCTGCTTCAGCACACTCATATTAATCAACAGGATTTTGTGCCTGCACTTTCAAGCGACAAAACAGACAATCAGCTGTTCATCCAGTCTGTTGATTTTTTTTTACTAGAGGTATTCCAATGATTTAACTGGACGTATTCCAATGTTTTTTTACTAGAGTTTTTCCAATGTATTTTACAGGAGATATAAATTTTTTTTTTTTTTTTTACTGAAGATATTACAATTTTTTCCTGGTGTTATAATGTTTTTACAGGAGTTATTATAATGCTTTTTACTGGAGGTATTCCAGCTTTTTTTTCTGGAGGTATTACACTGTTTCTTACTGGGGGTATTACAATGTTTTTTTTACTGGAAATATTTCATTGCTTTTTTACAGGGGGTATTCCAATGCTTTTACTGGAGGTATTCCAATGTTTTTACTGGAAGTATTCTAATGTTTTTACTGGAGGTATTCCAGTGTTTTTACTGGAAGTATTACAATGTTTTTTACTGGATATATTACAATTTTTTTAATCAAAATTTTAGAAAATTACAAAAATTGAATGCTACCATGCTGGTACACATATATATTCTTTTCTTTTTTGTAAAATTGGGTATCAATATTTCAACATTGTCCACCGAATAATGAAGCATTTCGTTGACCCAGCCAATTAAAAACTGATAAAAATATGTTTTAAAAGAACAGATTAAAGTTAGGTTACCATGAAATGTTGGAACAAAATATTATGGTACTGGTATTGAAATCAGGACATTTGTATATTCTGTCATTATATAATAGTCTTCGAAATGATTTGAACTTACTCAGTATGAAAACATTTTCAGCTTTCACATGAAACGTCTCAAAATTTTCATGGTAATATGTTTTGTAAAATTTCTGAATATCAGAAGTGTCTTGTTTTATTTGAAGTGTATGAAAAACCTGCTTCACCGTATGAGCTTTCTTTTTTTTGGAAAAAACCTGAGGGATGAACAAAAGCAATATTGGCTGTCACGGTAAAATTCAGTTTAGCATAAGTCATTTGATTAACTCTGTTTAAATGTCAAAGGGTTAAATTTGACCCATTGATAGGACCCTATCAGGGGATACACTTCTGATTCAGGGTGGACCTGGGAGCAATGGCAAGGAGAGGCACTCCACATTATCCAAAGCTTCTTGTCTTGAGCCTCACCATCAGATTTTTCTATATCATGTCCAGGATACTCGTTGGCTGGGTCTGAACCCTCTACAGACATTCAGGCGGTGTATTCCATAACCCCAGCTGTCTTGATAAGGATATGTTTAGAAAAAATTCTGAGAAAAATGACAGTACACAATTAAAAAACATCACTTAAAAAAACACAAAATCACAAAGATTACAACCAATCTCTCTTATTTTCTACATTTCAATACTCCCTAAACAAAGCCTATGGTACACCATTGTAACATATTGACCCTCGACCGAGTCGTCAATCGAGAGATGCACTTGTGTAAATAAGCGGAAGAACAGCGAAACTGGTGCCTCCGGTCGAAGATATCGGAATATTACCTTGACCTGTGGACGTGGTTGAATTCGGTGCAGATGCGTACGCCCACCGGAAGCAGGTGGATGTCAAACAAAAATATAACCAGGTGCCACAGACGGCTCGGGTCAGTTCAGTTCCAGTCGCAGTTGGAGTCAGTTGGGGACAAGATACCAGCGTGAGAATCAGCTTGCCGACTGAGGGCTTGCGGCTCTCAGTGACCCACCGTTGAGAAAACCAGCCAGGACGTGAAAGAAGTGCTGCTATGGTCAGAAGAACTTTGGGTCAATATGTAGCAGTCTGTCCCCGTCTCCAACTCACATCTCACACACAACCAACATCAACCCTTTCGAGAATAAAGTGTGAGAAATATATTTTTATAAAGAAGTGTGTTCGTTCGTTAATTGAAGTTCGTCATTATTGTTGACTATGTTTCCGCATATATTTGTAGATGTATTATGTATATGTACATGTATGCAGCTATACAACATTATACGATTTGGTGTCTGTGGCCGGTTCATGTCCACATACATGATTTCGAACCTAATTTAAAGCTAGACGATCAAAGAAATGGCCGAGGAGAGAATCAGAAGCAGAATGCAACACTTCAAGAGCGAACGTGACACGAAAAGAAAAAAGAAAAAAAGAAAAGAAGAAAATAAACTTAAAAGGACAAAAAAAAATGCATCAGACTGAGAGAAAGAGGAAAACCAGAACAGACCAACAACGAAGAACAGAAAAGATGAATAAAAAGACAGAACACTTAAAAGACTGTAAGTAAATTGCTCATTCGAATATTTTTTCTCTGTCGTCATATTAAGGTTCGTGGAAAGAATTTAAAATGATTATAAAAATAGTAATAATGACAAGGGGAAGTAAAATGTGTCTTGTTGGCTTATATATTAATGTTATTTGGCCTTTCGAAAAGATAAAATGGAAATAATTTTAGAAAAAAAAACGATTGAGCCCTAAAGCATAGAAAAATGATAAAAACTACTCTATGTAATTTTGAATGGTAGTGAGGGAGAGAGAAAGAAAGAGAGTAAGAGGGAAACATACAAGCAGGTTGCTGTGGAAAGAAAAGAAAGAAAGATGGCCCCTGTGGACAGATACGGACAGTATATGTCCACAGGGGCCATCTTTCTTTCTGTGTTAAAATGATTGACGGGTCATAATGTAAACTTCCACTTAGATTTTGAGTTTTAAATTTTATGAATGAATTTGATAGTTAACAAAATTTTGAAGTAACTTGTGAATGCTGTTCTAGCGCATGGTAATTTGAAATTAGGATTTTAATCCGAGATCTGGGAGGGTTTCGGTGCATCAATGATGTTGTCTGGAGAATGCTCATATACCTTTGGATCCGCAGTTAAAGCTGTGGGACGGGTTCGATGTTTGGAAAAGTTGTGGAAATTGGAAGTGTTCTGTGAGGTCTCCCAAGAATGGGATCAATATTTTGGGTACTGGTGGAAGCCATACCAAGTTTTGTGAAGGTCTCTTCCCAGAGAGGGGTCGAGAAAATTTGAGGCACTCGGAGTGACAAGTAAGCAGGAAACTACTATTGTGTTGTCGTGTTCGGAGCAAGTAAAGATGAAGAAGTGATGGCTGGATACGAGCCATGCTTTTGTAGAGATACTTGCTGAAAGAAGAAAGAATATTACTGAAAAATTTTGATTAACGAACCATGCTTCTTTTATGGAAATACTTGTAAGAAATTGAATAAATGGGGAGGCATGAACCCATAATTATTATATTAAGGTAAAGACAGAGAGAAGCAGATATATGGTTTAAAAAATAGGGAATGAGAAATTCATTATAAAAAAAAGATGACAGGACAATGGAAAAAGACATGAAAAAAGAAAAGAAAAGAAACTTGAACACTGTTGAACACAGCATAAAAAAGGAAAAAAAAAAACCGAACATGTTTAGGAAAAATAGACAGTGCACAGATTGTAACCAAAGAAAAACTGAACATTTATTTGAACTTTGTGAACTTTGATTGTGGACCTATATTGTAATATTGTTTTCACTTGTTCAGAATGGTTGAAAATTAGAAAAAAAAGAGTTTGTTTGAGTTGAAAGGTGATATTAGAAATTATTTTCTGTTTCATATTATGAAATTTGACGAAAACCATTAACAGGGGATATAATATTATGTTTATGAAGATTTTAAAATCATTTTGATTCTAAATTTTTTGGAATATTGGGTTTTCGTGGAATAGGAAATACTTTTTTTAGGTTTCTGTTTTGGGGCGAATTTTGGGCTGACACGAGATTGGGACAGATATTAGGACAGAGATTCATTCAAGTTTTGTTTTAGGCATAAGGTAAGAAGTAATTTTATAGAGGAATTCACCGTCCCATGGATTTGTTGAAGGCTTGTGGTGGCCAGTATTTTCAGATTGGAGTTCCAAATTGATGGAATAAAGGAAATAAAGGCGTGGTCTACTCCAATATTTTGTGGATAATGTCTGGATCTTTCAGTCTCGATGATGTTTTGGATTCGTGCGTGGCGTGGCGAAGTTAAATGAATATAGAAAAGGCGAGGTGCCTAAATGTTAGTAGCAACGAGGGTTCCTGATTAAATTGAAAAGCAACCCGGCGTGGGTGTGATCAGGTACAGCATGTTCCTCAAGGGTTTACTGACCAATGGGCACGGTAACAGAAATTTAATAATGATAAGAATGCGTAGCACATTGCTAATGTTTTTCGTGGTCTATTTTTGGTAGTTTACTGCTTGCGTGTCAGATTGTGATACATTTGGATGTATTGCTATTTTTAGAATTGTGATGCATTGTTTTAGGTCATGATTTTTGTGGATTTATGAGGAATGTTTTGGGTCTTGAAGATATGTTTTTTATTTTTAGTGCGGAATTCTCCAGTTACTCCAGGTAGGAACCTGTTGAGCAAAGGACTGGAGCGTGGTCATAAGGAATCCAGACGAAATGTATTGCTTGAATGACCAGGGTCACAAGGTTTGTGACCAGGATCTGGGGCCAGAGTATGGTTCTTTTATGAGATTCTTCAATGAATTGCTGATGGCCCTATTAAGTTTGGGAGGATAAAAGATGCATCCGTATTATACTTTGATGCATACATGTCAAGATAGCCAACCGTGCAAAGAATTGTAAGAAATAAATTTAGATGATAATTTGCCTGGGCAAGTGTTACATAGGGACAAAGTTGCCTTCTAATTTCTTTTTGTATTTTTGCGGTTGTTCAAGTAATTTCTTTTTTACAATTTCGCTGTTGTTGTCCTTGAGCAATATTTGTAAAATGTGAGTATGAGGAGGATGGAGACGGACGTGAAGAAAAATCCCACGTGTGGAATTTTGAAAAATAAGAATGGGATGATTGTAACATATTGACCCTCGACCAAGCCGTCAGTCAAGATATGCACCTGTGTAAATAAGCAGAAGAACATCGAAACTGGTGCATCCGGTCGAAGATATCGGAATATCACCTTCACCTTTTGACGTGATTGAATTCGGTGCAGATGCGTACACCCACAGGAAGCAAGTGGACGGCAAACAAAAATACAACCAGGTGCCACAGACGGCTCGGGTCAGTTCAGTTCCAGTCGCAGTTGGAGTCAGTTGGGGACAAGATGCCAGCGTGAGAATTAGCTTGCAGACTGAGGGCTTGTGGCTCTCAGTGACCCATGGTTGAGCAACCCAGCCAGGACGCGAAAGAAGTGCTGCTAGGGTCAGAAGAACTTTGGGTCAATATGTAGCAGTCTGTTCCCGTCTCCAACTCGCCTCTCACACACGACCAACATCAACCCTTTCGAATAAAGTGTGAGAGATATATTTTTATAAAGAAGTGTGTTCGTTCGTTAATTGAAGTTCATTATTATTGTTTATGTTTCCGCTTATATTTGTATATGTATTATGTACATATATGCAGCTATGCAACACCACCAGATGAGCTTCAATACCTGTTCCCAAAGCACTTGATTGAAATACAACTTCAATACTCCCTAACCAAAGCCCATAGTATACCATCAGATGAACTTCAAAACGTATTCCCATAGCACTTAACTGAAACATGACTTCAATACTTCCTAACCAAAGCCCATTATACACCACCACACGAGATTCAATACCTATTCCCAAAGCACTTAATACTCCCTAAGCGAAGCCCAATACTTATTCCTAAAGCACTTGACTAAAACATCACGATACACCACCAGATATTTTTTCTCTTGTCGAACCATTTCTGGTTGGTAGTCACAAGTGAACGTGACTACCCTACAAGCTGTGTCCATTTTGGAAATTCTTTGAGCCTAAAATCTTTGTCTAAGGTTTTTCTTTTCCTCCATAACTAAGATATTCAAAACGTCGGAATAAAGCTTCAGAAACATAGATATCTGTTTATTCAGACTTATTCACGTTAAGATGAGTGATTAGTTTTCATTCTTGCCAAATGTCGTCAGTCAAAATATTTAGGAACTTCAGTGTATCTATTATGTGAAAGAGAGAGTATCCAAATGTTTTAAGGTCATAGCATTTACGGAGAGAGAGAGAGAGAGTGAGAGAGAGAGAGAGAGAGAGAGAGAGAGAGAGAGAGAGAGAGAGTGGGGTTGTGAACAAAAGAGATATGCATGTACATTGTATATTTAGATTATATATGATAAGCAGAAATACATGTAAAACTCAACACACTCGCGGTCAAACTCATACGTATAAACATGGGTGCATCCGCGCGTGCGCGCACACACACACACACACACACACACACACACATATATATTATTTTATATATATATATATATATATATATATATATATATATAGGTGAAAAAACACATTTAAAAACATTTGATTCATTCACCTACTAAAAGCAACAAATGATTGTGATTTATTGTTTTGGGTTTCTTTTTCAATGAGTTCTACTATTAATCTCATTAAGATAGCTGTATTTCACCTGGCGATAGCATCTTTGCTGTATAGGAAACTTTTTGTAATAAAACCGGCATGAGAAGTAGAGATTTAGTTCTTGATATATATATATATATATATATATATATATATATATATATATATATTATATATGGATAAATAATGATCTGAAGAAAAAAAAAAAGAAACTATTCATTGACTTCGTCGGCAAAAAAGAAAAAGAAACCAAGTGAGTCCCAAAATAACAACTATTGAAAAAATCATAAATACTTAGAGCTGATTTAGATTACCCATTCTGTCACCAAGTTTTACTTACCAGGTTACGCCAAAAAGGATCTCCAATAAAAAGTTATAATGACAAACGGATACATATTTACAAAAACTAAATAGAATTAGCCGAGAGGGGGAACAAAACAAATAAATAGTTAATGATTAAATAGGCATTTATTTTTGTGCCTCCAGCCGTTCAATATTTGCAGATCTTTGATTAAGCAATTCTGCAGAATTGGGATACATGTCAATTGCCAGTTTTTCTTGCAAAGACAAAATTAATCGCCTGCCTTATTCTTTTTGTGACGACTAGCAAACTGACAGAAGTGACTTGAGTCTCATTGTGTACCTTTTTCATATGTCCTTCTGCCAGATCGAAGATAACAGTTTAGGAAATTATCTCTTTTAACAATTTCCTACTGGGGAGTATGGTTTAAGTTATCTTTGTTTTTAATTTCCTTGAAATCTTTACAAAATGCAGTACTATGCAGATATTTTGCATATAAAAATCAGGTCTGCTAATTGTAAAACCTTTGTTGAAGCAACATGATTACAGCCTGAGTATATATATATATATATATATATATATATATATATATATATATATATATATATATATATATATATATATATATATTACTCATACACACAAAAACATATTTATTTAAAATGAGATTGATTGATAGATAAGGACCGAAGGAAGTGACAAAGAAAGAAAGAGAGGGAAAAAGAGAAAGAGAAAGAGTGTGAGAGAGAGATCTGTATATATATATATATATATATATATATATATATATATATATATATATATATATATATATATTTACATTACTCATACATTACTATATTGCGACTTTATTGTTATTATTGTTTTTCTCTGGCAATTCTTATTACTGGTCCCAAAAGCAAAATAACAATAAAATCGCAATATGAGCTCTGGTAAAAAAATGCAATCTTAACAAAAAAAAAATGCAATATGAGCATTGGAAAAAATGGTTGCTGAAGACATTAGGTTTATAATACCTAGAAAGGACACACGGCACAGTGGATAAAGGCGTTGGTTAGATCCACTGACCTACCCAAATAATGCGAGTCCAATACCAGGCGAAGGTACTGGAGAACTTTCAGAGGGGAAAATTAACAGGAGAAAACTGATAATTGGCATCCATTGAATATGACTAGAAAAATGTACCCCGGTAAGCGAAATAAAGAGTCACGTTCAACATTCCAACCACCTGAAGAAGGCCATAGTGTACAACGGCCGAAATCTTGTGATAAACATGGTAACAACTATGAAGACAATAGTCCGAATAATATACATATTACGTCATCTTTGATATTGACCGATGCTTAATTGAATTGTTTGTGATATATAGCAATACTTGGAACCATTTAAGTGCGTGCAAATAAATTAAAAGTATTGAAAAAATAACTAATGTTAAAAAACAATACTTGAAGTTGTTTAAAAGTATGAGCTGAGGTTCATGTAAAAATGTTATCAACACTTACAAATCATATATATTTGAAATATGTATAAACAGAAATTGGTATTTAATAATCGACAATGGTTGATATGCCATAAAACCCAATTTAACCATATCTATTGTGTTTTTGTTCTCGTTTTGGAAGTGAGCTTACCAAATATTTTAACCTACATTTATTCTGGGATTTATTTTTATTGTTTTTAGTGCTACCAAAATGGCTTCCGAAGAAATAGATCCACGACCTCAAAAATATTGACTATCCGTTGAATACTTGAAGGCGTGCGGGCAAAAAAACCTACAGGCGACAATACTATTTGTCGGCTTTACCAAGGCATTTGATTCCATTCACAGAGGGAAGATGGAACAAATCCTACTAGCATACAACATACCAAAAAAGACCGTCGCAGCAATAACGATTCTCTATAGAAACACCAAAGTGAAAGTACGTTCACCGAATGGAGACTCAAATACTTCGACATTGTAGCAGGAGTACTGCAAGGGGACACACTAGCCCCATACCTCTTTATCATCTGTCTAGACTACGTGCTTAGAACATCGATTGATAAAATCAAAGAAAACAGCTTCGAGCTGACAAAGAAAAGAAGCAGAATGTACTCCGCAAAAGCAATTACCGACGCCGACTACGCCGACGACATAGCGGTTCTGGCAAATACACCCAACCAAGCCGAAACACTACTGCATAGTTTGGAACGAGCCGCCGCTGGCATTGGCCTTCATATCAATGCACACAAAACGAAATACATATGCTTTAATCAAACAGGCGACATTTCCACACTTGACGGAACCTCTCTGAAACTAGTTCACCTACCTAGGAAGCAGTGTCTCATCAACCGAAAAAGACATCGACACGCGGATAAAGGCATGGACAACTATCGATAAGCTATCTATCATATGAAAGTCAGACCTGACCGATAAAATGAAACGCAGTTTCTTCCAAGCAACGGTCGTTTCGATACTGCTATATGGATGCACTTCTTGGACGCTCACAAAACGGCTGGAGAAAAAGCTAGATGCCAATTATTCTAGAATGCTGCAAGCAATATTGAACAAGTCTTGGAGGCAACAACCAACAAAGCACCAACTATACGGCCACCTACCTCCCATCACGAAAACAATCCAAGTTAGACGAGCCAGACATGCAGGACACAGCTGGAGAAGCAGGGACAAGATCATAAGTGATGTACTCCTATGGGCCCCACATATGGCTGAGCAAAAGCAGGACAGCCAACTCGAACATACATACACCAGTTCTGTGAGGATACGGGATGTAGCTCTGAAAACCTGCCAGATGCGAGGAACGATAGGGAGAAGTGGCGAGAGAGGGTCACATTATATCCGTGCTGGCGGCACGACATGATGATGATGATGATGATGATGATGATGATGGTATTTTTAAGTGATCAAGTTTGAAGATTGAATTGATTGAAGGGCTTGAAGGTTGAATTATGAATTCGTAGACAACTGCCCTTTTTAGATAGATTCATCTTTTGCATTGATCTTTGTTGAATCCTTTGATCTGTTGTCAGTTGGTATTTGTATCAGAGTGTTTGTAAAATAGTTAGCTTGATCCCTGGTAAAGCAGTTTTGCGTTAAATTTTTCTAACATTGTTCCCTGAAATATTCCCCGTCGGGTTTATTTAGTTTCAACCGAATGGGATTCTCTGTATTGTTACGTCCTGGGTTCTCGAGTAGGATTTCGAAGTAGTCACTGCTATATAAGTTAATCGAAAAAAGCCAAAAAAAAAAGATAAAAATAAAAACAAAACACCCTTTTTGCTTGTATCTATTTGTTCTGTTGTTTACATTAACTATGACAGACATTGTAAATTGAATATATTGACTGATTGATTGAATCTAACTCCAAGCCAGGCCGTTTAGGTTTCTTTTATCCTGAGAGGTTAGAATATCATTCATTCTACGTTTCGATTTATATTTTTGTATTGTTGTTTCTTTCGAGGATTTATTTTGCTCATGGTTCAATTGAAAATGAATATTTAAAAGAAGGCAGTGTTGTCAGCATGCGCGTGTTCGCGTACCAGAAGTTTTCTTGTATTTCTTGCAGACATGAATGGACTGGAATTGAACAGCTTTGTCCCTGGTCTACTCTACATCCATATTCCTTGATTGGAATCAGTGAAGACATCAGATAAGATTATAAAAGAAAAAAATAGGGCCAAGAGCTTTACTGACAGAATCCATCCTTATTTAATCCTTTATTTTGAACATCGTCGGTAAGAAATAATCACCTTTCTTCTCTTGTAATATGTAACTTTTATAATTATTTGATATTTTGTAATATTACTTTACTGTTAATAAGTAAATAAAAAAGTAAAAATACAAAATAAAATACTAACAAATTTTTTAGTGGATGGAAAACTACTAAATCACCTAGAGCAGTACTTTGTAAAAAAGATTGATTTTTTAAATTCTGAATTTTGCTAAAAGATATGAAGATAGTGGAAATAAATGTTCTATAAAGTTAATGTCAGAGAAATGGCTTTTATTTACTTTTAATAGACCAATTGGACTTAGTATACCAACAATTTTTAGTGATATAATTTAGATATTTACTTATCTCGGCTATGTCTGATTCTGTGTGACAAGTACGATTTCCACAAGAATGTAATTACAATATTTTGCTGGAAGAAAGGGGAAAAGAAAATAAGTTCTGAAAAAAAATACAAAGTAATTTTTGTTTATATAATTAAGTATACGGCTCATAATAGTTTTCCTATATTTTAGGTACATTTTTAGAGATCAAGGCTGAACTTACATGACTCTCATATATATATATATATATATATATATATCAGCATTTGGTTACTCCAAGAGGAGCAAGTTTTCCACTTGGCATAATCAGCAACTGCTCTCTCCTCTTATAAGTCGGTGCTTTTTAAAAAAAATTGTCGTTTGATAATTTCGGATTAGGCTATATAGTCTTTAATACTCCATATGCAACAAGCCAGCATAATACAATGGTATATTTTCTATTTGAAAGGTTGGTTTAATGATTTTGGAATATTTTGCATTTCAACTTCGAGACTGATGTATACACTTTCACAATCATCTTCACTGTCTTCATTATTACTCATTAGAGTATTGTAAATCCCATCTTTATGCCAAGCAGTTGGCCCCACATGGGTAAGATTCTGTGATACTTGAGTTATGTCCAGATTGCCAATTCATAAAAATAGATGTATGTCATCAATATTAGTGTAGAGACGACTATTTATCACCATTTATAAAACTTTCTATCACTCTTAAAATCTTCAACTGAAAAAAAGGAAGAGTTGAGCCTCGAAAAAAATGTCAACTAACTAAAGTTACTGCATAATGCATTATGATTCCCGAGCTGATGTAGTTCGCTTGATGGCTGAGCAGTACGATACTAAGTCTAACGTTAGGTTGGGCGGGTTTCGATCCCAGCTTCAAGCGTCCTACGTGTCTAGCCACACAGAAGAGTTGTGATACAACGAAACGGTTTGTCTGTGAATGACAATATATATATATATATATATATATATATATATGTGTGTGTGTGTGTGTGTGTGTGTGTGCACGTGTGAATACATAATTATATATATATATATATATATATATATTACATGAAGTCAAAAGAAAATAATTCATTATATTGGTATCATTATAAATTTATTTCAGGTTTTTTAAGTCCTGGCGGCAACACCCCACATGACACCAACTGTAAGGCCACCTGCCTCCTATCACGAAAACTACTCAAGTTAGAGGAACCAGACATGCAGGACACTGCTGGAGAAGCAGGGACGAACTCATAAGAGATGTACTCTTATGGACCCCCACACAAGGCCGTGCAAATGCAGGACGACCAGCACGAACATACATTCAGCAGCTATGTGAGGATACGGCATGTTGTCCTGAAGACCTACCTAGGGCGATGAATGATAAGGAAGAGGGGCGGGAGAGGGTCAGGGATATCTGTGCTACCAGCGCGACATGATGATGATGATGATAAAGATCATCTTCAGATGAAATATTTAAAATTACGATTATATGTTATTATATTACTTCTAGCGAAAATGGAATTTGAAAAAACTGAATCAATGGAACACACTCAGTGTCCGATTGCCCATACAAAGCAATAAGAGAATATAAAGCAATGCAAGATAAAATACATTGGAAAGTATTTAAATAATATGCAATATTGGATTGTAAAACATATATCAGAACCAATAACAAAAGCAAAAGTAAGTAATATTCTCTAGAAATTTGCAATCTAACCGATTGAAAAATAAAGAGCAATAGACCAGATAGAGGGATTAAAGTCTATATGAGAAAATATGCCATGTAATTGATGTGGTATTGCCAACATATAATAACATATCAGTCAAAGAATATAAACAAATAAGCAAATACCAAAATCTAGAAATAGAAATCGAGAAAATTTGACACCATAACAACCACCACCATGACATTAATTGTGACTGTCCTGAGTATGAACATAAAAGAGACATATTAACATATTAACAGGAAACCAAGCTATACCAGTCTATATAAGATGCAAAAAATGCATTTTGCAGAAATGCTCATCTCCTAATGAGAGCACTATCGATGCTAATGAAAAATTATCACACAAAACAGGCAGTAACAAATGTAAATACATAGAATGCATATCACTGTTACCTTCCCATACTCTTGATCTTGATGTAAAAGATTGTATGCAAGCGAAAATAAAACGGAAAACTAAATAATAAAGGGCGACATCAAACTGCCATAAATGAAAAATAATTGGAAGCCCTTCAACAGGCAGTGAGGATATGCAGTTAGAATATAGGGATGGAATTTGGCAAAGAAAATGTACCATGTTAATAATGAGAATCTGAAAATGACACATGACAGAAAGAATAGAGCTACTTAATCAAGAAAAAAACACAACGTTTGAATAGAAGGAAACTCACAAGTACATGGGAACATTAGAAGCGGACACCATCAAACAAGCGGAAAGGAAAGAAAAAAAAATTAAAAACATGTATATCAGGAGAACACGGAAACTAATGCAAACCAAACTATAGAGTAGAAACCACATCAAAGGGATAAACCCCTGGGATGTCCCCCTTGAAAGATTTGCAGGACCATTCATGAAGTGGACGAGGAAAGAACTTTGACGCATGAACCGAATAACAAGAAAATGAATGACAATGGAAAAAGCATAACATCTCAGTGATGATATAGACAGTCTATATACGTAAAAAAAAAAGAAGGAGGAAGAGACTTGCCAACATTAAAGATATTTTCGATAAATCAATAAGACGGCTCGAAGAGAACATGAAAAAGTAAAAAAAAAAAGTTTATTACCGTGACCGGAAACAACACAAATAACACAAGGATCAATGTTGATATTCTTAGCATCTAACTAACGAAATCACACACGAGAAAACTTGGAAATTGTTAAGAAGGGCAACCCTGAAGAGAGAAACTGAATCTCTTCTAATTGCAGCACAAAAAAAAAAAAAAACACACGCCATAAGTACAAGCTACGTTAAAGTAAGTGTTATATTTTGACCTTCGACCTGGCCCAAAAATACTATTCCAAGGTGATACACCGGAAGGAAGTGACACATTCCAATGGCCAGTAATCGAAAGAGATCGCGTGGGCGGATTAAGGCTTATGATATGGGACAAGGTGAAGGTCCCATTGTGTCACTACAATAATGCACCGGAAGAGAGTAACCTCTGAACTGCATGACAGTTTTTTCCGCTTGATGACGATTAAACATTCGATTTCAAAGATCCAGTGGGCGATCGTGTGGGCGTTGAATTATTATATAATTGAGTTGAGTTAGGTGCCAAAGCAGTTGCCAGTAGAATTCCAGAGAGTTAGAGACGAGATGTGGTAGGGAAAGGCACACCCGACCGAGGGGTCCCTCGGAACCCCCCGATGGAGTGGACCCCAACATAAGGAGAACAAGGAAGACACAACGTGACGGTCATAACAGTGGGGTCAAAATATGAAGTTTATGTTCGGTCTCCAGCACCCTCTCACATGCAAACCTTGAACAACCCTTTCAAACCTTACAAATAAAGTGAGAGGTTAATATAATTGTAAAGAAGTCTTCCTTCGTCCTTTACTCTTGCATCGCTTATTACCGCGTCTGTTATCATTGCGTCGGTATGTATCCAGCATATATATGTATATTTCTTCATGCATCAGAAGATGACAATACAACATATATTAATTTGGTGCTTGTGCTAGCTGAGTTCTTCAAGGATTCATAACGAACCTGGTTACCGTAAGCGACAGTTTTAAGCATCACAGCACGACATCAACGAGGAGGGACAAAGAAAAATGCTGGCATTGAAAGAAGTAAAAAGAAATAAAAACAAGAACAAACCATCAACTATAAGAGGAACAGGCCGGCGCGGAAAGAACAGAAAGAAAAGAAAACAATGCAACGTGCTGGAAGAAAAGATGAAAAAAAAAGAAAAAAAAAATTTGTAAGTTAATTGCTGCATTCTTATAATTCTATCTCTCTGTTGATTAATTTGGGTATGATAGTGAGAGTTTAGTTTTAATGAAAAGGGCCTTGCTTGAACGATAAAATTGGAAATAATTTTAAAAAAAATGTGTGGTCCCTAGATAAAAATTGAAATTACTGCTGTGTAATATTGTATCGAAGTGAGGGAGGAAAAGAAGGGAAAACAAAAGATGACTAGGAGACAGTTGATGTCCGTTTTTTGATAGACAGCTCATCGTAAAGAATAAATTTTATCAATGGGAATTTTATCGTAAATAGGTCTTTGTAAGAAAAAAAAATTCGTTGTAGCTTTTCATTGGTCCAGACAGGTGATGATTGAAAATTATAATTTCAGTCCAAGATCTGGAATCCCGCATATCTGTAGTTAAGACCTTTTGGCTCAGGTTTTCATGTTTGGAACTTGTGGATTGGAAATGAGAATTTTAATCCGAGAAATGGAATCTTGGGAGCAGCGATGGAGTTGTCCAAGAATTTCGCACATTGGTGGTTTGGTTTGAATAATGCGCATATAATTTTTTGATATTTATGAAGTTGGGAGAATCGATATTTTCGGCGCTGGTAGAATCAGGCCGGTTGTTTTGCTGTGGAAATTGTTGATATCAATTATTGAAGACATAGGTATTGTCTTGAAAACGGTCTTGCCGTGGAGGCAGAGTAACTAAGAGACAGATGTTTTTTTGTGTCTGACGAGGCAGACAGGTATTTTGTGAGTTCCTCCTGGAGTGAAGCTTTGAGATTGTTATTGGGGAGGATATTTTGAAACAGGGTTTTGGATGTAATTAAGAGATGCGCAGAATTTTGACGGAACCAAGTGTGGCGAAGATTCGCAGATTCGGAAATATTTTGAATTGGGAAATGTTGGCAGAATTTATAAAAGTTTGGGTTGTTTAGAAAAAAAAACCGGGATATTTTGTGCAAAGAAAAAAAAAAGAAGTAGAATGCTCGTAAGCTATTGAGAAAGTTGTATTATAAATCAGGCTTAATTTATGGAACTATAGACTGAAATTGAATAAACTGGGAAGCGAACCTATAGTTATCGTATTAAGGTAAAGACAGAGAGGTAGATATAAGGTTGAAAAAAAGGGACATTGAATGAGCAATTTATTATGAAAAAAAAATGAAAACAAAAAAATGAAAACAAAAACAAAAACGTACAGGACAATAGAAAAAAGACGGAAAGAAAAAAGAAAGAAAGAGAAGAAACTTGAACATCGTTGAACACAGCATATGAAATAAAAAAAAAAAAAAAGAACAGTCATTTTTAGTAAAATAGACAGTACATCAGTACATAGATTGAAAAAAAAGAAGAAAAGAAAACTGAACATTTTTGAACTGTGATTGTAACATTGTTTTGACTTGTTGTAAAGTGAAACTTTTTGAGTTTGTTTGATTTTAAAGGCGACATTAGAAAATTGTTTTTTTTTCCTGTTTCATATTATGAAGTTTGATGAAAACCATTAACAGAGGATTTTATTCTAGGTTTAATGATATTTAAAATTATATTGATTCTATTTTTTTTTTTTTTTTAGAATTTGGGGTTTTCGTCGAATAGGAAATATTTTTTCGGGGGGTTCTGTTTTTGAGGAAATCGTGGGCTGACGTGAGAGTAGGACAGACATTCATTCAAGTGGATTTACAGATTGTTGAAAGCAATTCTATCGAAGAATTCGCCGATCCATGAAGCTGTTGAGGGCCTATTTGGCTTCTATTTTTTTTAGTTGGAGTTCCGAGGATGGAATAAAAGAAAAAAGGCGTGGCTTACTCCAAGATTTTTTGGATGATGTCTATGTCTTTCAGTCACGATGATGTTTTGGATTCGTGTGTGATTTGGCAAAGTGAAACGAATCTGGGAAAGGCGAGGTGCCTATATATTGGTAGCCACGAGGGTTCCTGATTAAATTGAAAAGAAACCCGGCGCGGGTTTGATCAGGTAAAACATGTTTCCTCAGGGGCTTGCTAACCAATGTGCATGGAAACAGAAACTTAACGAAAAAAAAATGGGTAACACATTGCTAATTAGTATTTTGCGTGGACTATTTTAGGTGGTTTATAGCATGCGTGCCAGATTGTGATACATTCGGATATATTGTGATACTTTGTTTTGGACCATGATTTTTGTGGATTTTGTGGAATGCTTTGAGCCTTGAAGATATTGTGTTTTAGTTTATGAAATTCTCCGGTTACTCCAGGTAGGAACCTGTTGAGCAAAGAACTGGAGTGTGGTCATGAGGAATCCAGGCGAAATGTATTGCTGGAATGACCAGGGTCTCTAAGTTTGTGATCAGGATCTAGGGCCAGAGTATGGTCCTGTTAGGGTTTTGAAATTTTTTCAAGGAATTATGGAGGGCCCGTTGTGTTGAGAGGATAAAAGATGCATCCGTATTGTACCTTGATGCACACATGTCAAGATGGCCAACCACGCAAATATAGTAAAACAAAATTTAGATAATTAGCCGGGCAAGTGTTACAAAGAGAGAAGGTCGCCTCCTAAGTAAGATTTTCTTTGCTGTGGTTCAAGTGATTCTTTTTTTTATGTTTCAGCCATTATTGTCCATTGTAAATTTTTCTGTAAAATATGTGTGAGGTTGGTGGAGACGAACGTGAAGAAAATTCCACATGTGGAATTTTGAAAAATAATTAACGGATGATTGTTATATTTTGACCTTCGACCCGGCCCAAAAATACTATTCCAAGGTGATACACCGGAAGGAAGTGACACATTCCAATGGCCAGTAATCGAAAGAGATCGCGTGGGTGGATTAAGGCTTATGATATGGGACAAGGTGAAGGTCCCATTGTGCCACTACAGTGATTCACCGGAAGAGAGTAACCTCTGAACTGCATGACAGTTATTTCCGCTTGATGACGATTAAACATTCGATTTCAAAGATCCAGTGGGCGATCGTGTGGGCGTTGAATTATTATATAATTGAGTTGAGTTGGGTGCCAAAGCAGTTGCCAGTAGAATTCCAGAGAGTTAGAGACGAGATGTGGTAGGGAAAGGCACAACCGACCGAGGGGTCCCTCGGAACCCCCCCGATGGAGTGGACCCCAACATCAGGAGAACAAGAAAGACACAACGTGACAGTCATAACAGTGGGGTCAAAATATGAAGTTTATGTTCGGTCTCCAGCACCCTCTCACATGCAAACCTTGAACAACCCTTTCAAGCCTTGCAAATAAAGTGAGAGGTAAATATAATTGTAAAGAAGTCTTCCTGCGTCCTTTACTCTTGCGTCGTTTATTACCGCGTCTGTTATCATTGCGTCGGTATGTATCCAGCATATATATGTATATTTCTGCATGAATCAGAAGATGACAACATAACATAAGCAATAGATAAGACACAACAAAATATCAAGTGTAGGTTGTAATAGAGACGAAATACTCAATCATATCATAAGCAAATGCAGCAAGTTTGCGCAAAAATGTGTATAAGTCTAGACACAACCCGTTTGGAGAAGGTGATCTCTTGGGAAATGTGCAAGAAACTGAAATTTGTCCATACTACCGAATGGTGTAGGGACAAATTAGAATCCGTCCAGGAAAATGAGACGCACAAAATTATCAGGGGGGGTAATATAGTGACTGATCCCTTGATCTCGGCCAGAAGTTTACTATGATAGTTTACAAAAAAGTGGACTATGCCGCCCCAGCAGACCCCAGAGTAAGATTAAAAGAAATGAAAAGAGACAAATATCAACACCTTGCCAGAGAACTAAAAAATATATGGAATATGAAGATGATGGTGATGCCAATTATAATTGGTGCACTTGGAACAATTCCCAAATATCGATAAAGGGACTTGAAGACTGAAAGGATAAGTAGAGAACATCCAAATTAAGGCCAGAATACTGAGAAGAATCCTGGAAACTTGAAGAGACTTTCTGTTACTCAAAGTCCAGTGAGTAAACATCAGCTTACGCTGGTGTGAAAAACTCTCAAAAGAATAAAATAAATAATTATATGTGAACAAAATAACTTTCAGCAATTAAATGGAAATTAAGGATAAAAAAAGAAATAGATGAACACAGAAGAGAAATATCCATACTTGATTAAATGAGTAATGTGACAAATGAAAACTAGAAAAGCAAGAAAGATTAAAAGATGAGATGACATCAATTGATAAGACCCCAAAATTAAAAGAAAACTGAAGCAAAAGATCCAGCTAAAAGCCTAGCGTATTCAAAGATATGAAAAGCAAACACAATTTTTTTCGAGACAACAAAATATCTCAAGACGACCTAAATAATTCTATCAAAAAATAGTTTCCAAGTTATTGTCATTCTGTTGTTCATCATGTTGTCAATATCATTTTTCATGGCTGTTATTAATCCTCCTCCGTGTTTTTCAATGAAGTCCTCTAGTCGTTGTATCGATGCGTCAACACCGTCTTCAATGCTGGCAAGTCCTCTTCCTCCCTCATTTCTTGATACATTTAGTCTGTCAATATCATCTTTGGGATGTAATGTCTTGTACATTACTTTCATTTGATAAGGTTTCTGCTTGATAGTTTTATCTCGAGTAGCATTCTAGTTCTTCTGAGATATTCTTTTTTAATTTTGACTTTCATTTCCACTTGATGGTGTCATTCTTAAAGATGTCCAAATATCTGTATGTTTCCTTTTCCCCGAGCTTTCTAATCTTCTCTTAATTTGGTAGTATCATTCCTTCAGTCACCTGTCGTTTGCCACTTTTCATTTGTAGCCTTGCACATTTTTCTATACCAAATTACATTCCTATGTCCTGACTGTAAATTATAACTGCATATATTAGAGTTTCCAGTTATTTTTCATTTTTTTGCAAATAGTTTGATGTCATCCATGTACATTAGATGATTGATCTTTTCTTGCGATCTAGAAAGTTTTTATCCGGCTGTGCATTTTCTGAGTAAGTAGTTCAGTGGCATCATGGCAGTTATAAATAGTAATGGTCATAGTGTATCTCCCTGAAATACACCTCTTTGGATCTTTGTTTCAGCTAAGCTTCTTCCTCTTGCTATCAATTCCTCCCTCCAGGTTTTCATTATTTTCTCGATAAAGTTTATGACTTCATGTGATATTTTGTACATTTAAGGCAGTTTATTATCCAGCTTTGCGGAACTATATCATATGCCTTTTTATAATTAATCCAGGCTGTAAGTAGATTTTTCCGTCTGGTCTTGCTCTCATTTAGAATGTGTTGATCTATTTAAAGTAACTCTGCCGTGCCTCTGTATCCTTTGCAACATCATTTTGCTCCCCAGGAAACAACCCATGGCTAGTTAGCGAATAGTAAATCTCTTCCGTTACTTGCGCTGTTAATATTTTATACATCATCGGTGGGCAGGTTAAGGGTCTGTAGTTGTCACGAGCGGTTCCTTTGCTTGGGTCTTTTTAGATTAATGTGGTGATTCCTTCGGTCATCCATTCAGGTACTTTTGCTCCTGGTAAGCATCTTTTCATTTCTAGTGCTAGTCTATCGTGAATGGAGGTAAATTTCTCAAAGCAGAAGCCATGTATTACATCATGGCCTAGCGTTTTCCAGTTTGATATTTTTTATTGTTGTTTTGCGTAAATCTATGTGTGTTTCCGCTTTCGGACCTTCTACGAGCCCATCTAATTCTTTAGTCATATTGTTTATCCATTTCACATCCTGGTTTTGTTTTTTTCTTCGTGCTTTTTGAAAGGATCCCAATGTTCTTACAAACTAATTTCGCCCCTGCATAGATTAGTTCATTTAATTCGGTTATATTATTCATTGATATGTAAAGTAGTACTTGATTTATTTTATTCGTTTCTATCTTAACTGTTCTCCATTCTATGTTTCTTAATGATGGTAGTCTTTTTACTACTCATGATTCTCTTAACATTTTCTAGATTTACCTTTTGTTCTTGTGATTGTGTTTCTTTAAAATAGCTTGGTTGTGTGGCGCTTCGATTTTCCGAAGATGGCAGTTAATTTCTGTTTGTTTTTGTTTGACAACTCTTGATGCGTCTGGTACTCTATTATTACCTTGTTGATTATTTATTTTCTAATATATTTCTAGTATTTCAAGGTCAGACAACCAACGTTTCTTTATTATTGTTCTAACTTGGTCGACAAATCTTTGGCTTATTGTCTGAAAACTAGCATATTTTTGCGAGATCACTATGATTCTTTTCCCACATCCTCTTTGTGAAAGATTGCTCCTAAAATATCAGTGTAGTGCAAGTTGATTGTCTTCCCTAGTCTATATTTTACGTTTAGGTCTCTGGTCGTTGTGGTTCCTTAGGTCGTCATTTGTGTACCTGAAAAAAGAGCAGTCAACATCCACAGGATTACGTTCGGGTCTCCCATGTTGGTTATCAGGAGAGCACCTGCCGATCATGACACCCGAGCCTGTTGCCTGGGTCCCACGTTGTGTAATTTTGTGATTCGACATTTTATTCATGGTTGGTATATTGTTGCTATAACAGACCCACGGGTTGTTTATTATCTGCGCACCTGACACAGATATGACCGAAAAACAGTCGTGGTGATTTTTCTAGAAAAAAAAAATTTAAAAGAATAAAATAAAAGATGAAATAAAAATTAAAAATAAAAACACTAACTTTAACTTGCTATTTTGTATCTTACTTCTCAAACTAAAACCCTGATCTAGTTTCAGGTTTTCCTGTATCACATTTATGTTTTTTCTACCTTATTTTTTGACTATTTCCAAAGAGGCTGGTCATATTTAACAGCATAACTTTCTGTTTGAATTGGAAGCGGTAACTACAAACCGCTTTAAGACTAACAGGTGCATATTTTTCATGTATTGTGAAAAGTAATGAGCCGATGAATTTAAACAAATCTTTCATGATTTCGAAATAGTTTATCTGAAAATAATTTGGGAAATTAAAACACTCTTCAATACAATAGTCCCCCAAAAGATTTTACAAGATATACAACATCAATGTTTTTTAAATTATAGACATTTTACTGAGCCAATTTCCTCCGAGCATCACGCTGAAAATTCGTTTTAGCTACCCTACTGGTTCGATATTATCATCATCATTATTATTATTTACTCATTAGAGTTTTTTACATAAGCGTTAGTTGATGATCTTTCACTGGAGTTTGAGTGACAGCAAGTCTCCTCAAGTCTCCAGGACTCTTCTCAGTAATTTGGTCGTTCTCAATAGTGCTGTAGTTTTGATTGTCTCCACTCGTCCACCATCTTCCAAGTTCTCCGGTCTCTTTAGTAATCCTTTAGTTACTGCACCAAAAGCACCAATTACAATTGGTATTATTGTCACCTGCATGTTCCACAGTTTTTTCGATTCCATAACAAGGTCAAGGTACTTATTCTTCTTTTCACATTCTTGCAGTTTTAGTCTGTGGTTAGCCTGGACAGCAAAGTCGACAATTTTTCAATTTCTCTTTTTTTTGTTGATTATTATTAGGTCTGGTCTTCTGTCTGAGATTAGGTGATCCGTGTGTATGTCAAAGTCCCATAGGAGTTTATGTGTGTTATTTTCTAGGACAGGTGATGGGTTGTGCATATATCATTTGTTGGTATGGTCAAATTTAAATTTCTTGCACATCTCCCCGTGGATAACCTTACCGACCCAGTCGTGTCTTGTATAATATTCCTTCTGCGCTAATTAGCTGCATTTGCTTATAATGTGATTGATTGTTTCATCTCTGTTACCGCATAGTCTATATTTGCTATTTTGTTGCATCTTATCTATTCTCTCTTTGATATGATTGGTTCTGACGGCGTTGTTTTGAGCTGATATTAGGAGAGATTCTGTTTATCTCTTAGTTTCCTTTTTTTAGCCATGTCCAGGTTTTGTCGTGAGAGATGTTGTTTATTAGTCGTTTAAAACGCCCATAGAGTCGTTTTCCTTCCCATTTTTGTTTCCTCGTTATTGTCATTCTGTTGTCCATCGTGTTATCAGTATCGTTTCTGATGACTATAATCAGTCCTCTTTCGTGTTTTTCTATGTAATCTTCGAGTCGTTGTATCGATGCGTCAACGTTGTCTTCAATGCTGGCAAGTCCTCTTCCTCCCTCTTTGCTTGATACATATCGTCTGGCAACATCGCCTTATGCATTGTCATTAGTTTTGTAGTTCTTTGGTCCATTTGTTTAAGTTCATTTTTGGTCCACTTGAGAAAGGGTCCGGAATATCTAATGGGTGGTATAGCCCAGGTATTTATTCCTTTGATAAGGTTTCGGCTAGAGAGTTTTGTCTCGAGTAGTTTTCTAGTTCTCCAGAGATATTCTTTTTGAATTTTGTCTTTCATTTCCGCTTGTTTAATGGTGTCAGCTTCCAAGATGCCCAAGTATTTGAAGGTGTTGTTTTCTTTGAGCGTTCTAATCTTTTCTGGATTTGGTAGTTCCATTCCGTCAGTTAGATGTCGTTGGCCACTTTTCATTACAAGCATGGCAAATATTTCTATGCCAAATTCCATTCCTATTTCTTGCCTGTATATTCTAACTGCGTGTAATAGAGTTTCCAGTTCTTTTATTATTATTATTATTATTATTATTATTATTATTATTATTATTATTATTATTATTATTATTTTCGCTCTCCTTATTATCCTTATGAATATCAGTTTTGTGATTCTTGCAAATCTGGAGTGTTCTTTATTGCTTAATATATAACCAGGTTATTCACTCGTTTTGTATCTACGTACTTATGAACATGGCATTAGATTAACTGGCAGATGATATAAACATTGATAATAATATCTAAAAAACGAATTTCTGGTACATGAACGTAGGTTTTAAATTAATTCATCCTTAGGTAATCCGAAAGAACATGTCAGCAAACGGCATTGTAAATGAGCAAATGTCGATATAAATAAAAGCCTAAGAATGTCAGAGAGAGAGAGAGAGAGAGAGAGAGAGAGAGAGAGAGAGAGAGAGAGAGAGAGAGAGAGAGTTTCGAATATGACAGAACTCAAAAAAATTGGAATATGGCTGTCAAACGGAATCACTCGAACGAAAAATATTTAAAAATTTGATCAAGCGTCCCAAGTGTTTGAAAGACCTGCTGTCTATCTCTCCAATTCCCAATAAGACAATTATTAACGGTCCTTTTTGTTAAGAAGGTGGTTTTGTTGTTAATTTAATTATCTCCACCTGACAACCACCTCACTAAACCATGTTTTCTTCTGGACAATTCATCAGGTTGAAGCCGCTCACTCCAGTTTGAATGGAGGAGGAAATAAAAATTTAACGACCCTTCAAGTAAACCAGATATTGAATTGTCAAGTTAAGACACCAGCGCAAATACTGACGTTGATATTATATAATATTTCCTATATGAATCATAACAGTCATTACAGAGATTCAGAATTTGGCAATTTATAAATTCATGCCGCTCTATTTCATAGGGGTCGTCATAGAATGCAAATTTGAACATAAACTTCAATGTACGCTACGGAAGGTCTGGTACACTTTCATGTACATATACCAAACATTTTATATATGAGGGTTGGTTGAAAAGTTCATTGGTTGAAAAATTCAGAGGCTGAAAAGTTCAGAGGTTGAAAATTGTATTCTATCATATCGTATCTGCTTTTTTGAACAAGCACTACAAAACCAAGGAGGACTATTTTTAAAGATAAATTTCATTCGTTTACATTTCATGAGAGTATTAATGTCAACCTTTGGACTTTTCTGGTGACTTTCTGAATATACATACATACATACATACATACATATATATATATATATATATATATATATATATATATATATATATATATTATCTCAGCCACGCGCGTCTGCTTTATTTCTAAAAGTTTCATGTATTTGAAAGACAAATTATTTCAGTATTTAAAGATTTTCCTTTGTATGTCATATTTCTAAGGATTCACGTAGCTTATCGTACTAACCTGTGACTTTTCTGTGGATTTTCAGATTATATTAGTAATAAGTAATTCATTTTGTATGAATCATTTCGTGTCTGTGTAATTTGGTCGTGAAAAAAAGCTATTCTGAAAAACGTATAAATATTTACATATTATTGTCTATTGTTTGTTTTATTCTTTATTCATTCTAGATATACTTATTTAAACATCAATCAACAATTGTAGAAAATTTAGCAGTACAAAATGTATGTATGTATTTTTAAAATCGACAATTGCATTCCTACATTACATACGTTTTATATATATATATATATATATATATATATATATATATATATATATATAAGCACACACACACACACACACATATATATATATATATATATATATATATATATATGTGTGTTCGGTGTAAGATTTGATGATATCAATAATGATGGATGGGTTCATTATAGATTCTTCTATTTAAAAATAAAAAAATAGATTGGTTCATTTTTTTCCATTTTTAAAGAAACATGTTTTTATGCATGTTAGGCTTTTAATAATCTTGTAGGCGACTTTCACTTTGATGCAATCATACCCGAGTGTTAACATCATAAGTTTTTTTTCATCTGCTATGAATCCTTCTTGAAAAAAATACAATTCTTATCAAATCCACAATTAGAATAAATTGTTAATTTTTATGCTTTTCATGATATATCTATATATTCTGCACTAAAATCTGGAGAAAATATAGTTTGGTTTCGTTTGGTTTTATGTCATATCAACAATTGTGGGTTATTCAATGCCAAAATTTCTATATACATATATATCCAATGTGTATGATTTGTTTTAGTTAGGTTTTATTGCATGTCAACCATTTGTCGGTTATCTAATGCCAAATCCTCTTTATGCATATATATTGAATATTTATGATTTGGTTTGGTTGGATTTTATGGTATATCAACCATTGTCGGTTATCTAATGCCAAACTCTTTTCATGCATATGACTTATAAACACATTTTCTTGATAAAAGTTTTAAACGAGCCTAAGCTCATTCTTTGCTCACAGGAAAATGGTTTCAAGTATTTCTATCTTACGCAAATAATTCTATTTACTATTAAACAGCTGTGTGCAACTATATATATATATATATATATATATATATATATATATATATATATGATTTGTAAGTGAACTCTTTGTAAGTAATTTCTATTTTTAACGAGTTATAACTAATTTGGTTGTACGTTATTATTGCTATTGTTTCTACACAATTAAATATTTTCAATAATTACTATCTAGCACTCATAATTCTATTCAATATTGATTATTTGTTTGCAGACAGTGAAGTGGTAATAAGCAATTCCACCCAACATTAATTCTATTCAATACTATTTATTCGAATGGTTCTTAGTATTGTTATGTAATACCAACAATCCAATTGAGACACACATTTAATGAGTTTCAATCTTTCTATTTAACATTAGTTATTATATTCCACATTACTCATTCATTAGCACATAGTAAAATGATTCCAAGTATTGTTATGTATCAGTAATAATCAAACTAAACATCAGTCATTTGTTAACACACAGTTAAATGATCAAATAGTTCCATTTGTTAAAATTGAATTCAGCATAAGTTATTAGTTTTCACACAGTTTATATGTCAAAGAGTTCTATTTGTCCCATAGATAGGAACCTATCAGGTGATACCAATTCTGGTCAGAGTAGTAATGGCAAAGAAATTTCCCAAAGGTCTAAAACTGAAGCCTTACCATCAGATAGATTAAATTTATATTCATGACACTCCTTGTGTGAGTGTGTGGGGAGTCTTACTCTACAGGAGGAATGCAGTTAGTGTATACAACAGACCTGGTCAACTGGGCTAGGTAATCTGGATTCCTTGTTTCTTTTCCAATCTCCAAAGGAAGTTGTCTTGAGTTAGAAAACTGACACAATTCGCTCTTATCAGATCAATATTATTGACGGCCTAAAGAACCATCATCTTTCAGGTAAAATTCTTTCACATAATTCAATATTTTCTTCTTATCAACATTAGTGATTATTGATTTCTATTCTAAACAAATGAGAAGATTTTTTCTGCTTCATTTTATTCATTTCAATATTTTAGCTCTATCCTCACATAACATTCAGGCACTTATCGACTTGGCAAAGACTTCTAGAGTTAAAAAAATAATTTTAATTATTTTTTCGTTAACTACTCTCTATTTCTATTTAGAACTTTCAATGTGCATCTTGGTTTTTGACAAAGCTTTTTTATATACATTTTATGATTATATCATTTACATATCGATAAGACTAGCAAAACTTCTAAAATGCTTTTGAGATCTATTCCACATCATCACCCACGAAGACAGCATGGATTCCCAAGATTCTCTCTGTTCATCCGACCCTACTGGTCATCCCGCTCGACCGATTGATGAATGGAAGTTTTTGCTTGTCAGCTCACACTGGTATGCCCAGTTGAAGAAATCCATATAAGAACGCCGCTTATGATTTCGTTCTAACCTCTTCAGCAGTGATCAGCATGTCTTGCTCATCTTATGACACATGAGATGGGAGGTAAGTGACCATACAGCTGCTGTTTTGGTGCACGTCATCCTTGCGTTCTTTCCATTTAACTTCTTTTCTAATCGTGTTGTTATTCTTAATGGTGCATCCCTTCTGTTGTACTGACACGGCTACAGCTTTGAAGAATCCCCACTTTATTTTAACAGAGAGATCAGATTTCCATATTATCGATAACTTGTCAATAGTAGTTTTTGCCTTTCTTATGTGTATGCTGACAGTACTTTCAGTTGATGTGATATTACTGAGGTAGGCTTGCAACTTAATGCGGACATAAACATTGTCTTATCTGAGTTCATGACAGCTTTAGGCTATGCAGAAGAGATTCGATATGAGCTGGTGTATTTTCATGAAACTCTAGATCATCTGCATACTCTGCATCTATAATAGTTTATACTGGGTATCCTCTGTTAATTTAGTTCTTTAGTTATTTTCATTTGAATAGACCCAGATCTTGAGAATGAATTAATAAAACCATTTGAACTGATATGCATATTCATTGACTAGATAATGAATATGAAAATGATTATTGTCAATTAAAGAAATTACGTGAATGCACTTAGCAAATAGGTGCGACAATCATGAAAAAATCACCTAAAATTTGCCAAGAAGCATAAAGAGTGGAACCTAGAAATGATCAATGGAATGAAACACCAAGCTTTTACATTTTTGGTCAGATGGACTGATGTAAATTAGGCAAACATTTACCAATACCCTATTGGGTAAACATTAAACACAGTCGAGGGAGTTTCACAGGTTGGAGTTTGTATGTCCCCTCCCCAAATGCCAATTTTTTATGTTGAATTAATTGAATTATAAGTAAGTTGGTCGCATACTCTCTTTTCAATAGCTACTACACCGAGGTGTTGTAAAGGGCGCTACCCCTTTTTCTGGAATACTCTACTTACCCTTGATCTGTAACTTATAATGCTGTTTATTAAGTGTTACATCTCCCGGGTTATTGGCGAATACTCTATCTATTGTAGCAATGAGCTGGATCAATTGATTTATAGAAAAATAAAATAGCAGCCTCTCCATCACCAGTGAACCTGGTGAACAAAAACGAAAGGTCAACCGCGAGAAATCTCACGGTATTTGCGAGAAATGGTCACACGAGAATTGGGGATTTCCAAAAGGGTCACTCAGTCAGTCAGTAACCGGTTGAGGACTAGTAAGGATCTTAGATTTCCGAGCTAGTGAAACTGCAACCTTTATTGTGAGTGGTGTACGATTTATGAAATAATTCAATCTTTGGTTTGGTTTCATTTCTTTTGCTTTATAATATGTCAATATTTGTGGGTTATTTTTTGCCAAAGTCATCCATGTAGAAGTTCATTGGAGTAACTATTTCCTTCAAAGCAGGTGGGATAAGGGGTTTCATATCTTTTCTTGGAGTTTTTGTCCGAAAGTAAACAGTGGTGTAACTGGAGTTCGAACTCGTTTACTGTAAAGTCACTGCCCAACAACTTTGCTACGTTGCCCCTGCGACACCTTCAAATAAGATCTTTCCTTCATCAACCGAAAATTTCTACTTTGTATCTACCTGTTTTTTAAGCCCGGACCAAAGGGAGGCTGGAACTGACTAATCGATTGAGTGGTATTTTTCTAGGATGACGTGCCTGAATTTTTCCTTTATCCTTTCACGTGAAGTCGTTGTCTTCTGTTTATTTCGTTTTCGTCACAACCCAGGATAGCAACGAATGATTGTAAATCTTATGAAGAAATATTGGGTAAAATTATATTTGTATATATCCCAAATCTGAAGTATGGCAAATTTTATATTGAAGATACAAGGGTTCCGAAAGGAATGTCTTATTGTCAGACTCATGGACTCAAAGACACGGGACAATAACCCGAAAGATGCAAGAACTTTCGACAGAATTGTAGAATTCTGTAAAGAAATTCTATTTGAAGAAATGAAGAATCCTAATGTATAGATATCCTGTGAATTACACCTACAAATGCCAGTCATCCTTCAATGATTTCGCTTTTGTCTTTTCATTTGCTCCTTTTTATATGTGGGTAAATGTTATTTAACGAAAGATGGTGGTGATTTTTTTGTGTCTTTAAATGATTTATTGACGAATAGAGAGAAAAACTAGGTCAAGCAATACTTAATTTCTCTTTATGTCTGTTTGTCTGTCTTGTTTTTTGTTTTTTTTTTAACTTTCAATTCGATTTTCTACATTGATTCGATCCAATAATTAGCTTTAGAGTATAATGATCGATATCATCCTTTTGTCTTGATTTCATTGTGAAATATAAAAAAAAAAATCATTAATTCAATATTATTCCTCATCCCAAAGTTTACTTTGGAAGTGAAAAAAAAAAGCAAAGAAAATAAAAGCAAAAAAAAAAAAAAAAAAAATACTGCAAAGCATTAATCTTTTAAAATGAAAGAATCCTGCAGTGGCTACAAATTTTTCAGAGAGCTCTGTACAAATTCACAGAAAAAGCCACTCACATTAATGGGAAAACGACAGCTTTCTTAAAAAAAAGAAGGTATTTATTCAATAATATCAATCAGAGATTCTTAAAAGAAGTTTCAATCTAAGACGATGGATTTTTTACAAGACTTTGGAAGGGATTTCATAATCATGGATCATTATTGGTGAAAACCTAACTTAATGATAATTGAAAATGAAGGAAGATTTGAGGAGACTAAAAATTACAAAGCGAGAAAATGTCATTTGAGTTTGGGAGAAAAATTCATTTAAAAATACAAGAATTTTTATTATTCGAATTAAATATTTGTTGCATTTAGATCAGAAAGAATATTCTTTTTATTATATAAAATTTATTGCATCTGTTAACCTTTTTTGTGGTAGATATCCAACAAAGCTGCTTCTTAAATTTGCAGCAAATCTTTTAAAAAGCTTTTCACGAAAGCAAAATGACTTAGATGTGTTTATTAGGATTAGTTTTCAAGGAAAAGACTTGAAAGCAAGTCATGGTCTTATTTTGAGCCGTTTTATTTATATCAGATCAATTCATTTTTCAAGAAAATATGCATTTGATTAAATAACAGCCTGTGAGTATTGAGAGGGTATCTATCAGCACAAAAGATATGTATTTTCATATATTTACCGCGCGGCCATGAAGATTTAACAAGACTATAACAGGAACACATATCAGTTTTGCAACTAAAGAGCAATTTCTAATTTCAAAATTCCCAGATAAATCCATGTTAGTTGGTTAAAAATGAAGAGAACAGTAAAATTTGTGTATATGTAGATTAATAAGACTGTAGCCTAAAAAATGAAATAATTATTTGTTTAAAACAGCAAATATTTATTGCTTAAAATAAGTTCCTTCATTGCCAATGCTTCTGTTAATCCACTATTGCATTTCTATCTATCTATCTATCTATCTACACGCATGGACGCATATAAACTTAACTTGAGAAAGATATATATATATATATATATATATATATATATATATATATATATGTTTCTCAAGTTACGTATATATACATGCTTCTCAATTACGTACACAGAGACACACACATGCATATATATATATATATATATATATATATATATATATATATATATATATATATATATATATATATATATAAAACAATAATAAGGTAGAACCAGTGTTTAAAAACAATGCTGTCATTGGCACAGCCATAATTTTCTTGTTAAGACATCATTAATATTAACCAAAGGCGCTATTTGTTTTATATTTCTTTTATAGTGTTGTCGGAGACCTTAGTTCTTTTGCCGAATAGTGACATGCCTTGAATATATTTTGTTTTAACGAATGCGGAATTCTCTAATTTAAGTATAAATGAACGAACTTATTTACACACACACACACACACACACACACACACACACACACACACACACACATATATATATATATATATATTACATATATATATATATTACATATATATATACATATACATATATATATATATATATATATATTATGTTGAGTCATAAAGAATTTTTGTTTTTGTAAAATATCATTTATCCATGAATAAGTTAACAATGAATTAACGAGTAGTATATTTGCCATTATTTTGAATCACCGCTTATTGGTTTTTCACAAATAAAATTGAGTTGTATTCGTGCTCAAGAACGTTTTCAACAAACGTCTTAACCTGGTATTCTTGAAAATATATTTGTCACCCAGACAAAAGGTTCAGATCCTGGTGAATATCATGAATGAAGTAGAACAAAACAGCCTAAACATTTTTTTCTTACTGTATTCTTGCAGAATTTGGTTTTGGTTTATTTTTGTGAAGCAGAACGTTTCTCCGACTGACGAGTGCGTGACATTTTCTTAGAGGATTTTCATGCACTTGTTACAGCTGTTTAGAGTGTAAGTCTACTTTAAGGATCCGATTGTAGATTTAAAACTAAAAATGAATAATATCATGGTGATCTCACTATATACACAGCATGAAACTCTACCTTTGGAATAGGCTGTAGAGATTCACCCTAGTAAATCAAATACCTTATGCGTTAAACATTGTCATAAAAGACCCATTTTCGGTCACTTGTAATGGTATTCTTGAGAAACAGGTGATTTTTCTGTCTTGAAAGAAGACTCGTTGCTATGGATATGCATTTTTCCCAACTCGCTAAGAGTATGAAAAAGCTAAGACTTCAGCTTCCTATCTTTGCCAATCTTTTTCAAGTTGCGGTAAATATTGGAGTGGAATATGGTGAGGTCAAGAACTAATTTTCGAGTTCATTTGCGAGGATAGCATTCCTCCGATTTTCTTGAAGTATCTTAAACAAGTTCTGATGAGGGTTTGAGTGTAGATTCAACTCTCAATGACTGATCACCAAAATGATAATTCAAAAACAGGTTTTTTACTTGTTGTTCAGTAATGATACCTTTGACATTAATGCTAGACAATTTTTAGCTGCTTTTGTTGCATTTTTGTGATTTTTAGACTCACATAACGTTACATATTGAATATGCCCTTTCAGTGGCTCCATTTCAGGCACGTGATATCGTAGATTAAATTCTAATGATTTAGTTTGGTTTTATGGCATATCAATCTTTGTATGTTATATAATGACAAATCAATTTTTATACAAATGAACAGTTCTATTTCAAACAATTTAGTTTAGCATAAGTACACAGTTTAATTGTCAAAAACTTTTCTATTCCAAGCTATTCAGTTTAGTCAAACAGTTCTTATTCAAACAGCTCAGTTTAGTATAGGTATTGTTTTTTTTTCTGCACAAGGTTATTTGTCAAAACAGTTCTATTTCAAATAATTCAGTTTAGCATAAGTAAAGTTTCAATGTCAAAAATATTTCTATTTCAAGTAATTGAGTTTAGCATAAGTACATAGTTTAGTTCTATTAGATAGGACCCTATCAGGTACTACCACTCCGGGTTAGAGTGGATCTGTGAGCGCTGACAAAGAAGAGCTGCTCCGCATTTTCCAAAGCTCCAGCAATACTTGAAACTCACCTTCAGATCGTTTAGTGTCATATCCAAAGCACTCGTTAGGGAGTCTAACCCCACTGCAGAGATGCTGTCGGTGTATTCTGCAGCCTCCTCCCCACGACCAACAAGGCAATCAAGAATGCGAATATTTGAAAAACTTGTCTTTAAACTTGAGAAAATATTTGTTGTCTTCGATGGTAACAGGATATACGTAAAACGTCATTATAAAGTTAATGTCTGTGCTCTTGTATGTCACACACACAAAGATTTATATATATGTATATATTTATAAATATAAACAAGTTGGCCGACCGGAGTCAGGGGCGACCCGAATTTTCCCTTTTCAATAGCTACTACACCGAGGTATTGGGTAGGGCATTACTTCTTTCTCTGAATTGCTCCATTAGTCCTTGATCTGTACTCTTATAATGCTAAGTGTTAAGCAAGGAGGCAAAAAAGTAACCTTTTTTGAATCCTTGGTATGTTCTCGACCTGCGATGGAACCCCGGTCGCCCGAGGCATTGGTGAATACTCTAACCATTACGGTAACGTAATGTTTTGTGGATAAAGAAAATAGACTGAAGGGAGTTATCAATAAATTGTGTAAAATAAAGAAATAAAAAAACAAGAATCTAAATTTGAAGAAAACTATTAAAGGTTGTAATGAAATATTTTCGTGGTGCAAGAATGACATTCTGACATCACATTTCACGTGGTGCAAGAATGACATTCTGACATCACATTTCACGAATTCTAAGTGAGCTATGTTCTTTTTGCTGAATGTTGGTTACTCGTTTCAATTAACTATCAAAGCACTTTATTTGTATTTTGAAAACAATTTTGTAAACAAATATATTGATCAGAACATATAAAATAACGATATGAAAGCTCTATTTCAAAGGCTGAAATGAACATTAAATAAAACATTAATTTCAATGAAAATTGTCCGCATAATATTCAACACACGTCTTCCAAGCTTTTTCCTTTGAGGTAAATATGTTTGAAACTCTTCTGATTTTATAGGAATCTAGACAATGTTAGTTTATTGCATAAGTTGCTCAAGTGGACAAACCTTTTTTAGATTTTAAATTAAAAAAAAAGAATTCTGTCTTCATTCTTTTGAACACATCTCATGTTATCTGGAAGAAAGAGAGAATGTATGGTCACATTTAGTTTAAGTGTAGCCTTGGAAGTTTTTGTTTGCTTGCTGTGCTGTAAATAACGCACATTGCTGTTTTCGATGTGGAAATCTGAAAGATGCGTGATATACATGATTTAATTATAGGAAAGAAGACATCTTGATGAAAAAGACAAAAGACTGTATAAAAAAATTATTGTTCTTTTGTAATTCTTTTTAAGAATCTGGTTGACAAATAAGAATTTAAAAATTGTTGATGTGTATGTATTTCCCCTATTTACTTATAGAATAAAAGAACAGTTTTTAAAAAATCTGATTTTTTCTTGAGTCATTTTACCTACTTGTTCACGTGTTTATTTCTATTCAAGGTGAATTGAATGTCTTCCATTATTTTAATAGATGTCTGGAGAGAAAGAAATACGTATATTTTATCTTTTTTTCTCTCTCCCTGTTCTCTCTCTCACACGCAAATATATATATATATATATATATATATATATATTATATATATATATATATATATATATATATATATACAAGTACACTGAAAGGTTCATTAGCTGACTAAGAGCATCATTATCAAGACATGCTGACAACAGAGACTTCCTTGACTCTCTCTCTCTCTCTGTCGCACGTGCATGCACCATCCATCTCTAGCATCCATTGTTCTTATCAGATCTAGGCTGGGATATTATGTCTTCATAGAGTTGACGCTAATCAGTCTTTGTATATTGACACCTGCACATGGACATGACAGAGTTTGTGAGTCCCTGTGCAAGAGTCTTGCTTCTTCTGCAGTACCCCGCATATCTTGTTCATCTTACCTGAATGGTTCTTCTATTGTTCCCATCTCGTTTTATCAACGTTTATTTTCCAAGAGACCATGTGGTGCATCAGTATAGTAGTATAAACACAGCTACATCTGTTTTATTTTATCGGAGAGATCAAATTTTGATATGACCAATAACCTGTCAGTAGCATTCCACACTTTCTCTACGCGTTTATAGACACCCTTTTCAGTAGATAAGATATCACTGCCGAGGTAGGAAAACTAGTCCACTAATATAAGAGGGTTGCATCATAGAGTGGAGATGGCTCTTCTTTGTTGAAAAGACATGTACTCTGTTTTATTTGTATTCAAGTAGTGGCCAGTACCTTTTATTATTTGCTTTAGGCTGTGAAGTAGGGATTCGGCTTGGATTGGTGTATTTATGAGAAGCACTGAGTTATCTGCGTAGTCAGCATCTGTCAGTTTCTCCGGGATATTTTCTGTTTCTTACCTATTTTAACGTTGAATCATTTTCCTTTATTAGATCTATTGACATTCGAAGAACGTAGTCTAGTCAGAGTTGAATAAAAGTGATACTAATTTATCTCCTAGCAAAACTCCAATAACTACGTCAAAAAAGTTGGTGTCTCCATTAAGTATGTAAACTATTACATTCGGGTTTTGGCAAAGTATCATTATAGAGGTAACGATTTTGGGGCGAAATACATATGAAAGAAGTATCTGATGTATCTTTTCACTGTGCATTGAGTCTTATACTTTGGAGAAATCTAATAAAAGGATAGTTACCTTGAGACTCTTTGTTCGTACTTCTTAGATATCAGAATATGTAAGGTTATGGAGTGATTTCTTCAAAATTCGTTCTGATTTTTTCTAAGAATTTTCTCGATTTTAAAGTGGATACGATTGAGAAGCAGACCATTATAAACCTTAGCATCTATAATAGAGTTATGGCGGTGCCCGTGGTGTAATGGGTTATCGTCGTAGGAAATGGACACGGCGACACGAGTTCAAATCCGGAACGAGACTGATTACATTTCACATAGCACTAATACCCTTGGGAAAGGTATGAATCCAATTATTTTCCCTCCAGTTATGGGTAAATAGTAGGACAGACTGAGTTCATCAGCCTTGGTGAGGCAACAAGTCTAGAAGAAGGAAAACTCTGAATTCAAACCTGTTAAATTCCGCTAAAAATTGACCTTGTGTCAAATCCTGCCCGAGCAGAGGGGTTGGTAAATATGATAATAGAGTTATGGCTCATTGGCATAGGGATTCGATAGTTCGCCAGTGGTCCGGGACCTGTGTTCAAGCCTAAGTCCCGTCATACAAAATACTTTAAAAATGGTACTTGATACCTCCTTGCTTAACACTCAGCAATATAAGGTGCGTATCAACGGTAAAGTGGAGTAATCCAGCGAAAAGAGTAGCGCCCTCCCCTATACCTTGGTGTAGTAGCTATAGTCGCCAACTTTACTTTTTACTTAGTTCTTAGTGATTCCGCTGTTACCATTCTTGAGGAAGGGAAGAATGCAACCATTCATCCATTTCTTTATTGTGCTTTGTTTATAGGCTGCGTCACATAGACGTAGAAGAATGTCGTTAAAATTTCTGGTGTTTCAAACTTCAGCGGGTATTTTGCTGATGCCTGTAGCTTTTCTCTTCTGCGTCAAAATCTTTCTTCGTCAACTCTCATAACTTGGTATCTAGTTGGCCATTGATAATTTTTTGGATAGGTTTGTCAATGATTTCTGGAGTGTTTCTGAGCAGATTCTTGAAATGTTCTTTCTACTTCCAAAGTCTTCCTTCTTGGTTGGCAACTTTTAGCTTCGCTCTCGATGTGCACTTCCTTCTATTCTCTTCATTTATAGTCTTTCATTCTATTTGTGGTTCTATATCTTCAACTGAATTCATAATTTAATCGATTTAGCCTTGAATATATTTTAGTTGCTCCTTTTTTGCATGAGTTTCTTAGTTCTTTCCGGGATCTCTTTTATTTTTGCTCGTTTGCATTTGGTGGTTTTCTTTTATTGATTACTTTTCTTTAATGCATATCAACCAAATCAAGAGCCAAAAGTAATGTTCCATGGAAGTCACAAACAGAAATAAACGAGATAAATTAAAGAAAACATCCTTACTGAGCGAGATACTGTCAAAAAATGTGACGCAATGAGGTTTATTTTCCATCATCGTATGAACCTATCACCCCTCTCTCTCTCTCTCCCCCCTCTCTCTCTCTATCTCTGCTCTCTCTCTCTCTCTCTCTCTCTAATATATATTTTATACAGCATGATATCAGCGATTTTTAGATAATTTTAAATTAGTAAATTCACGCATGCGCTTTGTGTTTTTCAGGTTTTGGTCACTACCTGTGAAGAAAAGAGCCCCATGACGCAATTCACTCTTCCAGAAATTTGGACACAGCATGCTCTACTGTTGGCACTCATGACAGAAGCTCCAATACGAATATTTTAATTTGTTTGGGTGTCAATCTGAGGACAGATGAGCGGGCTCAAAAAAAGTTGGTGATTATGAAGGCGTTGAAGCTCGGAAGCCTCACCCTGATAGTTCTGGAAAGAATTCACGCATTTGTTGGTGAGACACAGGCTATAATTGACAACAATTCCAGCAACATAATTCGGTAAATTGCTAGAGAGATGGGACTGTCTGTGTTTCTTTTCAGACTGGTAGTGCATGGGGACATTTGGTATTTATCAGAGAAACAGAGAAAGGGCCATTTTCATCTTAGGCCATGAAGAACACGAGGAAACACCGTGCTACAAAGCATTCCTTCCAATTACTGATGTTATGGCTTTTCTTAGATTCAAAAAATGTCTGCCAGGATCGGATGGTGAACTCACAGAATTACAATTGATTTGCTCTCTTACGACAAGACGTACCGATTTTGATGAAAAGCAAACTCCTTGTTTGGGGTGATCACTAGCGATGATAAATTTATGCATCTGTTCATCTTCCCATATGACCCCAGACTCAACACGGAGGCCTACATCAATCACTTGAAAGAGGTAGTTCAACTCTAAATCGAGAAGGTTCCTGCTGGAAGACCCTACGTCTAGCAACAGAACTCTGTGCCATGCCACACAAGTTGGAAAACCCAGTTTTGAGATTCAACAAATTTCTGTGACCCCATCATCCGTAACATCTGATTGTCTAACTCGGCATTTTGTAATCCTTTTGATTATCATGTGTAGGACGCGGTAGAGCGAAAGACCAACAAAACTCCGTGTCACACCAAATAAACTGAACGCAAGATTAACGGCACGATTTAAAAATATAAACAAAAGACCGCCGGAAAGGTTTGCAGGGAATTCCGAAGTCGTCTGGAAAAGGTGGATGAAGCCAATGGCAATTTATTTAAAGAAATTTAATCTTCAGTATTTCAAGGTATTCTGATATAGTTTTGGTATATATATTTAATAAAGCGAGGTATGTTATTTGCATTTTTGTTTAATTTACACAACTTATGCGCACACACACACACACACACACACACACACACATATATATATATATATATATATATATATATATATATATATATATACTCTATCTATCCGCTTGTTTGTTTGGATTTAAGTTTCTCAAAACAACCATTTCACACCACTTCAAAATAAAAGGTTTCTAAGTATTTTGGAAAATAAGATGACAAAAGTTTTAAAGAAATTGATTAAACTAATTAGCACATTCCGTTTTTAGACTACTTAAGGAAAAAAAGATTATAAAAAAAACTGTCAGAAAAGCAATAAATGTTTTATTATCCATGTTCTGTTTTATATGTTGATAACTTTATTTTTATAAAGCTATTGTTTGGTTGATATCATTTATAATTATTTACAACTGTGATAGCGTTGTTATCATCATTGAACTTCTTACAAAGCGACTATGTTAGCCTCATTGTGGATCAACCGACCACTGATACTTCCTTGCTTAACACTCAGCATTATAAGGAACAGATCAAAAGTAAATGGAGTAACCATGGAAAGGAGTAGCGCTCTCCCCTACACCTCGGAGTTGTAGCTATTGAAAAGGTAGCCTTCGGTTCACCTTCGACTAAAGTCGATTCACTTAACTAACTATATATATAGCTTCAAAATTTCGCCAATTTGCAAAACCTAATATCCCATTTATCCATTAGGATTTCTAATTCTTCGTCATTATAATTTTGTTTTTTTATTTGTTTTTGTTTAGATATTATTTCATCGAATTTTGAAATAATAATATAAACAAACGTCAATTAATCTCCGATAGTTATTTATAATTTAGATTCGGGCTATTATACTTTGCATTTCAAAATGAATAGTTAGTATATAATATTACACTTTGTAAGTATATTTTGTGAACACCCACACACACACACACACACACACACACACACACACACACACACACACACACACACATATATATATATATATATGTATATATATATATATCAAAATGTATAGGTCCATTTAGAGATTTGTATTTTTAAAAGAATTATTCATTTCGTTCTTACATATGTGTATGTTCCCAGCTAGTTGCTTTTGTCAGAGAACATATGTTGCACACATGAAGTGTTCACTATTGTGTGTTAGATTTCATTTCCTCTTCTTCCATTTCTCTTTCTTAGAGTGTGTCTATTCGTCTATATTTACCCCTAAATAGTCTTTCATAATTGATTTGTTATAAAGTTTTTCTTTGTTTTACTCAGGGTCGTTGTGTGTGTGTGTGTGTTTGTGTAGGTGTGTTTAGTGACCTCATAATAAACTCATACAAAACCTGTAAAATAATTCCACAAACGAATCTACACGAGTGAGTTCGATTCTCATTGGGTACCCCATTCCCATGGTCATGTGCCACATGTTCTCTGACGAAAGCAGCAAGCTGGAAACACACGTATGTAAGAATGCAATGAATTATTTAAAAAATGCAAATATCTTATGGGACCTATTCACTTTAAAATATTTACTTATTTCTCTCTTTGGACATTCAATGGAAAAATTGTGTGTGTTTATATATATATATATATATATATGTATGTGTGTATGTATGTATGTACCAACCCCTTCGCATTAGCAGGATGCGACTCAATGTATGTTTTTAAGCGTTTAATAGGTTTGAATTCATAGTATTTCTTTTACTAGATCGCTTGTCATACTAAAACTAAAGAACCCAGTCTGGTTTACTATCTCTTGAGAGCTGGAGGGAAATAATTTTATTCATAACTTATCAGGGTATTAGCGCTAAGTGAAATGCAGACTACCTCCTGCAGAATTTGAACTCGGTTCCCCATGTCCAAATATATATTTATACGTGTATGAGTATATGCGTGTTTTTATTCTTTATAGGAGTATCATTTATTTTTAAATAAAAGGTATATATATATATATATATATATATATATATATATATATATATATATATATATATATATATATATATATTTCTCACTCTTTTTGACACACTCGAACACACGCATACATATTTATAAATGAAGTGTATGACAATCTATTCTTGGAATGGTCCTGTGAAAACAAAGTTACTTACCCACTCATTATTGGATTGATGTCAGAGTATCCACCGAGGGAAGGTATGAGCTTCGTGTTACGAATATTCCCATTGCTGGGAACATCCTTGGAATTTGTTTTCCAGAAATACTTTCTGTAACATAGTCGCATGTCAGGGATGTCAGTCTATCTTTTTCCTCCTTGCTTTTGGTTTTATTTTTTTAAATTTTTTCTTAAGTGAGGATAAGGCAGTTGAATAAAGCGGATGGTCCATTTTTCTAATAGATTTTAGAGCCAAGAAAACAAGAAAATTCTTAACGAAAAAATCTCAAAAGAATTGTCATGGTAGAGAAACCACGTGTCAGTTCCAATCTTTTCCTCTGATCAGCTTTGCATAACCCTTTCAGCACATCCAAATGTAAAGAAACTGTTCATTTTACAAATCAGTGGTATTTCGATAAGTATACGGCTGTAAAAGTATTAATATGGAAGAAGAAAGGAAAGAAAATATCTAAAAAAGATATTGATTTGTCTGCTGATTTCTAATCAAGAAATAAAACGACAAAATATTGAACATGAAAAGAGATGACGATACTATTGTTGTATTTTGACCTTCGACCCGGCCAAACTTGCAATTAAAAAGTGATGCACCGGAAGGAAGGGACACATTCTGATGGCACTTATGAGGAGAAATCGCGTAGGTGGACATGGCTAACAAAATGGGACAAGCTAAAATTCCCATGGTACACTCATAGACTGATGCACCGGAAGAGAGTGACCTGTGAACTGCATGACAGTTATTTCCGCTTGATGACGATCAAACATGCCATTCCAAAGATCGAGTAGGTGATTGAGTGGGCGTTGAACTATTATATAAATCAGTCAAAACAGAAGTCAGACAGTTGGAGATCAGAAGAGTTATAGAAGAGATGTGGTAGGGAAAGCCACACCAGGCCGAAGGGGCCCTCGGGACCCCTGATGAGTTGGGGTTCAGAGAAATTGCTGACGAGATGAAGTAAAGAAAGCCATCACCCAGCAGAGTGGGCCTATGGGCCTCCGGTTGAGCAGCCCTGGAGAACGAGAAAGACACAACGCTGACGGCCATAAGAGTGGGGGGTCAATATATTGCAGTTCTGTTCGGTCTCCAACTCCCTCTCACAGTAAAACCTTGATTAACCTTTTCGAACCCTCGCAATAAAGTGCGAAGTACATATATTTGTTAAAGAAGTCTTCACTCGTCTTTCTTCATTGTTGTGTTGGAATGTATATGACAATATAACACTATTTGGCCTAAATTTTGTTGGCTGAAAATCTGAACACAGGGGTAAACAAGTTGTTAATTTTTTCTTAAGAAAAACAAAAATATTCTTATTGAAATATAATTGTTAACTGGTTGAGTAAAAAAGAGAAAATGCCAAAATGATTGGAATTAGCCTTTCATGTGGCTAGAACTATTTCTATCCCAGTTTCTAGGATTTAATAACAGAAATGGTGGGACAATTTATCATAGAAGTCGTATTTCGATTAGTTAGGATTGATATAAAGTTCAGATGAAAAATTAAAAAAAAAACACAGTTTCATTGATAATTTAAATTTACGTGCTGATTCTCGCTTGATATATTATATCACTAAGAAGTTAGTTCCTGATAGCCCATTAAGGATAAGAATCAAACAGTTGCAGATTAGAATCAAACTGTTGCAAATTGATTTTCATTAGATGAAGAAGTACTTGAGAGTTGGTTGTCATTTGATATGCACTGAATATATTGGGACAATCTGAAAGGGAAGGAGGTAATTTACTAAGCTTTTTTGCTTAGATGTAGCACAAGGCCGCATGAATTGGGCACCCAATGAGAATCTGAAAGGGAAGGAGAATAAGAAAACTTATTAAAAGTCGTTCTCTCATGGTTAGTGAGGGTATTGGAAGAGCCAAGTTAAGTCTGAAGAAGTAAACCTTGCAAAAGTAACTGATGATTATTTCAGACAGAAAAATTAGTACTTTTTTTTTGTAAAAATCTGCGGTTACATACTTTAAGTCTGATTCAGTTGTTCGGAGAATAGATAGATTTTGCAGCGCATCAAATTTAACAAAACAATTGTTATTTGTAACCGAAAAGGTGATTTATTCTTTGAGCTAAAACTGAGCAATCAAGAAATCGTCTGTTTTGAATGTGTGCGGAGTTTGGTACGAGAGACATCGTATCTCAACGCCTAGACGCCTTCGACATGATCTAAATAGATATTATGTGGGATGGAGAAGGAATTTGATGAATAACGCCGGATAGATAGATAGATAAAAAGAGAGAGAGAGAGAGGGAGAGAAAGAGAGAGAGGAAATAGGATACATTTCAATTGGTGCTGTTGGTTGTGGTACATTTCACTTGCTCCCAACAAGCAAAGAATCGACTAAGATTTACAAATCAACATGTTGATTAACAGTTTCTTCTCGTGCTAAAAATTACTAGTAAACCATCTTCTTAATATGGAGGACATAAACAGTCCTGATCTTGAAATGCAAGCGAGTCTTGCTGACTTTTTTTTTTCGGCCAAGTTGAATTTCTCGCTTTCTACAGCTTTGTCTTGCGTTTTGTGTTCTGGTTGAATTGTAAACATTGCGTTTCATCACCAGTAATTAACCTGTCAAACATCTCTGTTCTATTAAAAAAATTGATGAAGCATAAAGTTGATGCCTTTTCTGCTAATCTGACAAGATTCAAAGCACCATCTTATAATGAAATATTTCATAAATCCTGTTAGAATCTGCGACCCTATTTCCCTATTTAGGTTAGGTTGTTTTGCTATCAGTCGCATACTCAATCTGAATGCATCAACCCTCTGCCCCATTTGCATCGATTTTGGTGTGTTTTTGGTTGCCAACTTCTTGGGTCAATGTATGTTTTTGCAGTTCCATAAAGTACCTGTGCTTTTCACCAACACACGATTTCTTTCTAACATATTTACCATTAGCCAATTTTATTCTAATAATTCGCTAGAATTTTACCAATCATCACACAAAACTTGATATTAATTCGCTGCTTGAGATACTTTTCACTCATTTTACGCCGACAATAAAATATGGACATGAACAACTTTCTCGAATGTTCGGCAACGAATGACTCATCTCTGCATCTCATGAAACAGTGCTTCTCATCCCAGCGACACACTGTGGTCAACACGTGAATTAGATTGTCACATCTCTCTCTCACTCTCTCTTTCTCTCTCTCTCACACAGCTTTATGCACACACATACACCCACACATATATTTATATTGTATGTGTGACTATTTATGTGTGCGTCTTGTTTTAATGGAAACGACTTAAATGTGTTTTCAAATATTTCTCGGTCTCTTTTTCCTCTTTTCCTTCAATTTCATGTATGCTTATCTTTATGAATGTTTTTGGTGTGTATCTTTTTATGAATGTGTAAAACTTTGTGTTCCTTATTTTGTGTGAGCATATGTGTTGTGATTCTTCTGTGACGAGAGATGATAAGTATACTTCCCACCAAATTCCCTAAACTGAAAAAGAATGTCAAATTGTTTTTTTTTTTTCTGTCTGCACAAGGCAGGGTAATATAACGTGATAGATATAGACTCTAAGAATGCAATATATTTCTTGCACCAAGCCTTGTACAAGACAGAGAAACGATCATCCAAATAATTTGTTCAACATATATAATGGTCAGATAAGTGGTCGCCAATGGCCGACATTGATACCCGAAAAAAACCGGATATTGTGTTTTGGGACAGTCATTGTAATTTTATTCTAGGTTGGGCAATATAGCTATTACGATATGTTGCCCGACCTTGTGCAGACAGAAAAAAAAAACAATTTGACATTCGTTGTTTGCGGAATTTAGTAGGAATTGTGGGAGTTGAGTTAATGTTTTTAAAATATCCCCAACCCCCCACTGTAATTAAAAAATGTTACCTTTTTAAAACGATCCGTTGTGATTATTAAAAACTCCCTGAACGAAAAAGTCTCAATTATTTTGTTTAACTAATTTAAAACAAAATAAATACATATGATTCCCCTACGTTTTGTTTTGATGAAATTTTCATTTATCAGAAACTTATTAACACACACACACACACACACACACACACACACACACACACACACACACACACACACACATATATATATATATATATATATATATATATTTATTTATATAAATATCCCATGTCTATCTCTAGAGGCATCATCTGCTGAATGCTTTCTAGCTGGTATTGATCCTTTTTGAAGCATCATTTGTATGGGTATTTTTATTATTAATTATATTCATGTATGAAAATGAACAGAATTCTTACAAAAAAGAACGAGAATCTACTTTCGTCTTTCATTTTATCAATTTGTCTTTGTATGCGCATTTCGTGAGTGCCTGTGAGTTTATCTCGATGTGGATTAGTTTGTGGATGCATGAGTTCACCTTTGTATGGAGAGAGAGAGTAGTGGGATTTGATTTATAACTATACTACATTCAAACAATTCTAAGATTCTAAGATAGTATGTGTCATGAAGAGTTTAATACCTAGAAGAGGAAAAAGAAGTTAATGTGGATTTTAGAAGACTAGAAAAAACACATAGTGAATTTATAATTACGTAATGGTTTTTGACGAGTCGTGTAGAAAGAACTGTTTATTCTATCGTGAAATTTCTGTCATGAAATTTCTCTTATGGAAAAGAATGTGGACATTGTCGATTAAAAGGAAGTGTCAACTTGGTGACTTATTCCGTTACGGAGAGAATTATGGAATGTGGACATCTCAAGGCCTTTGCTATGAAAAAAGAATTTATGAATCGGGGAAATCATAAAACAAAGCGTTGTCATTTTGAAGTTAAACGTCATGATCAAAGCGGACTTGTCTAGATAAATTTTGCTTCGGAATTTGGTAAAGAATTCTACTGGGAGCTGATGGCCTTTTGAAGTCACACGCAACACCAACCCTAACTTATGAATATACATGAATTACACTGAAAAAGTGAATTACATTGTATGGGAGTCGGATAATGGACAGACGAAGCGAGATGTAGTCAGAACAGGGTTAGTGAAACCCGGAAGACAAGAAGAGATTGAATGGGAGGTTAGATAAAAGTCAGGTCCCGATCATACCAGGACCAGACAGATTAAAGGCAGGAAGACAGGCGGAAACGGCTTCTCCCGAGTTCTGAGTTTTATTAATATTGTACTAAACAGCCCCGAGTAGAGAAAGTGAGGAAGAGGTCCAAATATGATGCCGAGAAGAAAAACAAACTTAACCGCCGTAAAGTTTGCCTTATACCAAACTGCCTGAGTAGGAGACAAAACAGAAGCTAGTACAGGAAGTTCCGATAGAATTGTACTTATGTAAAAACTGTTGAATGACCTCTTTTTAATATCCACAAAATACAATTATTGTTACAAACCTGTGGTGTTTTGTTTCAGGGTGAATATTTTTTCTTATCCAATTGTACAGTGGCGTTCGTCTATTTGGTAAAGAGGAGATTGATTCATTGTTCGGATCTTAAAAAGACAAGATTGGCGGATAGCGAATTATTCTGTGTTTTCCCAAGAAATTTCCACAGAAAAAAATTCAGCTGGAGTTTTCCCTGTATTTGGCAAAACGACGGCCGCGTCACACGTATATCATCCACATATTTTGTGAAGGTAAAGAGTTAACAATGTACACACTCTCTTCTGTATTGAATAGACCAACGCATCCATTTTATCAGGAAACTTATATTTTGGCCTTGTCTGCAAAGCACTTAACTGAAAATATCGAACATTTTCAAATCATTTGTTTGATTTCTCATTTATTCGGTTTTCTTTTCTTTTTCTCTAAAGAGTCACTTCCTGTTTACAAAGATATATATCATATTTCTGTTACAAGAATATATATATATATATATATATATATATATATATATATATATATGAAGGTGTTCGAAGAAAGAGAATAAGAGTATATATTTAAAAAAACTTATCAAAATACATTAATAAGTTTGCTTTCATTTGTATTATATACACTTTGCTGATTAATCCCAAATATATAAGTCTACATCAATTTGCTGATCCAGGCTTTGAAATTTAATATATTTTTGTCTCAAAGATGATAACAAATATATCCATGTCTTTTAACGCCTCACTCTGATTTGGTTTGTTTAATTAAACACGGATCCTATGAGTTGATGTTATAGAAATGAAAATATTTTCGATTTTTGACAAAATGTACATTGGTTTGTTTCACAGTTAACTCAAGTTGAGTTTTTGTTGTATTTATCCACGTTTATAAACAATAAGAATATTTACACGCACACGTATCTTCTGAAGGTGAACAAAAAGGTGGCGTCGATCGATGGAAAAAAATAAACTAAAATGACTGTGAAAAATATTATACAATCCAAAGACAGACTAAAATTTTAAAAAAGAAGTAAGAAGATAGATGTCTAGTTGGCATTGAGTACTTTGTTCTGATTGAAAACGTCAGAATAAGACAATAGGGAACTGAATATAAAATGAAAACTTAAAATAAATAATAAGACATACACAGAGACAGTAAATGACTAGGAAAACTAAACGATAAAAGAAAACAGTCTACAGAATAATAAAAAAAAGAATCTATGATAGATGAGCAAGTGAGTGCTTGGTTGCGCAGAAGACATCCAAAAAAAGCAATAGATTCTGTTATTTTTGCCATCCAGAATAAATACCAAAGTGGGTAAATACCAGAAAATCAGAAGAAAGTATAGACGTTGTCTTCTTCCCTCGGAATTGCTATGGATCTTTTTCTAATCTGATAACGAAATTTATCAGCGTAAACCTTTATGAAAACACACTTGCTGTTTGTGAGCTTTTGAATTTTATTCAAATTGAAAATCATTTTAAAATCTCTTTTGTGTCAATTGAAAGGACTATGAGATATAACTAAAGAAAAAACAATGCTAGAAAATATAATTGAATGCTATTATTAAAGAAAAAGATACATCAACAAATTCTGTAATCATTTTAAAAAGAACCGAGTATTTTCTGATTGACAATCTCCAGCGTAAAAAGGTGACCACAAAATGGACATCTCTTTCTCGTTATGTAGATCGATTGTGATGACAAAGTTTCTGTTTTTCATCCACAAATCACTATTGTATTATAAGACGAATTTTTTGCAGTGCTTTTTAATAACTGCCTACTTATCACATTTATGTGTATATGATATCTTGTTATCAATTTATCACGTATGTATATATCTATATCTATAAGTGTGTGTGTGTGTGTGTGTGTGTGTGCATGCGTGTGTGTATAAGTTGTGATTCTTTTCGTAATTGTATCCATTTTCTTCTCTTTATTCATATCATTCTGTCAATCTCTCATTATCTCTATTCCATTTACCTTTGATTCTTGTATTCTGCTTATTTCTTTCGCATTTATTCAATTATTGATCTTATCAAAAAATTATTTCTGTTCTTTTTTACTAGTAATTTTTCTTTTGCATTAATTTGACTAGTAATATTTCTTTTGTAGTAATAAACGAATTGTTTACATGATAGCAGTGTGAGTAATCCGTTTTTATAGTTTTTATGGTATCCCACTTACGAGCATTAGAACATATTGATTTTGTTATTAAACGTTTTATTTAATAAAAATACAATTATCGGATAAAACAGATCCTTGACTTTCATCTGATGAGTGATTGTTTAATTCATGATACTGTTAGTCATGAAACCCACAAAGAAGTGAGATATCAGTTTATTTTACTCTGCTCTGCTGGCGAGTTTTTGAGCATTTTATTCAATAATTGCGTTTTAAAAAGATTTTTGGTTGTTCATCAGCGTATGTGCACACACATATACACATACACAAACTTGACAGAGAGAGAGAGAGAGAGAGAGAGAGAGAATAATAGAGACATTTAAATAAACGGAGATGCAAAAAAGTGAAAAAGGCCATTTTTGCTGGAGTCCTATAGAAATGTGTTCATGATATTTGTGGAAAAATGATTTGATGGCAAATTTACACAATAAAAATCATTTACACATGAATTCGTCCTGGTTTCCCATCTCTTTTTTTATTAATAGCTACAATGATATTTTTGCTTGCAGTTTCTGATTTCTATCTAGCTGTTTCTTGGGATTTTATTTCGTTTCAATTTCTTTAGAGATACAATTAGAAAATGAGATAAAAATCCTTTGACTGCAGTCACCTTAAGAAAGTAGATGATTTTAAATATCTTGGCTCTTGAATTATAAATACGGCAAAATACTCGGGTGAGACAAAAGATTTAAAAAACAAATATTGGTAACATGTGGCACAATTCAGCTGATGCCGATGCTTTTGCCGAGGTAGTGAAGGTGACCAACCAAACAGGACTGTTAGATGCCGAGATTGCCTGATACTTTCCGAGTGCTACTTGCCAGATTTGCCGAGGTCGGGAAGGTGACGAACGATACTGGACTCTAAGATGCCGAGCTCACCTGATACTCTTCGAGTGCAGCTTGCCATATTTACCAAAGTCGTGTCGGTGAAGAACCACAATGGACTGTGAGATGTCAAGCTCGCCTGATACTCTCCGAGTGCTACTCACTCGGTTTGTCGATGTTATGAAGGTGACCAACCATATTCAATTGTGAGATGCTTAGGTACCTGATACTCTCCGAGTGAGCCCACCGAATTTGCCTTTATGGCTTGGAGCTTGGAATGCGCGGTTTTTTGGCCTACTTCATCTTGTCTGATCATCGGGGTCCTTACAACCGGAATACATTTTCTTGAACCATTTGGTTATTGTACTGTTTTTAACTGCGTTTACACCTTTCAGACAACATATTTTTTGGATACTTCAGCGGTGTTTTGGCCCATTCTAAACTCTTACAGTGTAAGTTCCCGAAAAAAGTTTATTACACGTTTATCATATAGATGGCCAAGTCGACTGGGGCTAAAGAATATACCGACTGCATCTCCGCAGAGGGGTAAGACCCCACCAATTAGTGTCCTGTTATGACTCTAAACAATCTGATGATGAGGCTTCAGTAATGCCAGAGCTTTGGGGAATGCTGAGTACCCCTTCATTGCCATTGCTTCTCGGTTTAATCTGGCTCCGAGTGGTCGAATCTGATAGGGACCTATCTTTGGTCAAATAGAACTGTTTGAAGTTTAAACTGTGTACTTTGACATTTAAACAGCGTGCAAACAAATGACTTATGATCAACAGAATTGCTTGAAATAGAACGGTTTGATCATTAAACTGTGTGCAAACAAATGAGTATCTGTATATAGAATTACTTGTATTAGATAGAAATTATCGATACCATTTAACAGTGTGCAAAAAAATGAGCTCAGGATCGTTGAATATGTTATCTACCAAATGTGTTTAGAAATTATATATTTAATATATATGGTTGATATGCCACAAAACCAAACCAGCATACAGGTCACACATGGAATAAAGCACTGTCCCATATGTCAACGCATCTACAACAAAAATACTACCAACCACAGCGGATCCCCTATTACGGCTTGAACTGCTTCGATTTCGTTGTATACACGCAGCAAATGAGGAAGTACTAAAATAATGCCAACATTTTGACTCACTCTAGCATTTGTAAATACGTAAATTAGAAATATGGCCGTTATGAAGTGGCATAGATGAAACGTAGACTTCTTACTTGCCGTATTAAGACAAGATTCTTTCAAGGGTTTAACCAAATTATTGTTTTGTAGATAATTTCGTCCAAACAGCAAAGACAACACTGTGAAACTTACTCTTCTTAATTTTGTCAGGTTCAAGAGATGCGATGGAGACAGCATAAAACCCTAAAAGTGATCTATAAAGGCCAGCCACATACATTAAATGTTGTAGTTACAGGCAATTGTCATCAAGTATAAATTGAAGAAGTCTACTCTGGTTCTGTGGAAACCACATGTTTGACCTATTGGAAGGGATGAAACCTGTCATATCCAAATGTCATTGCAGGGAATTTTTATATTCAAGTCCAGAACTTGGAAGTTAATCACGACTCAGGAGGATGAAGATGATGTTTCGTTGTATTTATTTTCTTTTTATTTTCTTTTAGCAAATCGTTATAAGTTAATGAATATATAATGTATATAATATTTCATTCCGTTAGAAAAAAATATATATAATAAAATAAACACACACATACACACACACACACACACACACACACACACACACACACACACACACACACACACACACATTTTCGATTTTTTTATGTTCATATACATATATATATATATACATGCAGTTATATGGGATACACACACACACACATATATATACACGGAGTTACATACTGATGCATATATAAAAACGAAATGAGTCCTAAAATGTATATGCAATCATATGTTATCAAGTATTTATTTCTAATTAATGATTATAAACATTTCTTTGAACAAAGTTTTATGTTATTGAGTATTCCATTAAGAAATTCGTACAGTTGTTTTCAAATATTCCAGTGTATTATCAAAAATCACCAAATTTATTCGACCCATAGATTGGATCCTCTCAGGTTCTACCACTAAAAGTGGCACTCACCAGAATTCCAGAACTGGTTTTTAAACAACGACTGCCGTTTAATTTTATACTTCAGGTGGTGCGACTAATGTATTCTAAGCTCTGATCTTTACCTCTTTTATAGGACAGTAATTCTTTTCACATAATCCTGCTTGTTATCCTATCAGTGGGGTTTAAAATACAACAACAGTATCTCTGGAAGAGGGATAAGACCCCTACCCTTAAAAAGATGCATCTCTCGTTGGTATGACGTTAAACTACATCTAATTTTTAGCACCCAGTTTTGGAAATCTGGTAAATTAGAAGATCATTTTATTGCCATTATTACCCAGGGCAACTCTTTCCTGGAGGGTTAGTACTATGGGTCAAATAGATCTGTTTAAAAATCATTCTAATCTAACAGTAATACTTGATGACATATAGTGGTAAGTTATTCATATTAAGAATAGGGACTTGAAGCTTTAAACATTGTAGCTGTATGCATACAAAGGAATATTACTGCATAGAAATAATTATTTGAAACCATATAATATTAGATTGGAATACTTGAAATCTTACAAGAGAGTGCAAATTATATACATTAAATCAGAATACTTGCTATATAAGCGTGTTCAGCGAACAATTACACAAAAAAATGTCAGGATAAACATAGAATGAACGCAATTCTTTAACATGCAGCCATAAATTAACACTCGATTGGTTAACATATGGTAAAAATCAATCAATCAATCATATCCTAGCTCAATTATTGTTTGCATTCTTTTCAAGTTATTTTTCTCTTTATATGGATAAGATACGAGGGGCATACGATAGGTTTCCAGACATTTTTTGTACAGGTATTTAAAATTGTCGTAGACGCTTGAAAATTCAGTTTGTTATTGCTATACATCTTATGAGATGACTGACCAATTTTTTAATGATTTCAGCTTCAAAAGAACAGCTACAGCAGCAATTGGAATACACCCTACTAAAGCCTGATTGTCACTGCTGGGGAATTTCAAAAATGCAATCTGAAACTTTAGAAGTACGATATGCAATAAAATTCTGTTTTGAACTTGGAAAAAATGCCACAGAAACGTATGGAATTCTTCAGACTGCTTTCCGAACATTGTGCATGGATCGAGTATCAGTTTTTGAGTGGCATAAGAGATTCAAGGAAGGCAGGGAATTTGATGAGAGGTGTGGGACGAGTAAGGAAGTCAGAACACCCGAGTTGATTGGCCAAAGGTCTAGGGTTAGGGTTATTATGTTGAGGTTTTGACGGAGTTCAGGAAGAGATTCCGTCGGAAGAGGCCAGCACTCTTCAAATCGAGTCGGTGGCATTTCTACCTGGACAATGCACCAGTCCACTACTCCATCCTTGTCACAGACTATTTGACTAATGTTATATAGTCATCTACAGCGACACAACGATAAAGACGCAGGAAGGAAAACGCATGATAAAGACGCAGGCAGGACTTCTTTAGAAAAATATTCCCCTCTCACTTTATTGCAAGGGTTCGATAGGGTTGTTCAAAGTTGCATGTGAGAGGGTGTTGAAGACCGAACATAAACTTCATATTTTGACACCACTGTTATGACCGTCACGTTGTGTCTTTCTTGTTCTCTTGATGTTGGGGTCAACTCCATCGGGGCTTTCCGAGGGCCCCCTCTGTCGGGTGTGGCTTTCCTTACCACATCTGGTCTCTACTGTCTGGACGTCTGCTGGCAACTGCTTCGGGGGTTTTCCGAGTGCCCCCTAAGTCGGGTGTGGCCTTCCCTACCACATCTGGTCTCTAGGTGTCTGGAATTCTACTGGCAACTGCATCGAGGGTTTCCGAGGTCTCCCTCGGTCGGGTGTGGCCTTCCCTACCACATCTCGTATCTAACCCTCTGGGAGTCTGCTAGCAACTGCTCTCGGGACCCAAACTCAACTGAATTAAATAATAACTCAACGCCCACACGATCACCTACTGGATCTTTGAATCGGATGTTTAATCGTCATCAAGCGGAAATAACTGTCATGCAGTTCAGAGGTTACTCTCTTCCGGTGCATGACTGTAATGGCACAATGGGACCTTCACCTTGTCCCATATCATAAGCCTTAATCCGCCCACGCGATCTCTTTCGATTACTGGCCGTTAGAATGTGTCACTTCCTTCCGGTGTATTACCTTGGAATAGTATTTTGGGCCGGGTCGAAGGTGAAAATATAGCACTAAGATGGGCATCAAGATAGTTCCTCACCCTCCCTATAGTCTAGACCTTGCTCCATGTGACTTTTGGTTATTCCCTAAGCTCAGAGGCTGTCGTTATGAGACAATTGAGGAGAGGAAAGAGGCTGTGACGAAGGCCATTGACACGCTCACACGAGAGGACTTCCATGGGGCCTTCCAGAGGTTGTTGGAAGGTACAACATGTGCACTGTAGCCGGAGGAGATTACTTCGAAGGGGAATTGAGTTTCATGTGTGTACTATCAATAAAAGTGCCCATGCGAAAAAAGTCTGGTAACTTATCGTATGCACCTCGTAAAATCCGTGAAATTACAAATATTATCTATTTTGCTGCCAAGTTGATGGTTTTTTTTAACATTAATCTTGAAAAAAGTTCTGTTACGTAAATTATCACTTTCCATAATAACTTTTTTTTAGTAAAAGAGCGCCATTTTGAAAAAAAGGTAATTATTTTCTTTCAAATTTATCGCTTAGTTTTGTTTTTTAAAGCATCTGTATTTATATCTCGATCGAAGTAATGGAGGTTTCAATAAAAATGCATCTTAAAACATCAGTTAAAAACATTTTTCAAGAATTTTGAGAAAATTTCAGTGATTGAAAAAAAAAAAGAGGGGTTTGATTTCTGTTTCTTCCGTAATTTTTTTAACAGGTCCAAGCAAAATGAATACAAATGCAAAAATAAATAAAAAATACTTTTTTACAACGTAGTACATATCTTTTCTTTGTGAGAATAGACAATTCTTATCCTTACATTGCAACTCTTCCTTTTCGCGTCCATTTTATTTGTTCTGAGAAATGATTCACCAAAAGTATTTATTGTTGATTTTCATTCCGTGAATATTTTATATCACCGACTTGTGTAGATGTGTTTTTGTGCAACTTCTCGATAACCATTTTAAGATCTGCATTAAGTACCAAGTCCGGTTGTAGGCAGGCTGGTTTTTTGATGTTGGGTTTTACTGCACCATCTTTTCCCATCAATAAACGTTTCGTTCTTCTCTTCAAATGTTTTCAACATAACAATGTGCCGGTTTGCCTGTTGTAATTTCTGTCTCTTATATTATTATTATTAGCTGAAAACTAATTGCAGGTTTGGGATTTTAGTTTATGTAAGCTGACTATAAATTTATCACTCACTCTTTTAATTGCTGTGCTAAACATTGTTATCACAATCAAATGTGTTAATAATAGTAATCGATAGATTTACCTTTTCGTCTCTTGTAACCATGGCCTCAGCCATATTTTTTTACATAAAGAGACGATTTATATAAGTTCAAATTGTCCAAAGACCGAAAAAAGTCATAGAAAAGAACCAAAGCAAAAATTATTTTTCTTTGTAATTTTAATTTCGATTTCTGCTTTAAAAGGAATTTTTCCTGACCTAACTAAATGGGTAGAAAGTAAGAGAACAATTTGGTTTTATACTCAAGCTGTTCATCAAAACCGCTTTTAAAATTCTTTATATCTTGTGATGTTTTTAAAAAACCAACGTGCGAAATAAATTCTGGATAAAATTAGCAAGCATAGAAAATTTAGAGGTTTAAGCTTGATATATGAGATAGCAAAAACATAGATAAAAAGACATTAAATGAGTTATAGTAATATTGGAGAAACATTTAATCTTACATTTGTAATTTGGCGACCGTAGTCGAGAGCGACTAGAAGGCTCCCTTTTCAATAGATACTACACTGAGGTGTAGGGAAGGGCGCTAATCCTTTCCCTGGATTGCTCCACTTCACCCTTCATACTACCTTATATTGCTGAGTGTTAAGCAAGAAGGTATCAAGTACCATTTTAAACGTCTTTGGTATGACGCGACCTGCAATTGAACCCAGGTCTTTCGGGCCGTTGGCGAACACTCTATCCACTAGACCAACGAGCCGGTTATCTTCATGCATTTTGCGTCTAGATATTCGGCTTAATATAATCAATCAATGAGTTTTGCTAAAAGAATGGAAGCTTTTTCTTCAAAATTACTTTTGTTTTAACATTCTCTAATATCCACAGGTAATATTTAGTCTTCTGTGGGTTGCATACTCATGCATTTTTGTCATCCTATATTATTTACTCAGCAATATTTAGTCTGGCACATCGGGTATAGTAATTTTCTAAATCTTCTTGCTTAGATGTGGCACTAGGCTATATGAATGGGGTACCCACTGAGACTCAAACTCACTCATGTAGATTTGCTAGTATAGCTTGCTAACCCTTACACCACCCGAGGTGCCCCTGTCATACAGGGTATCAGTTGCCTCCAGTACCTGATGTAACAAAGGGATCACCTAAATCAGAACTGAACACAATTGTAGTTGCTTAACTTAGGTGATCCAGTTGGAACTGGTAATTTCAGCGTGATTTAACAGTAAGGATTTGCAGAAAAAATATTAGCCTTTCTGGCTCCAACTTTCTTCAACAGAACATCTGATCCTTGTTCTTTCTCTGCTGCACACCTTGATAGGCACTGTTAGCAAATGATCAGGAATTTTCCAAAATTTTTGTAGAATTTTAAGATTCCCATTTTCTTTGTTTTGTGCTTGCAAGAGAACAAAAACGCTTTAGGGAAGTCAGCTTCATGGAGAGATTTGTAAATAATAATGTATCCCAATTCAGTGTGCGCTCCAAACAGAAAGAATTAAGAAATGAAACTTTCGTTTTCTTCCAAAGAGATCAGGTAGCATTCTGTACATTTATTCTAGAGAATTTTTTATTTGTCGAAGCACCTCTAAAACTTCTCCTTTGATATATCGTAAAGCAGAATCGTAGCATATCTTTTAATGTTCATCATTTCATAAATTGTTAGCCTTGAGATA